>OW203772.1:10601869-10864263 GCA_934045905.1 Leuctra nigra | reverse complement strand
TAATATATACAGGGTGGACAAAAAATAAAAACTGGATAAAATCTATGTTTTTAAAGCACGTACACTCGACAATTCATAAAACGGAATTTGAAAGAAATGAATTGTATGAAAAAATGTGATGGCATCATCTGATGAGGTCTATACTTACTCGTCATCTACCTCTAATAGGTGAGCTCTGATTTCATTGATAATAACAAGGATTGATTGTCAATGAATCTGACCAGCAGCCAATCTGTTTCGTTCAAATACCGTTTTATGAATTGTCGAGTGTACCTGGGAGGCCGCTACATTTTTCTGAACGGCTTGACCGAATGTCTTCAAAATTTCACAGATTATAGATAATGAGTAAATCTGTGTTCCCATGGTCCAAAATGTTTTATTTTGTATTTTTTTCTTTCGAGGCAAGGGTGCACAAGAAGCTTTAAAACAACTATTGTTGGACCCTTTGCAATAGGGACATTCTTTTTAAATATTCAAATCATGGAGACATGGATTTATCCTTTATCTATAACCAGTAAAAATTTACAGGATAGAAATAGTAGAGACGACTTTTTGTTGGTTTTCACTATTTAAATGAATAGAGGTAATTTACTTACTACTATTTATACTTTAGTATATGCAATAAGCAACACACAATTAAATGTCACAATTGTCACTTACAACCCATAGATTTTTCATGGCATTTTTGGACATGTTGTGTACATTAGAATCGCGATCTACTATTTATATTATCGACTCTAAAATACATTTGGAAAGGACTCAATAAATTGGGACATTGGGAAGTAATTGATGTGGCCAGAGCAAAAATCAGTGAAGTCACTATGGAGACGACAGCTATATAGCCACTTGCTTTTGACTTTATTAAGTTATTTTTGTTTTAAATAAGGGTTACCAAGGCAATTGACTTTAAATTAAATTATTTGCCCTCAATCACAATCCCACATGCAAAATTGTGGGCACTCCTGGCTCCATAACCTCCTTCACTTTAGAAGTCTTGTGTTCCACCGAAGCACATATTAAAGTAAGGGCATTAGTCAGTCCATGGTAAGTAATTCTGAGATAAATGAAAATAACTATATAAAACTTTGAGATTTTTTTTTAAATTTACCTAAGGGGCTGTTCATAAAGTATGCCACGCAAAATAAGCCACTTTTTTACCCTCTCCGCCCCTCCCCCTTGTCACAAGTTGTCAGACTTTTTATAACCTTCCATAAAAATTATTTCACACCTGAAGACTCCCCCCCCCACAAAAAACACATCAGTTCACTGTTACTGATTTATTGCAAAGAAATAATACATTGAAAGACTGAGAAAACAAAACTTTTTATTGATTTATTGCAAAATATTACATTAAGAATGAGAAAACAAACAAAAGTTGTAGAACTATATTAGGCTACTATATTAGTAGTGTATTATCCTAAGTAGAGGAAGAATTCAAATCTCAGTTGAGAATAACAAATGTGACATTTCTTTTTGCTGAAACATAGCTACAAATTATCACAAAATAGATACAACTAGAGAACAACAAACTGTGAATTCACGCTTGTTCGCCCTCCCTCACTCCTCCTGTCACAGATTGTCACAGTATAACAGACCCCCTCCCTCCCTTAGGCGTAACATACTTTATGAACATCCCCTAATAATATTGATTCAAATACTAAAATATATTAGTTTAAACCTTACAAAATCTCTATTTTAGGGATCATTTGCTCTGGACTAATGCCTTTACTTAAATAATATAGTTAATGTTCCCTATACTTTATACTAATCATGTTCAAAATAATGCTTAATCATATATTTTTGCTCAAATATAATTTATCCCAGAAAAAAAACACTCCGTGTAAAAATGGCTACGAAGCCAAGTCTCTTTACTTTAAAAAAAAATCAACACTGGAAAGGAGTGATATCAAAAAAGAGCAGAGTCAAGACAATTCCAAATATAAATCTTTTCTTTGAAATAAAAAGTATAAAAATTTAGAAATACTTTAAAATGGACTTAGCGCATCGTTTTTTAAAGACATTTTAAAATACTTCAGGTTGGCTTATTTATTTCCATCCCGTGTAGGTTTCGGACTGTTGCCAAAGTTGATTTCTCAATTTTGTGGACTGTTGCCCTTACTTGAATAACTGATTAAATTTGCTCTTGCAGTTACAAAATATATGTAATAAAGAAAAACAGTCCTCGTGCATTAACATTTCTGTTTTATCCTTTTCTCTTGCTTTATCGAGTTATTAAAGTTCTGCGTTTTTTTTGGCATAATTTGGTGGATTTATATAATATATATAATTTTTTGTCAATCGAGTGAAACCAATCTTGAGATTTTTCAGTTGATATTTGTTTAAATAAGGCAAAATTGTTTAGTGTAGACTACTTTGGAAACACTCACCCACACACACACCTGTGAACTTTTTCGAGTTTTTAAAATACTTTACAGTTATCTTTAAGACCATTACTACACAAATATTAAAAACAGTAGAACTAAATTAGATTTGGGGTTCCACAATTTTGTTCAAACAAGAAAAGTTCAGCAAATTTTGGCACATGACCTGTGTAAAGTTACTGACACAGGGTAAAAAATCAGAATGATACCATTAAGAGGTTGTAAATTTTGAAATCTCATCCGTTTCCATTAGTCTATTTGCAGAACAGTGCGACGTTAAACTCCACTAAAATGAAAGTAAAACTAAAATGAAGAAATGAGGATGAAATGAAGAGACACATTACTATTAATTATTTTTATTGGTATTGTCTAGAGATTTAGTTTGACAGTAAGCTTGTTGGTAGAAATCATAAAATAAGTACGCTACAAAACCAGTCATTGGGGTCACAAGCATCGGTATAATAATGGGATAGTCACAATCTCTGAAGAGCAGCTGGCCTTGGTGTAGCGCAATCAGAAGGAACTGAATCTGGAAAGAGAAATGGTTTTGTCAACAGATTATGTGTAAAAAAATCTACCTAATGAACCTAAACCCAACAAATACAATGTATTTCGAACAATAATATGAGTGTAACTGGATAGAAAGTTATATGATATTTTAGGCGAGTTGAATCATTTCAATTAAGCATTTCTTTCACAATTAAAGCACCCTTTTATTTTATATAAAAAAAACAATTTTCAATTTAACAAAATACATTTTTTAAAATTTTGTTGTTTCTTAAAATTCAAAATTCAAAAAAAACGCAGTGTAAAGAAGAAAAAGGCTTTGTCTATTTTCTATCATCTTTGAATTAAGTTTGAGGGGGAATCTAGTGGAGCGGTCGCTCCACCCAGCCAAGTCGTACCGTACACTCACAGTCACTCAACATACCGTAAATGCCTAAAAACTGAGGAGCAGACCAACTACTTTTACTAAAGGCAACAACATAGCATTTTCGGCCTACTGGATCTCAAAATTGGGAAATCTCACATTGTTGCGAAACATCTTAATTTTGAGCTATGGCCCACCTGGCAACATATACCAAATTTTATAACAATAGGTTATTCCATTTGCGAGCTAAAGGGCCGAGAAAACAGTGAAATTACACCACTTTGATCTTTAGATGATGATATGATGATGATGATAATAATGATATCAGGAAACACCGCAATCACCGCCACAGCCTATAAACGGCTTAACCGATCGATCTGAAATTTTTACCACATGTGCACTTTTGGCGTCTGAAGTGACTTTTTATAAAATCAACCGGAAGCCGCCATTTTGAAACCGGAAGTGACGTCATATCTCGAAAATGGCTAAACCGATCGGAATAAAACTAGCACCAAACGATTCAGACGGCCCTCTATATGAAATATCAATAGTGAAACTAAAGTTTTCTAATTACTGAAACCGGAAAAGACGTCATATTTATGCGAAATCTGTCTAAATTCACTTCCCCTTTATATAAAAACCTATAAATATCTATTCAGAAGGATTATAATGATACATAACATTTATAGAAATAAATTATTCTAGGTGGCAGTAATATCAGCCGCCATTTTGAAAACCGGAAGTGATGCCATAGCTCGAAAACGGCTGGACCGATTGGAACGAAGCTTTCGCTATTCTTCCTGGAATATCATGTTAAGCTTATACTTAGAACCAAACAACATTTTTCTTAGTAACCAATTCGTAAATGGCATATTTTTTTTAAGGAATTGGTCATTCTCATTGTTGCTCAACTATGTCTTACAAGTTGTGTAAATAAACTAAAAAAATTACGGATATCCCCATAAAAAACACTCCGTGTAAAAATACCAGCCAAGTCTCTTCAACTATAAAAAAATAGAAGAAATCTAAAAATTCAGCACTGAAAAGAAGTGATATCAAAAAATGGGCCAAGTCAAAACTTAATTTTAAAAACCAATATATACTTGGCGCATCGTTTTTTACGGCATTATAGGGTAGGTTGATTTTATGTATTACACATCTGGCCTATACTTCTAAACTTTAAAACTATCTATATGCACGATGCGCCAAGTATATTTTGGTTTTTAAAATTAAGTTTTGACTTGGCCCATTTTTTGATATCACTTCTTTTCAGTGCTGAATTTTTAGATTTCTTCTATTTTTTTTATAGTTGAAGAGACTTGGCTGGTATTTTTACACGGAGTGTTTTTTTATGGGGATTAATTCTACATCAAAAAATGCCTTATTTGAGAAAATGTTTGGCATTTTTAAATTTTTTATTAAAATCCGCCAGAAGCAGAAATCTAGTAGAGCGTTGGCTCCACCCAGCCAAGTCGTACCGTACACTCACAGTCACTCAACATACCGTAAATGCCTAATTTTGAAAACCGGAAGTGATGCCACATCTCGAGAACGGCTGGACCGATTGAAACAAAACTTTCGCTATAATTCATAGCATATTATTTTAAGCATATACATAGTAACAAGCACAACTTTTCTTAGCAACTAAATCACAAAGGCGTATTTTTTAAAGGAATTATAGTCTTTGGTGCAACAATATATATGTCAAAAGTTGTAAAAATAAACTAAAAAAAGGAGTGATATCCCCATAAAAAAAACTCCGTGTAAAAATACCAGCCAAGTCTCTTCAACTTACAATAATTGAAGAAATCTAAAAATTCAGCACTGAAAAGTAGTGATATCAAAAAATTGGCAAAGTCAAAACTTTTCAAAAAATACTTGGCGCATCGTTTTTCTAGGGATAGATATATTTTATGTATAGATGAGTATATTTGATTTCCGGCCTACTTCTTTACTATTTATATGCACGATGCGCCAAGTATTTTTTGAAAAGTTTTGAATTTGCCAATTTTTTGATATCACTACTTTTCAGTGCTGAATTTTTAGATTTCTTCAATTTTTTTTAAGTTGAAGAGACTTGGCTAGTATTTTTACACGGAGTGTTTTTTTATGGGGATTAAGGTTTACTGGAAACATAAAACGGTATTACGAAACAGATTTGCTGCTGGTCATATTCCATGACAATCAATCCTTGTTATTATCTATGAAATCAGAGCTCACCTACAAGATTTAGATGACGAATTAGCATAGATTTATCGGATGATACCATCATATCTTTTTCAGAAAATCCGTTTCCCAAATACCGTTTTATCTTTTGTGGATTGTATCAGTCAAATCTGAGAGACCTGTTCTAAAATAATCAAGGTCAAAGTTGGCCCACTATATTTGAAAAGCATTTTACATTTTAAATCAAAATACACTAAAATATGCACTTCCTACGAAATACCATGAATATATTAATCAAATTCAAAAATGTTTCAAGCAGGGGCTCTATTCTATATAAAATTGACATTCCCATTTCTGATGGAATTCGATTCCATGCAATGTTAATCCTTATGGCCTTGACCGGATTCCATCAGAATGGAATCGGGAAAACGTTCTAGTATAGACCTCCAGAATCCCTGCACGATGTAGAAAAAGGGACGCCATCTTTAAAATATAAGGTGGAAACTCTTCGACTCTTTCCGCGATATCAGTTCCAATAGCACGATTATCAAGGTCTGTAGATGCCCATCGCGCAACACTCACTAGCGCTATGGCTTAGTTTCTAACTAGCGATGCATTCTAAAACATTCTAATGCACATTAAAACACTCTTAAAACATTCAAAACATTCTTAAAACATTAAAACATTCTTAAAACATTTTTAAAACATCAAAACTAGTCAATCGAAAGACCTTGATTAGGTACTTTAGTTCCTCAATAAAGCGCTAGTGATTTATACGTGAGGGGCGGCGTTTATGCATCAACTTCTACCCATAATTCGTATTCAAAGTTTTCAATGGTGATACAGCGAAGAGTTTCCACCTTATATTATAAAGATGGCGTCCCTATTTCTACATCGTGGTCCCAGCCTGATTCAATCACCTACCATCTGCATCTGTGTGATGTGTTTCTTCCACCAGATGTTCTTCTTTTGCTCCTGATAGATTGATGTGAAGAGGTAGTAGGAATACATGACGGCGTGGACTCCTGCGTTGATGACACCAAGGAAGGAGCTATGGCCACCTGGATGCATTGACAGAGAGCACAAATGGAATTACTCAAGTGGTTTGATATTGTTCTCTTACGGCATTAATAAAGAGACTAGACCTACACTGTCCCCGCCCCACCACACGTAAAGAGCGTCAACTTCCAGATTTTCGCGGTCTGAAAATGGCCAATCTAAAATCTTAGTTACAAACGGTAGCGCTCCTGAAATGCTGTGGTGGTGGGAACTGAGAGAACTATTCGTTACGTATATAATCTAAATATGTAAATATGTATATGAATATTTACGTATATATTCATACATAAATATATAAATGCATAAACAAATGTATTTTTATTACATTTTACGTATTTAATGCGTTTACTATTCATAGTTTGCACGAGCTTCTTTTGTTTTACATCAACAATGTAAAAAAATTATATTTTTGGCCAACAGCTGTCAAGTCGATTTAAACTAATTATTATCGGTCAGTCGAAGATATAGTTTGTAAATGAGTGGTTTTATAGCTATAAGAATTTCTTCTGCAACCTGCAATTGCACAGGTAACCATAAATATTAAATACTATCAAAAATAGGGCTCCCATCCGTACCGTTTTTGACGGGACAGTCCCTTCTTTTGAGGTAGTGTCCCATTGTCCCCACAACATTTTAAAAACCCTGTATTTGTCCCGTTTTTCTAACAAGTCAAAAATCCCGCTCATTTTCATTCAAATGCACTCTGCATCGATAATAAATATAATAATAAATATTATCTAAATCCTAGGGCTCCACCTTACTGATAATCTTAGTTGGACCAAGCATGTACACACTATCTCTTCTAAAATATTAAGTGGATGCTACCTTCTTCGTAGATTGAAACTCACAGTAAGTCCAGAATCGCTTAAACTCATATATCATGCTTGCATTCATTCACACCTGTCATATGGTCTCCTTTTTTGGGGTGCTAGCACCGCCGCTAAAAGAATCTTCATTCTCCAAAAGCGTGCAGTTCGCATACTGGCCGGCATAGCACGAAGAACATCATGCAAGCCTCACTTCACCACTCTAAAAATATTAACACTACCTTCCACTCTTATTCTCATTGCCGCTTCCTTTGCACACTCTAATCCCGAGCTCTTCCAGCGAAACTCTTCAGTGCACACACATAGTACACGTACGACTAATGATATTCATATTTCAACACACTCACGGGCACTTTTTCAGAAAAGCCCCCAATACCTCTGCTCTGCAATCTACAATCGAGTTCCTGTCCGAATCAGAGAAGCCCCTTCCTACCACTCATTCTGCTCCTCCCTACGATCCTACTTAATTAACCATCCTTTATACAGCATTGATGAATTTATTCATGAATCCAATGTCAACCCTTGATTCTAACTTCAGTTAGAAAATGTTAGTTAACTAAAACATTTAGGTTAGTTATATTATAATTAATAATAAATCACATAATATTTTAGGCTACCTAAATAAAGTTTATACTCTCTAGCTCATAGTTCCCTAGTTTTAGAATGGTTTGGGTGGAAGACCGTAAATATTTACGAACCCCGCCATTTTGCACAATGATGTTTGATGTTTGTATACTCATTTGTCAAATTGTCAAAATTGTCATTGTCAAATAAAGAATTATCTTATCTTATCTTATCATGATTGTCATTGACTTCCTTTGGTTTATCCCTCATCTTTTATACAAAACAAACGCAACCTCTCTGGAGACACTTAAAATAGGTAGGTAATAGGTACATGATAATAATTAGTAGGTACCTATTCAAGGAAACAAAACTACGCACGTTCAATAAAAAGAAACACAATTTATTTCCTGTCAAAAGTGCGTAGAATTGCTCTAAATCATGCTATGAATTTCAAATTTTTCCCGGGGCTATGCACCCCGGACCCGCATTAAGCTGGGGGGCCACCCCCCCAGACCCCCCATTGTTGTCGCACGGGATTTTATATCTGGAATTTTTTGTCCCGCTTTTTCACATTTAGATTATGGGAGCCCTAATCAAAAATATACTGAGAAACAGATTGACAGCGGTTCTGACATGTTACCTCCAAGATGGCCGCACAACATATCGACTGAGCCATTGACTGTTTATTTACTTCCATTGTCACGTGGAAGATGGCGCTCGCGGTAGTAACTTAGATGACTTTTTGTACTTCAAGGATTAGCATTGGCAGCATTGGAAGTTGACGCTCTTTCCCTATGGTGGGGCGGGGGAAGTGTAGGTCTAGTCTCTTTAGGCATTAAGGTGGTGAAGCGCGAGCGATTTTGCCGCGTTTTGCAGGCATATTTTTGGATACGATTGGAGACAAAATGGGTCTACGAAATGATTTGAAACTAGTAAATTAGTAATAATTAGTTGATTTTTGTTGAAAATTTGAATATTTTCTTGTCTCAATGGTTGGCGTATGAATTTAAATGTGCCAGTGATAACCCAAAGTTTGTATATTATCTAATCATTATTAAAATTTGAGATCAATTGGTTCATGGGTATGGTCTCAAATTGTGTCGGAAATTTCATAGTTTTGAGCGGTTTTATTGAACAACCGGCATCTTATTAACAATGCAAGAAGAAAAATGAAAAAGTACTACTATATACAATCAGACTGATCATGTGAACATCCTATCAAAGTTACACTCACTTATGAAACAATTTTTCTCTCTCAATTTTCTAAAACGGCCGAGCGCTTGAATCACCTTAACGTTTAGTTTTCTGTTTAAATATTTATTTTCCTGAACAGCTGTTGACCTTTACCTAATGACATTTTGTCAAAAATGTGACAAAAATGACACAAATTTGACACAAATGTCAAAAATGACATTTTGTCAAAAAGAAATATCAAATAGTTGATGAAGAAAGAATAAATGATCAAGTGATAATGTACCTGCTACATACTTCGATCCAAAATAACCCAATAGAACCATTCCAGCGTGGTGATATACGTGCAGGAATGTGATCTGATTGTTCTTTTTCCGAAGTACAAAGAAAACCTGGAAAATAATAGAAAAACTAAGATATTAATATGGTAGTGTTGCGTAAATTATAAGTTATAATAATGGTTAAATATGGTAGTTTTAGTTAAGATATTGAATAATTTCTGAAACGTATTAGTTTTGTCGTGGGATGAATAATTTAAGGAATTGATTTAAAAAGTATGATAATTAAAAGAGTCATATTTTCAATGAAACGTAAAATTTTTCATGTGATATCAATGTGATGTGATTTTACAAATCTGCTGGAATTAAATTTCGTCGCGTTGTATAAATTACGTGTAAATAAAATTTTCCAACAAATGTAATAAAATACGTATATATAAAAAATATGTTTTAACATACTGCATCTCATTATTTAATATGTAGGTACCTACATTGTATTTATACCAAATCAGCTGTCTGTTGAAATTCTTACCGTGTCCAAGAGATCTGTGATTTTTATGATGAAATATGCGTAAGTGGCCTCAGCAATCTGAAGAAGGACAATCAATGTTATGCACTACTTCAATGTGGCTCCATCAAGACTGAAAATAAGTTACAGTGAAGTTCCTTTCTCATCAAATAAGACAATTCTTTGAACTTCTTCGTAAACTTATTTATTATTAGATATAACAATATTTCGTCCTGTTTCACAGGACATCTTTAGGCAGTTGAACAATTAAATTGAAGAAAATAAATTATAAATTGACTTATCCAGGTATCGCATTGTACAAAGATGATTAAAATATCAAAACACAAGGTAAAGTTACATTCTCATCTCAACATTTTAAAAGTTACTTCGTACATAGAACATTTTAAAAGTTAATTTACTTTTCAGACATTGTCATGAAAGTCCAAGTTTCCTAAAAGAAGAATAAAGAACATTTATTTTCCACTACGGCTAAAATGATGGTGGAATATCATCTGAAGAGGATGACGAATCTACTTTCAGTCTTGGTAGAGGAACTTGATCTGATGGTACAACTCACTAAAGGGCAATGCCTCTAATAATGTTCCAATAATGTTCCAATAATGTTTAACACCATTTACAAGAGCAACCTGGAGGGTTATTCTAAATTCCCTTGTCGTCTCGTTTTACATGATACGGTCTCACTGCTATCTATTTAACATGGTAGTGACGCCGTATCAATTGATACGAGACGACAAGGGAATTTAAAATAAGGGGCTGTGCATAAAGGACGTCACGCTAAAAATGTTAAATGTAACACTTTTCGAGACTCCCTCCCTTAAAAGGACGTCACAAATCTATCTCTACCCCCCCCCCCCCCCCCCCCCCTTAAATAGAGTATTTTTGACTGAAAATGTATCAGAATTTATCGTTTTTAGCGAAATTTCCGGTCCCGACATATCAACTGAAATTTAAAATGCTTGGAAATATCTACAAAACGTGACATACTACTGCCTCCAGACCCCCCTCTCCCCCCTGTCACACTGTGTCCCATACTGGTGCACCCCCCCCCCCCCCCCCTCCCCCATTGAAGCGTGACGTCCTTTATGCACAGCCCCTAATCCCCCTGGGCAGCTATTCTATAACTTTAAAATTCCGAATTCGGGCCGAATCCGATTCAGGGCCATATGGATTAACCATAGGAGAGGGGCAACTTCTGGTTAATGCTTGATACTAATTTTGAAAGATCCTTTTTCTCCATAATGGAGATATTTAATAATTTACTGTCACTGAAATGGAAAATTATTTCGGAAGGCAGTGAAAAAATTATTTTGAGCTGTCAAATTTTAAACTTACTAGAAACACGTTTTTAACTTGCATAATAAGACTAAGCCCCATTTACACGGTAAAATTTCCTGTAACATCTTTTATAAAATCTTTTCGTAAAAGAAATTTTACCGTGTAAACAAGCCAATTTGATGGTAAAATCTTCGTAAAATGTTTTGTAAAAGGGTTGTGTAAAACCTTTTATGATATAAAACATGTTCTATTTCTGTAAAAGATTTTACGAAAAGATTTTACGAAAAGATTTTATAAAAGATTTTACAGGAAATTTTACCGTGTAAATGGGGCTTTACAATATTATATCATGTTATTACTGTACATTTATTTGTTCTGTGCTGTTTTTTTACTGTGAAGTATGCACTGAAGGTTAGTACAAAGTAACATTCAAGTCTCTTGCCAACAACATTACTATCGAGGGGGGGTGCCATATTGAAAGTAATTGCTTGAAATAGTCTCCAAGATGGTGGCTGAGCAAACTCAGGTCATCCCTGACAATGTACAACGCATCATACCAAGGCTGGCTATCTACTTGCCCCTCTCTGTAAGTATATGAATCTCTATGGATTAACATTGCACCGAAGCAGATTCTGACCGATGAATAGTTTTGGTTCATCTACTTACTTCTATAGCTCGGGGATTAGTTGAGTAGTCGACAGGCTCGCAAGTCCAACTCACTGTAGTAAACCAGTCCAATTTGATGGCCTGGAGAAAAAACATGTTTTCAAGTAGAATAGACATCGGCGTTTATCCGATAATGTTCACATTTAACATAACATAGGAACCAACATTTGTAAAATTTTACACATTTTCAACCAGATCGGTCAAGAATTTTTAACTTTTTGAGCTGCTTATTTTAAGCTGTCAAAATGTAGGTATCTGTCGAAAAGTAAATAAAACGTACATGAAAAGGACAGAGTCCATTTTAATTATTCTTGAGGTGAATTCACCTCAATTTAAACTAGCACTTCTGTCTTCATCCAGTATTTGTAACGGTGACACGAATCATTGTGTTAGACAGTACTTCAATAATAACTGTATTTGTTGGCATCAGTCAAATGGCAACAGATAGCTTAAAAGACGGCTGGGTTGAGTTTGACCTTGAAGAGTTTTTAATAGGTTTTTATCCATATCTTTTACCAATGTAATTGCCAATACAATAAGGCTTTGTACGAGTATTCAGAACTGTTCTATTAAAATAATTCCATAGTTTGGAATGGGTTATTAGTTTTCTTTAGTCATACAGACGTTTAGTGCCATATTTTTACAAATTTTCGGGCACTAATTAATTATATCATTGTAAAAGTGTGCAACTCAAATCGAGAAAATGACTTCCTTAAATTTTCTCTGAGGTTACGTACACTCGGCCAAACAAAACTTGAACGTTGACCAAATTTGAATGACTGCTGGTCATGTCCCATAACCAATCAAAGCTTGTTATTATCATTGAAATGTGAGGTCACCTACTAGAGTGAGACAATGAGATCGCTTAAGACTGACTTCTGATGGTGCGATCTTACATTTATCAGCCTATCAGATTTATTGAACGTTCAAGTTTTGTTTGGCCAAGTGTATATTAACTTACGCTAGGTAAGAATTGCTCTTACTTTATGAATGATCCAGAATGAAGCCAGGACTTGCAAGACGTCGTATGCTTGCACCACGCGGTCCAGTTTGAAAGGTTTTCTGCCCTCCATCAGCTGTGGTCCAACTTTTGCAAAGCGGATGTAGATGAAGAAGATGGCGAAGGCAGGGAAGGGGTTGGAGAGGAGAGGGTAGGTTGCCATACGAGGATCTGAAAATATACAAAAATATCAGATTGATCTTTAGTTTGTGAAAAGCTACTAGTATTTTAATATTGTTATTACATTTTTGAACCAATGTTAAGTTTGTTTTGTATCATTCTTCGTCATTGTAGGGAATTTAAACAAGGCTAATTCCAGAGTGACTCTTTCACTTGTAAAAAACATTAATTAAAAGTATTTATTGAATTGTTCCTGTCTTCTTTTTGTAATTAATTAATTCACTATACAATACTCTTAGCCCATTCTCGATTTATTGCATTTTTGTTTGTTTTTTCGTAGGCAATGCCCAGGGCATTCCGTTAACCAATCGATCTGAAATTGTGCACACACAAATTACTAAGCTAGCGTTTTCCTAGTTAATTATTTAATTTTCTATCGGCAATCAGTGGACAACAAGGTGTCAAAGCATTAATTTAAATAAAATCATTGCTTCAAATCTCACATAAATGAACTAATAATTAGTATTATTTTTAATTATAAAGAAATGGACACACAATTTGTTTGTTATTTTGTACTTACCACTATTTTCATCGTTGAAATATCTGTAGCCTCTCAGAATTTCCCGTAAAATGAGGAGCATTGCTCCAAGAACCTTCCACCTAGCAGAAAATGATGTTGTCAATTCAAGTTGTTTAGATTTTGAATTATTGACACTCAAATACTAGCCTTCCAACTATAAAATTGAGCAATTATGTCGCTCAACCGTTCAAGTAGTAAGTAAGTAAGTAAGATCCTAATTTTTCGTTACAGAGTTATGTGTACATTTGTACAGGTGTACACCTTGAGTCAGGGCATTACATGATACGTAATGCATAAAGATAATTCAAAGATAGCTTAGGAAATATGAAAGTTACATAGAATTTGTCTAAGCTAGCATTAATATCGGGTGGCGCATAAAAAACGCACAATGGGCGAGACATCGCTGTGACGAAACTACTTCATACATCGGGCTGACAATTTCACATAATATAAACAACATAGTAAGGTTGAATGTGTGCAAGATTCAAAAACATTACTCATGTGGGAAAAAAGTAACAGCTGCTCGAATTTAGTTGTCGAAAAATCGATTATTCGAAGCTCAAATAGCCCGTCCAACGGCAGGGACGCTATTTCTTCAAAGCTTCTTACGAAATCAATCTGAAAATTTTAAATTTTAAACAAAATATATTGCTATTAATTATGTTTAAATTTAAATACATTGGGATCAATGTAACGAAAGTTATGGTGTCTTCAAGTTGAGCCTAAAAGCAGAATATCATTTCTAAGTTTTATTACGCACGATCATTTCAAAAGTGTAATTATCTCACGCTAATTCTGCTTTTAATCTCAACTTCAAGGTACCATAACTTTCGTTCAATTAATTCAAATTTATTGAAATTTTTACACCAATGATGGCAATATATTTTGCATACAATCTGAAATATTCAGCTTGTTATCATGCGTAGTTTTGAATTAACAGCGTCCCAACCAATGCACGTTTTCTATTTCGAAATCCAAGTTCGAACTGCTGTAACTTTTTTCACACATAAGTAATGTTTTTGAAACTATCACACATTACACCTTAGTATGTTGTTTATATTATATGAAATTTTCAGCCCGATGTGTGTAGTAGTTTCTTCACAGCGATGTATCCCCCATTGTGCGTTTTTTATGCGCCACCCGCTATAACAAAATGGCACAATGGAGATTTATACTGAATGTTTGAAATTATGGCAATGTAAATTAGATGCGATAAAAAAGAGAGATTTAAGTTTACAAAAATAAGTTGATGTTCGATATAAGAGCTAGAGCAATAACAAAACGTGTCAATAACACAAAAGACGGTATTGTTTGAAATTACCACTACCTATAGGTATTATATTCCCAAAATATCTACTGTATTGCATAAAATTCAATGCTCTGTTACAATTGCAAATCCAGTGAATGAAGATTTCGATTTTTTCGTATGTCCATCTGTCTTCCAGAAAAGTGATATTTTGTTCAAATCTCGGAAGTCTAAAATGATGTCTTCATTAATAACCTATAGTAAAGTGACACTGTTTTATTTGGCTACCAGAATATAATATATAAGAAAACTGATTAATTCTTCTCAATTTATCTCAGAAACTATAACCTTTCTAGAAATTGTTTATGGCTGATTATCATCAGTAAGTATACTCAAAGCATAATGAAGATCTGATACCGTGCCCCGATCGGTTGAGCCACCTTAAGACGGCTGGGTAGTGAGTTTGACCTTGAAGAGTTTTTTAATCGATTTTTATCAATATCTTTTACCAATGTAATTGTTAACAAAATAAGGCTTTGAACGAGTATTCAGAACAATTCAATGAAAATAATTCCATAGCTTGTAATGGTTTATCTAGTGGAGCGGTCGCTCCACGCCAGCCAAGTCGTACGGCGCGCACACTCTCAAATAAAGGCTGGAGCAAACCCACTTTTACTGTAAGCATCAAAGTGGCATTTTCGGCCTACTGGATCTTAAAATTGGGAAATCTCACATTGTTGCGATATATCTTAATTTCGAGCTATGGCCCACCCTACAACATATACCAAATTTGGGAACAATAGGTTACGCCCTTTGCACGCTAGAGGGCCGTGAAAACAGTGTTTTAGGGCGGTTTTCATAATAATAATCAGTAATAATCTCAGTAGTAGTAGTAGTAGTAGGCTGGAGCTAAAATCCGGTAAACAGGCCACAGCCTAAACAGCTGAACCGATTGATCTCACATTTTTACCACGTGTGCACTTTTGGCGTCTGATTTAACCTTCACCCCATGAATTTTTTGTGCCGCCATTTTGAAACCGGAAGTGACGTCATATCTCAACAACGGCTAGACCGATTGGAACGAAAATAGCGCCAAACGATTCGGACGGTCATCTATATGGATAATCAATAGCAACAGACTAAAATTTATGTTAACGAAACCGGAAATGACGTCATGAAATTTAATTCATCGATTGGCATTTCGGCAACAAATTTGATCCAATTATTTTGATATTTATGTAACGTATGTTCTTTTGTGATATTATTTGACTTGATATAAAACCAACCGGAAGCCGCCATTTTGAAACCAGAAATGACATCATATCTTAATAACGTCTTAATAGATTTAAACGAAACCAACGCTAAACAATTTAGACGGTCAACTTTATGTATTATCATCAATAATATTTGCAGTTTCCCATACTGAAACCGGAAATGACGTCACACATTTTAAAAATCGCACAAATTTACATTTTGATGCAATAAATATACTATTTGAGACTGCTTATAATAAAATGAAATCATGTTTAAATTATAACTCAAGAGGTCAGTGATTTCAGCAGCCATTTTGAAATCGGAAGAAACGACGTAATATCTCGAAAACTGGTTGACAGATCGGTATGAAACTAGTGCCAAACGATTCGGAAGGACATCTCTATGGAATAGGAACAGTCAAACTAGAATTTTCCTATTTATGAGGCCGGAAATGACGTCATTCAAATTTATAAATCATTATAATCCCCTCCTATACAATAAATACATATTCAGAAAGCTAAAAATGATACACATCATTTATAGTTATAAATTCTATGTGGCAGTGCAGAAAGTTCAGCGGCCATTTTGAAAACCGACGTGTTGCCATATCTCGGAACTGGGTTGACCGATTGGAATGAAACCTTTGTTTTTTTCATGAGAATAACCAAATTGTAAAGGGTAATTTTTTTTAAAGGATTTAGTAATTGTTCATGTGATATGTGTCACACGTAAGTTGTAAGAATAAACTAAAAAAAGTAGTGATATCCCCATAAAAAACACTCCGTGTAAAAATACCAGCCAAGTCTCTTCAACTTAAAAAAAATAATGAAATCTAAAAATTCTGCACTGAAAAGTAGTGATATCAAAAAATTAGCCAAGTCAAAACTTTATTTGAAAATCAAAAAATACTTGGCGCATCGTTTTTTTAGGGCATTATAGGTATACTATGTATATGTATATTTCATGTATAATTTATAATTGGCTTATACTTCCAAGCTATTTATGTACACGATGCGCCAAGTATTTTTTGATTTTCAAATAAAGTTTTGACTTGGCTAATTTTTTGATATCACTACTTTTCAGTGCAGAAATTTTAGATTTCATTATTTTTTTTAAGTTGAAGAGACTTGGCTGGTATTTTTACACGGAGTGTTTTTATGGGTTAGATTTACTTTGTCCTACAGACGTTTAGTGCCCTAAAATTAGTAAAATTATGGTACTAAACATCTGTTGGACAAAATAAAACTAATAACTTATTCCAAACTATGAAATTATTTTCATTGAACTGTTCTGAATACTCGTACGAAGTCCTATTTAAAGTTAACAATTACATTGGTAAAATATATTGATAAAAATCGATTAAAAACTCTTCAAGGCCACCCTCCCTACTCAGCCCTCTTAATTAAAATGTGTCTAAACCATTTTTAAAAAAGGTAACGTTTGACATATTATTCTTGCTCTAAAGTGCAAATCGCAGTACCCTAAGTGTATTTCTCTAAATTTCCCTACTTTCCCAAATGCCGTAGTAATCTACTATAGCCATGTACACTCGGCCAAACAAAAATTGTACGTTGACCAAATTTGAATGACTGCTGGTCATGTTCCATAACCAATCAAATCTTGTTATTATCATTGAAATGTGAGGTCACCAACTAGAGTGAGACAATGAGATCGCTTAGACTGATTTCTGATGGTGCGATCTTACATTTATCAGCCTATCAGATTTATTGAATGTTTAATTTATGTTTGGCAGAGTGTACCTAACATGTTTATTTCTTTTAATCCATTCGGAACATTAAAATATTAGTATACAATCATAAGATGAATATTATTTCGTATTATTATTGTTACATAATACTGCAATAAATTTGTCCCAGATTCAAAAAAAAGTCTAACCCGTAGTGTGTTTCCAGGTGCATAAAGTCTACTTAAAATAATTATTATTATGTAATAGAATAATCATTGTATACTCACAGTTACAAAATATCCCAGGATGTTACAAAGTCTAGTATAAAACACATTAACTTCACAGAATTAGATATTTCAGTGGAAGTGAACCAAATAACACAATAATCGTCTCACTTGTGACTGTCCAATACCCCTAGAATTATCTGACGATATTATTATTCAGCAAAGTGTAAAAAATCATTGGGAAAATGACAGGCAGTGAATATATAATCAAGGTTAACAAACCACTCTCGCTATTTTTGTAGAATATTAATTGTTAATGATGATTATTTGAGATGTGATGTGACATAGACGTTGTGTTCGTTTTAATATTCTTCAAAAATTATTTCTCGTGTCAGAAAATAAAGTTTAAAATATCATCCGAGCCCTATCTTTACTTTTTACCTACAGTTCGTACAAAATGCTTTTCTATGATGCAGCCCAAGGTAGGTTATTCCACGTGGTATTATAGACCTTGGATGGTGTCATCCGTTTTTTTATTTGTTTTGCGTGCACTGCCCAGGTCAAACCCTTCAACCAATCGATCTGAAATTTTGCACACACACTAATGTCATAAGAGCGGTCACGCGTATAGTTTTACGTACGGGTTCCTGTGATTTTTGTAAATGGAACCGATTGACCGATCAACTAAAAACTTTGCTTGGTTTTTGGGAATAACATTCTGACAAATTAGTTACATTTTATGCTCGTTTAGAAATATTGTTAATTTTAATGGAAATTTCAAAGACATAGTCACTGTCCTTTGACTCATTTCATTTATTCTCTTTTCAATGTCTCTAGAGCATATACAATTGCAAACGCATAACAATATCGCATGCAATACGAATGCTCGCTTATCAACGCGTTACAAAGATTGTATTCCTCGTTTTCCTCAGTCAATAATGTATCCTAACGACTGTCTATACGTCTCAGTGCAAGAACACATTGATCGAGAAAGTCAAACATGTACTTGTTTTTGGAAATGAACATTTCAAAAAATTTAAACTATATTTAAGTTGGTAAGGATTTATATTCATTTAACATGTAATTTACAACTCCTGTCTCCTGAATTTTACTATAATGAGTTTCATTTTTATCTCAAAAAAATAAAGTACATCCATATTTCTACCCGAAAAAAAAGTTGTTTGATAAAATCTCGGGATCTTCATTATAACCTAAAAATGACACGATTTTACATAAGATAACGTGGGCATAACACTGGAAATTAATGTTAAACCGTTGTGCAATATTCTGATAGCTTTTATTTCATGACAGTCAATGCATAACATTCTTGAAGTACAAAACAACAATAAATCAAGTAACAACTAACAAAGACACACCATTGGGCTCCACTACTAACTACTGTATAACCACATAGCATGTGTCAATCTATTCTAGATTGTGAGTTCTGCCGACCCCTATAAGGGCGAGATTCTAATGATATATCAGTAGAACTTCACCTTTATGACGATCGTGTCCATCACGGCCACCATTTTCTTCAATCAGCTCTTTGTTCCCTTCCCTTTTAACTTCAGTAAACTCACAATGTACAAGGTATGCCAACAATGAAAACAAAATATATTCTTATTAGTTTTCTTTAAATATTACAAATGGTGGCATTGGTAGGATGAGCACAAATACTCCTGTCAAAGAATAGGTATGGAGAAAGAATGCTTGAAGAAGATAGTGATGACATTGCCTACTCTCCCAATTCGATGGTAGGTTCGTGGAAACAGTCATAAGAATAGCATCGACTGTATTGCAGTTCGTCAATAAGGTCGATATGTCTATACTAACAGTCCATAAATTCACCCTTAGGAATAATAGCCATAAGGGTGTTAATTCGTCACTCTACAGTCAAAGATTTTTAAAAATATTTATAAAACTCACTTCTCTTTTTACAATTACAGGATAATTTTTAAATTAATTAATTTTTTTATTATGCCAAAAAATAATAAAAGATCTGCAATCCCATACAGCCAGAAAGCTGGTAATGCTATTGGCTCTCTATTCTGTGGGAGACAAAATAATAGACAACATTACAAACAAATGAGCGCGTAGAAAAGGGGGGATGGGGAGGTAAGGGATGGGGGATTATCCCTCCCCCACTCATGCTGTCTGACCCCCATTCCCCATACAAATCTATGTTAAGCGTCCCAGAATCAATTAAAATTCTAAAAACACGCCCGGCTGCGGGTCAACAATAGAGGGTTGATTGTTGTAATGTGAGTAGTTCAACAGCCAAAATCACTTTTAATTGTTAATATTCGAAAAAACGCCCTGCGGCCTAAAACTAACTCAGGACACCCCCCCCCCCCCCCCCCCCCCTTCCCACAGGGTGGCGCAATCCCCCATGATGACAGTATTCCCTACGTGCCTGCAAACAAATATAACCAATATAAACTTAAGCTTATAAAGCTTTGTTAAGTGTTACACTTAGTGCATTATAATCAAGATAAAGATAGGAAACAAAATTTTCGAACTCTTGTCATATGATATTGTTTAATAATTTTGTCAAACTATATTGACCCTCATAGACATTTCCTTTAAGGGTCATTATCTGGCAACTAAGTGTAGTAATTTCGACCTTATGGTGAATTGCACTAAGGGTGAACAAGACATGTGTATAATCTACGCCGTCTTCTTGTCCTCTTCTTCCAGCAATCTCATCCCCTCGGCCATCTTCTGCGGGGTGTACGCCTTGCGATAGAAGTCGTAGAACATCGCGAACATGAAGGCGTTCTGGGGCACGAGGAAGAGAGGGGCCCATCGGGGGAAACCGCAGTAGGGCACCCAGGCCAGTTGTAGCGTGTGCAAAGTGATGGCTGCGAACTGTACCTGTAGCAGAGATCATACATCATGGCATACACATGGAGGGGGGCACAAGGAAGAGAGGGGCCCATCGGGGGAAGCCGCAGTAGGGCACCCACGCCAGTTGTAGCGTGTACAGGGTGATGGCTGCGAACTGTACCTGTAGCAGAGATCATACATCATGTCATACACATGGAGGGGGGCACGAGGAAGATATTGGCCCATCGGAGGAAGCCGCAGTAGGGCACCCACGCCAGTTGTAGCGTGTGCAAAGTGATGGCGGCGAACTGTACCTGTAGCAGAGATCATACATCATGGCATACACATGGAGGGGTTCTGGGGCACGAGGAAGAGGGGGGCCCAACGGGGGAAGCCACAGTAGGGCGCGCTTTGAGTGATGAACATGGCCGCCACATCCCGGAAGCCAGTACAGAAGCCCTGTACGCTCCCTTAAGATTCCACTCCATCGTAAGATATTTAAAACTCCGTGGTAAGACAGCCACCTACCATCTGCAGCTGTGTGATGTACTTCTTCCACCAGATGTTCTTCTTGTGTTTCGGGTAGATGGATGTGATGAGGTAGTAAGAGTACATCACGATGTGGACGATGGAGTTGACGAAGCCGAGGAAAGTGCCGTGGCCACCTGTTGAGAAATAACACATATTATCTCAGAGGTAGAAGGCCGGAAGTGCATTTTCTTGATTTTACTTTCTTTTGGAATCATGTAATCAAGCTCTTGGCTAGTCAACAAAATACTATATTGAAGTATTCTCGATAAACAATTACTCGTGTCCCGATTACAAATGTGATTGGCATGACTTCCTGTCTTCTCTGAGGCACAGATTTTATTACATGGAGCGTTACATTTAATGTTTTTTTGCCAATGGTTTAAAATTTCTACGTATATTATTTGAGCCTTCCTATTGGATAAAAAGTGATTAGCTGAAATGTTACAGGGGCAAAAAGAAATTTATTTATAATCTTTTACGAATTTCAGCGAAATTGCTCATGATCGTGAAGAGCAATTGCAATTATTTTGGAATATTACTCGTATTTCAATTTTTTTCTGCCGAGCTAGTATTTAACAACTGAAGTTTTGTAAGGGTTGATTTCTCTATTAAGGGCTGGATTTTCAATGCCCTGCTAAACCATAATAGTTTAAGTTTTAAATGAACATTCCAAGATTGTCATTGGTCGTTGCCATGGCAATATATTCCTAATTGACTGTTTAAAAGTTAGCAAGGCATTGAAAAACTGGCCCTTATAAGGTCATCGTTACAGTTCTCTTCTTGTTAGAAGCTAATGTTTCAGATGGTTGAGAAACATCATTGCAAAGAGAAGTGCTGTAAAGACGGCTGAGTAGTGAGCGTGGCCTTGAAGAGTTTTTTTAACCAATTTATGTCATTATTTTTCTACCAACGTAATTGTTAATAAAATAAGGCTTTGTATGAGTCTTCAGCGAACTGTTCAAAGAAAATAATTTCACAGTTTGGAATTGGTTATTAGTTTTATTTCGTCCTACAGACATTTAGTGCCATATTTTTACTTATTTCCACGCACTAAACATCTGTAGAACAAAATAAACCATTCCAAGCTATGAAATTATTTTCATTGAACAGTTCTGAAGACGCGTACAAAGCCTTATTTTATTAACAATTACATTGGTAAAAGATATTGATACAAGTCAATTAAAGATCTCTTCAAGGTCAAACTCACTGCCCAGCCGTCTTAAAGTTACCTGGCAAGTACTTGACACCGGCCCACAAGAAGCAAGCCATACCACCATGATGATAGACGTGTAGGAACGTCACCTGACTGTTCTTCTTGCGGAGGACAAAGAACACCTGGAAGTCAAGAGAGAGAGAGGTTGGATGTCGAATTCACTTCAAGCAAGTGTGGAAAAGAATTGGTTATTCAACACGTACCGTGTCCATGAGATCGAATATCTTGATGAAGTAAACGTGATACACTGTTCTCGCGACCTGGGAAACAAATTCAGAGATTATTCTTGGAAGAGGAATAATCTCATTTGGTGTTTTCTCCAACTTCATTGAGCGAGCGAAGCGAGCGTCTCCTTTTGGCTCTTTTGGCACGGACTCCTGTTTTTTTTTTGTTTTTTTTGTCTGTTAATAGACGATACACAGGTCGCACCGTTTCACCTATCGATCTGAAATTTTGCACACATGTAAAACCAACCTTCTCTGTTTGCTGGCCCCAAATTTTTTAAATCCATTCATTGGTTAAAATTTAAATAAATATCTCCCGATAGGCTGAAAAATTAAAACGGTCTTCGATAATTCTGATCAAACTCATATTTTGGCTATACAGGTCAGAGTTTTTCTTTGATCGAGCTGAAATTTTGCACACATGTAAAGCCAGCCTTCTCTGTTTGAAGACCATAATTTTTTTGAAATCCATTTATTGGTTAAAATTTAAATAAATATCTCCTGATAGGCTGAAAAATGAAAACGGTCTTCGATAATTCAGATAAAACTCATATTTTGCATGATTATTAAGACCAACATTGTCTCTTATTTTACAAAATTTCATCCCAATCAGTTAAGAACGTATGAACTTATTAACATTTTTAATATCTGTCAGTAATGAAGTATCAAAATGAATGTTTTCCAGTGCCAGTTGAATTGCATCTGATTTGCTATATTTACCAGGATGCTTAGATGTTATTTTCAAGTTTCAATGAAAAGCATAATAATATGTTGTGTTGATTGAATGATTATATTTCAATTCAATATGGATGTATATGTTTTCTGTGCTTGTGTACGCATTTCCGGTTCGAGAATTTGCACGTCCCCGTGCTCGCTCACCAACGCATTACACTGAGCGTTTTCCTAGTATCTGTATTATGAAGGAGAATCATTATACCTGCTATGTTTAGCAATAATTTTAATGATGCAATTTAAATGTCATCCATTTTGGTTGAAAGCTTTTGAAAATGATTGGAATCATCTGATTTGGAAAGATGAGATTGGATTGCCTATAACTTCGACACGAAAGTCAGATTGGAACCTTATTTATGAAAATTATAAGATTGCTCTTGAATAAGTACTAATAAGTAAACTGTGAAATATTACCTGCAGAGCTTCAGGATCGTTGGAGTAATCAACAGGTTGACAAAACCAGTTGTATTTAAATAACCATCCTAAAGTGAGAGCCTGGAAGAAACAAATGTGGTTATTAGCAGACCATTATTCTTCGAAACTTCTGTTGGAATTGTGACCCGTCTCGTTGAAGATAAGTTGGGGTGAATAAACTCTTTGTTTGAAACATTTTGGAACCAAAACGGCATACCTAAATTGCCTTGACGTAGATACTCCTAAAGACATGGGCCCATTATAAAAAAAAAGGAAATGGACCTCGTTTTCTCAATTCCATTCTGATGGAATCCGGTCACGGCCATAAGGATTAAGATTGCATGAAATCTAATTCCATCAGAATTGGGGATTTAAAAGTTCTAGAATAGGCATCCCGAGGTGAGTTCCACAATAGGAGCGAGTTGGGCGATGACGTCACCATAGGATTTACGGGTTAAATCAAACTTGCCGCGTCAACAAACGAGCTCAAATCAGTGCCCATAATGCCCTAACTAAAAAGGTCGGGCTTTCTGATCCAACATAGATGCCTGTATTTTCATTTATTCGACTACATTCGACTCAAGATCACGCCCAGTGATTACGTTACAATGTTAAAAGGATAGGGAAACTGGGCGTTTGGATCCAAATACGGTATGCGCCCCCGTCTCTCCTCATCCTCGTTAGTTAGTATTGATTGTAGCACTTGCTAACCGGAGATCTAATTTTTCTAATACCGAACTTCAAGACCCCCCTTCAAAGTGAAAATTGTCATATTTATGGATGTGTTACATGTTCAAGGAAATCTCCCGCAAAAATGGAGATAATTTCATTATCTTTGCGTCAGAATAATGTTGAAAGATTGATGAATCTACCTACGATATTTTTTAAATCGAATTATTATTATTATTATTTGCTCATCCCCAAATTTACAAACAACCCTTATATTTTAGAAAAACTGTGTTTTTTAGTGATTTATTGCGTCTCTCACAGAACGAGTATCAACATTCCGCAAGTGCTTGACCAAAGATACATCTTTTGGGAATCTACATAAAAAAAAATCAGGTCAATCGGAGACATATTGACCGGACAACTTTTGAATAAGTATTCGATTATCTTGGGCAATTCTGACGAACTGGAAAGAAGTTAATTTACACTAATAGCTAAATTTTTGACTTGCTCTCTCGGTGAAAAACCCACTTAAGATGAATTGATTTTCTACCACTTGGTCACTTCCACGTAACATCAACGGATAAAACTCTTGAATCAGAATAGGGAAGTCTCGTGAAGATCAGATTTCAGAATAATTATTATTTTATGAAAGTTGAGATGTTGCTGAACACAGATATCATATTATTTTTGTTGTGAGATGAATAGTTTTCAAGGAATTCATTTACAAAGTTTGAAAGATTTCTTCTCATTCAAAAACAGGAAAATTGTCAATGACATCACAATTTGCTATATTGCCATGGCAACGAAGGAATCACCATGGTAACACATTGTTGGAGACTTGGAAATGACATCACAGTTCTGATTTTTGTGACAGGCCATTTTTCCAGCCAAAATTTCTCACGATATTTGAATTTGATTTTTATGAATGAAAATTTTAGAATTCTTAGGTGAAAAGTGATTTTGTCATTATTATTTGTGCTGATAATTAGAAATTTACTAAAATAACATTTCACGAGACTTCCCTATTGGACAAGCTTGAATAATGAGAAAAGGAAATCGGGGTGACCCGGTCTAGAATCTAGATACGGAATGCTGCAATGTCTCTGCGACTCACTCGTTCCAGTACGTAGACGGAGAGCATGATCTGCACGACATTGTAGACCTGCATGATCCTGTCGACATTGAACGGCTTCCTGTCCTGCATCCATCTCGGCCCGAGCACCTTCACGAAGTACACGTAGCAGCCGACGAATGTGAAGATGGGAACGGGGGAGTAGACGAATGGCCAACTCTGCGTCCGAGGATCTGAAAGTAGAAGTGTTAAAGGGGGATGCCCAAGTAGAGGTCTCCGATAGATATCTGAACAAATATGCTGATTTAATAGATAATTTCCTTGTGCATCATATAAACGCAAGAAAAAGTGGGGTAGCCGAACTAATCTCCAAGATATAGCACTTTATCAGTTTGAGTTAGCCCTATCTTTAACATGGCAATTCGAAAAAAACACCGTAATTTTCCTAGTAAATATTAGATTTAAACTATTTTTCGCCGATAAGTTTTTTTCAAAAAACTAATATTATGTGTATTAGACATTAAGGTATTAAAATTAAGCTTTTTATATACACCTACCCGTACGTTTTTAAAAGTTAGACGCCAAATTCTAAAAAATTTCCTTTCCCTCCTGTGTAAAAATTTCCACGTATTCTGAAGACATCATATTGAAAACTCAATATAAGTCGAGAGTTGCAAGTTACAAGACATTTGACGAATCTTTTACACTAAAATATTGTTGAAATGTTGAAAAATCGAAGAAAAATTGTAAATTTCAACAAAAAATATTTTATTTTGCCACGTGTTGCAGGCACTTTTTTGGATACGATTGGAGACAAAATGGCTTGACGAAATGAATTGACATTTTTATCATTTGCGTTGTTAATTAGTAACATTTTTTCCATTCCAATTCCAAATTGATGGAATCCGATGACGGCCATAAGAACTAACTTTGAATGAAATCGAATTTTATCAGAAATAAAAATGTAAAAGGTCCAGAATAGGGCCCCTGGTCATCTCCTCTTTGAATAGTCTGAGAAGGAATAAAACAAGGGACCATTCTGAAACTGTGAAATTCTCGATGCTGCTGGAATCCCATTCACGACCATATGGATTAACATTACACCGAATCGGATTCCAGCAAAATCAGGAATTATGAAGTTATAAATAAGGCCTCATCTTTTAATTCCTAGCTCATAGCAGGGCACATGAGTTTTCATCCGACGCTTTAAAATGGAAGAGTTTTGCACTCTATGTTAATTTAGAAAATTGAAAAATTAAAACAATTGAAAATTTGAAGGGATGTGCGTTGTGAAAAATATCCGACCGAACCGGGCTCGAACCCGGGACCTCTTACTTGCTGGGCGAGAGGTCCCGGGTTCGAGCCCCGGTTCGGTCGGATATTTTTCACAACGCACTTCCCAATTCAGCCATGGAAGTTTTCCACAGAAAACTACATTCTCATCAAATAAGAATTTAACTCAAAAAGTATTATTTTCAAGTACCTATGCGAGGTTTGCTTAACCCCTCACATTCTTGCAATGATGACAAAACCTCTGAAAGTATGATTGTATGCAAACGACTGCAAACTCATTGTGTGAAATTAATTGGAAATTCATTTACTATTGTTGGATTCGAACTCAAGACACTTGGATTTCCGGTTCAACGCTCTCCCGCTGACCTATGTCGACCTTACCAAATCTGATGTGTTTTAATCCCAATTACGTAAAAAGCTTGGAAAACAAACTTTGCCCCATATGGACTTTCACATTATGAATCGATATTTGAATAGTATATTGGAATGATAAGATTCTTCATGACATCTCATAGGTAGAATGCAGAATGTTGGTAGAGCTCTCGCCCGGCAAGTGAGAGGTCCCGGGTTCGAGCCCCGGTTCGGTCGGATATTTTTCACAACACACATCCCTTCATATCATCCTGACTCCATGGAAGTTTTCCAAAGAAACCTACATTCTGATCTGCCTCCGTTTGAAATACAATACATATTATTTAGTGTGCTGTAGGTCTCTTCGATCCAATAAAGGAAACATTAGGGATTGACTTACTTGATAACCTTCTTGAATTTAAATATGTTTGTTTCGTTTATTTATACTTTGTTTATAGCTAATTTAACAGTACGTGTCTGCCATATCCATCATTTAAGTAATGATCAATTCGATAAAAATAATAACTTTTATATTAATTAGCTCAGTGATACAGAAATGGACCGAAATTCGAGTATCATGGGTTCGGATCCTAGCCTCGGCATAATATTATAAATTTGTAGTCGTTTGGAATAAAATAATCACATGATTCATAGATTTTATAAAAGAAACTCAACAGCTTCCGAATGTTGATTTGTGTTATCATTTTGTCAATGGCCACTTACCACTGATATCGTCTATTAAGTATTTATACAGCCTGGCCATTTCCCGTACGACAGTCGCCATCTTGTTTTATTAACACCCCCTGAGTGAGGCTGGTTACTGGAAGATGAAGCTGTTGATCTGAAAATAGTCATCAAGAGTTGAATCATGCGTATTCATGGTTCATTCATGGACAAGGAGGCCAAGTCTTGAAACTTACGCTTTCAGGACGCAAACGCTTTCGGACGTCAACAAGTCCCATTTACTGTAAGAATGATGACCTTGAAATCTACCTTTAACTGTTTAGCTTCATTTTGAATAAGGTTTCAATGACTATTTAATAATATCTGGAATAATTGAGCGAGCGAAGCGAGCGTCTCCTTTTGGCTCTTTTGGCACGGACCTCTGTTTTTTTTTGTATTTTTTTTCTGTACCTGAGGGTATACAAGTCAGAGTTTTTCTTCGATCGAGCTGAAATTTTGCACACATGTACGTTACATTTCTGATTGTTGCAGACCCCAATTTTTTTTGAAATCCATTGATTTGTTAAAATTTAAATAAACATCTCCTGATGGAAGGTTGAAAAATGACAATGGTCTTCGATAAATCTGATCAAACTCATATTTTGGCTATACAGGTCAGAGTTTTTCTTCGATCGATCTGAAATTTTGCACACATGTAGAGACAACCTTTTCTGTTTGCTGAGCCTATTTTTTTTTGAAATCCAATGATTGGTTAAAATTTAAATAAATATCTCCTGATAGGTTGAAAAATGAAAATGGTTTTCGATAATTCTGATCAAACTCATATTTTGCATGGTCATTAAGACCAACAATGTCTCTTATTTTAAAAATTTTCATCCCTATCAGTTAAGAACATATGCACTTATTGACATTTTTAATAGCTGTCAGAGATGAAGTATCGAAATAACTGTTTTTCCTCTGCCACATGGATCTGATTTGCTTTAGGAACCACAGTGCTTAGATGCTATTTTCACGTTTCAATAAAAATCAGATACAATATTTCTGTTGACTGAGTGGATTATTTTTCAATTCAATATGGATGTATTTTTCTGTGCGTTCTGTACACATTTCCGGTTCGAGAATGTGTATGTACCCGTGCTCGCTCTTCAACGCGTTACAGTGAGCGTTTTCCTAGTAACTATAAAGTTAATAAATTGTTTCCAATAGATTGCTGGATGACAATCAAATAAGTGGCCTGACTTTATGTTTCAATGTCGATCACTCTTACAGTAAATGGGACTTATTGACGTCCGAGAGCGTTTGCGTCCTGAAGGCGTAAGTTTCAAGACTTGGCCTGGTAAAAAATAACGTTTGAGGAGTGATTTCAGTCATTGTCCCTGTCAAAGTAGGTGTAGTAAAATCATTTATTTATTATTGGGGGTGGGGTTAATTGGGGTTTATACACTAAACAATTCAAATTTGGAAACTCGATTCTTCAAGACTCAAATTGCCCAAATTCAATTCTTGTTTGTGGGTGTAACTTTGAACTAATGCATTCAATTTTTCTGTTGTTATCTGATTTTTATAGAAGTTGTGATGAAATTTTACCAAATTGTGTTTGTTGTTGCTCCATTCTAGTGTCTACATCTCCAATTGTCTAATTCAGTTGGAAAAATATCAAATAGATTCTCAACCAAGAATTGCCAGGATTAGGATATTTTTCTCATCACTCTAGAAAATTAGTTAACTGAAATCTGAAGACTTAAAATTCATAATTTAAATTGTGTAGTGTAATATCCACTTTAGGGAGCCAATATTTTTATTGACTGGAAATAGTAATATTAAGTAAAACTAAGAAAATATCACACTACTGGATTCACTGAATTCTAAAATATCATTTGAAGAGACTCTCTAGAACAGCGGTCGCCAACCTTTAGAACCTCGCGGACCACTTATGACAATTTTATATCTCGCGGACCACTCAGGCGCGTAAAATACGTGTGCCGGGAAATACGATAAGTGAGGGAGACAATGGGGGGTCTGGGGGGAGGGCCCCCCAGTAATAAGCGGGTCCGGGGCGCTTAGTCCCGGAAAATTTTTGTATTCAGGAAGTCATTTGGCGCGTTTCTACGCTATTTCAGCCAACTTTTATATCGAGAAAATGCGTTTAAAATGACTCTTAGGTTTTGGAAAAATACTCAGAAACTGATTTTATTTCATTATAGAGCTAGTGAATATGTATACTTTGTAAAAGGCATAGGTACGTATTGAAACATGTCCGAATTCAGTACATTTGTATTGGATTGCCATTTTTCTAAATTAAATAAATTGCATGGAAACTTAAAAGTAAACTTCAAAATTTCTCTGGGGACCACCAAAATTTTCTCGCGGACCACCAGTGGTCCACGGACCACCGGTTGGCGACCGCTGCTCTAGAATCTTAAATTTTCAGAGAAGCAGCGCTGAATATTCTAATTTCGTCCCTACAGGCACACAGATGATATAACTTTTCATAATTTTTCCAGACCAATTTGAACATTGAAGCTACACCGGTTGAATGCGCCATAAGTGTATATATAAAAAAAATCGTGCAAACTGTGAATTAATACAAACAAATAAATACATACCATTCACAAGAAAAAAACAAAAAAAACGCTATTTTTCAGTTTCGCATATCACAATTCCCATAAAAACCGCCACCTATTATTAAAAATCCATTCAACTAACCATCACAACGAGAGGGTCCGAACGACAATTGTTCATAACCTTGACTGAATCAAATTATATAACCTCTTCCTCTTTTACATAATTCAAATTCACCATGTACCCGCTTTGGCATCGTATTGGGATTCCTGAACAATACGATGTCAAGTATGAATGAACGTTCTATATTCAAATCCAGATTGGAATGTTTTTACCGGTCGTTCACTTGGGATTTCTGTTTGTCATTATTGAGTTTATTGATTTTAGAAAATCTGCATTCAACTAAGTGTAATTGCTCGTTTAAATATTCAATTCACAATAAAAAATAAGCTGATTTTTTATAGTTTTTTAACGTCGCACAGTTCTGCAGCTAGACTATGATGTTTATTGAGATGATAATGATGAAGAATTAGGTAAGGATAGACGGTACGAAGGAGGTGGTCGTGGCTTTTTAGTTCAAAAGATCAATTTCATGCTTCAACCTAAGAGACAAACAACTACCCAATACAATATGCATGCCTTAACTTTTCTCAAATGAGAGTTCCGTAATTTTTTCCGAATTTTCATCGAGTTTGAGTCAAATAAATACTTTATTTAGAAGTTTGCGCAAGTTTGTTTGGGTTTGACTGCACAAACTATTACTCACATCGCAGATTTTTTAGCGCTAGCGTAGCGATTGTCACTACGGTACTCGTATGGCTCTTTTTCTGTGCGTGTAATTTTTTTACTAGGAAAACGCTCTGAGTAACGCGTTGATGAGCGAGCACGGATAACGCGCAACACCTCGAACCGAAATTCTGTTTATCGAAAATGTCCTTAAAAGCCAATAATTCTTGAATTTCGTCACAGACTTGTATGAAAATATCCAACAATTCCTAAAATATTGGTACCAATAACCACGCAAAGTTTTAAGTTGGTCGATTGAAGCTTTATGATTGAACGATCCCTTGTTAATTTCCAAAAATCGTAGGATTTCGTTCAAATTTTTTTTAAACGGTCATATCAGTTTCATAATATACGCTTGAAAGTTTCTGCTCTAACAACCTTGAAGTGAAGATTCGAAGATGCCGTGAAATATGAAATTCGATAAATATGATAGCCGCAACACGCAAAATATCCGTAAACTGTCAATAACTTTTGAATTTAAACACAGTTTAGTCTGAAAATTTTCAAAAATATAGATAATGTTAGACCCGATGACCATGCATGCAAATTTTCAAGTTGATCGGTCAAACGGTTCTGGTTTAAATTTCAAAAAGCACATGAAATATTTTTTAAAAATTTAACCAATGGGAGGATTTAGCTGAAAATGTGTAAAATAAGAGACAATGTTGGTGTTAATGACCATGCAAAATATAAGGTCGATCACATTTGTCGAAGTCCATTTTCATTTTTCAGTCTATCAGGAGATGTTTATTTAAATTTCAACCAATCAATGGATTTCAAAAAAAATTAGGGTCAGCACACAGAAAAGGTTGTCTCTACATGTGTGCAAAATTTCAGATCGATCGGTGAAACGGTGCGACTTCCATTGCTCCAGGTAGCAGCCAAAAAATCAAAAAAAAAAAAAAAAAAAAAACGGAGGTCCGTGCCAAAAGAGCCAAAAGGAGACGCTCGCTTCGCTCGCTCAAAAAGCTATTTCAAAGTATAAAATTATTTAGATATCATTATTAAAGCCGACAAGTAAATAATTATATGTAGTTCCAGGCAGTGATGATTTGAGGCATGTCTCGGGGGGGGGGGGGGGGGGGGGGGGCTGCCCAGAGACAAAACAATCTATAGAATCAAAATTCTTAAATTATGTTTTCATTAAAACGAAATATAGGGAGCTATTTGCTATAATATAAAAAGTTTAGCATCCCAGAATCGATTTTAAAATGTTTATATTCAAAACAATGCCCTGCGGGGCAACAATTGGAGGGTTTTTTGCTTCGGTTTGTGCATTTTAAAGCCCCAAATCGCTTTAAACTGGTGTAAATTCTAAAAAACGCCCTGCGGGGCTAAGGCTGGGGGGCTTTGACCCCCTAAACCCCCCTTCTGGATGTCGCAATCCCCCCCTCGAATAAAATGTCTGAAATCATCACTGGTTCCAGGGTTACGTCATAGGAATGAGGAATTGTTGTCATTCATACCAAAGATTAGTGAAACCATAATATTACATACAAGTTACAACAAGCAAAAAATATTTACCCCTTACCGAAAGATAGAAATATGTTTTTTATTCAAGTTCAACTTTTACTCCATAATAACACAGGGGGAAATTTTCTCCCTGTACTTTTTTAAAAAGTGCGGGACTTAAAAACCGCAAGAAGAATTAGAAAATAAATACATTTTGTAATTTTCGAAAGTATAGTCACCATTCAAAAATCAAAGTAACATACTAGTAAAAATGAATGTATAGGTGCTACAACAATGCACTTCAAATTTGAGCTTTTTTGGCAAGATAAAAGTGGAACTTCAATCAGGTATAGGTATTTGTATCATACTGTACCGATAGAATGGGGTGGCTAGAACACGTTGGGTGGCTTGAAAATATTTTGGGAAAAAATGTAATTCCCTGTATCTTTTACATTTTGTGATCAAAACATTTGAAACTTGCACCACACATAGAATATAGCTAGACGCAGTTGACTAAATGTCAGTGCTCTCTATCAAGAAGGCAGTGACTGAATGACACCTTTTTAAAAGTGCGTAAAAATATGCACAACAAAATTTTATGTATACCCAAATTATTGTATTGAACGGAAAGCAGCGTCATACTGTTTAAATTCGGCCACTACTAAAACAGCTCCATATAAAATGTTCTATTTCTTTCAAACATCCGTCAATGCAAAAATAATTCAAATGTAGACATTCGTTGCTTTTTGTAGGTGAGGTGGGGTGACAAGAACCAATGTCCAAAGTATACAGCCCCAGATCCCCGAGTGAAAAAACGGATGAAAAGAAGCTATTGCTTTTAAATGTTTCTGGTTAAATTATGTGTAATAATTATAAAAAAAACATAAAAAATGAGTTTAAAAATTTAAAAAATTTAAATTGGTATTTATTCAATTTTTTTTTAATATAGATTAAACTTTTGTTTAAATTAGAAAATGCTTTTTTATTAAGAAATGTGATTTTCCTCGCCCCCCAGTATGTTAATCGCTATTCTTATCACCCCACCTGTGGGTTGTTAAGCATTTTCCAATTAATTGCCAATAACAATGGACGTGTGGATTTTTTAAAAATATATTATTATTTCAATCCCAATATGCTCCTCAAGCTTAAAACCTAAAATAAAATTTCACAGAATAAAAAATTTTAATTATTTTTTGAAATGTGAGAAATCAAGTGTGGAAAATCTTTCTTGCCACCCCATTTTACTGTACTTGGCAATTGAGTTTTAACGCGATACAGTTTCATTAGCATTGGTATACATTCAAACACTTCTAAGCACCTTGACCATAACCCTGAATCAACATTAAAATGGCAAAGAAGTGTCGGGCATCGAACCTGGAGTGTTTAGTTCCACTATTAAACAATCAACTAGTCGACGTCATCATATTGAAATGTCACAATGACATCTACATCTTCATGCTGCATTGATTCTAGAAATAACAGTTATACAATATCTTCCAGTAAGCATGACGCTGCACTTTTCATACAGCAAAAGGCACTTGCTGTACTTTGACGCCTTCGCACTTGAAATGAGATACATTTCTGTTATTCTTATTTATTTTAGTGGTGAACGTCGCATTGTGCTGCAACTAGGTTAAATGGCGACGGATGAATGATTATGATGATGATGAGTAGGGCTAGGATGTTTAGGATGTTTACCTATGAAACATCCAAAACGGCAGGCTAATAGTACATTAAAACTATTTAAAATGGCCCATAAAATCCCGAAAAAGGACCAATAAAATGTTAGGATTTCTTTGTAATATGCATCAACATATTATCGATTTATTGGTTTAGGAGTTGAATTTGGAGTATGATATTAAAATTAAATTAAATGATTGTATGAATGTGTCAATGTGTCAAGTATCGTTGTTGGTAATCCAAGTGGAGGATGGACATTTTGTGAAGACAACAATTTTATTTGTAACTTGAAACAAATGTTTGATATTATTTTCCACAATAATTTTAAAAAGTACAAAAATACCTTAAAATAGTAAGAAAAAGACTATAAAAAGTGAAAAAAAATTAATTTTCAGGCAAAATAAAACACTTCTTTTTGAAGTCAGGAACACACGAAACATATTTATATGTCATTTTTAAAAGTGGTTGAACAAAAAATTAAAAAATTATATGTCCTAAACATCCTAGCCCTAGTGATGAGGAATAGGTGGGGATGGATGGTGAGACGAGGCGGTCGTGGCCAATGAGTAGGGAACCTTCCCAGTATTTGCCTCTCGACTGAGGGAAACTTTAATCCTCAGTCAGGAATGATGGAATTGTTTGCATGTTTTTATTAAACCGAATTTGAATAACAACATACTTGTCGGTAAAACACACTATTTTCACACTAAAAAGAGAGTAAATTTGCATAATTATGATTTCTAAATTCAGTGGACATTTAGGCGGGAAAACGGAAGGTATTCCTGTCAAGTGGTGTCATTTTTATCAACCACCAATGATGTCGTCATAGTTACAATAAAATATGACATCATTCGACAGAATACTGATTTTCCTCCAAAATGTCAACTGAATTTAAAATTTCATAATTTACACTTTTTAGTGTGAAAAATTGTACACTAAACTTGTGCATATTTCAGCTATCACGGAAATTTATAAAACAACATAATAACAAAATGATTTTATTAGAAATGTAGAAATTTTCTGACCATCTCAGATGGGATGATGTGATTGTATATGAACTGCACATTTAAAAGATTTAACCTCCGGTGGGATTTGAGCCCACGACCTTTAGATTGCCGGTCTAATGCTCTAATGTCAAATGAGACATTAGATTAGACATTTTAGACATTGCTCTTATGTCTAATGAGCATCGGCAATCTAAAGGTCGTGGGCTCAAATCCCACCGGAGGTCAAATCTTTCACATGAATTCTATTATTTCAACCCCTGTTTCCAAAAATGATATAAAACTAAATTCCAGAGGAAAAGAGTTTTAGTTGACATCCTCAAAATTCTCAAAGTCAAACATAATTAATTTGGAAGTATTTTCACTTTTCACTATTTTCACTTCACTATCCTTGCTTCACTATAACATATTTTCACTCACAGGTTATGAGAGGCATATTCCCATACTTATGAAAAGAAATCATAGTGAATATTCGTTTTTAAATTATATGTCCCCTTCAAATGGACCTAGCATATCATCATCTAGTAAAATGGCATTCAGAATCTCTTAGGGCAAGTAACCCAAAACACAGTGACACACAAGTTATTTTTAAAAATCATCAAAAGTTATTTTACATAACGGTACAAGCTATGGGATTCTTAACCTGAAATAGTGTTCAATATTTATTTTCACGTCCTTTACAAACCAAACTCCAGAAGTCGCTGTTAAGAAATGACACAACAATTGATATTTGCATTATCAACAGTTTGACCCACATGAGTGAATGCAATTCATTAAGCAATAGAGGACAGCAACAAACGCCGAGTACAATTGTCTTGAAGAATCTATTCAATTGTAAGACTTTGTAACATCCTTTCGAATATTGATGTCAATTATAATACAAGTTGGCTCAGGCAGGAGGTCACGAGTTCGATTCCAGAGGCGTCCTTCCTGACTGAGATAATTGTGTATTCTCTCAGTCGATGATTCTTTTATGATTTAGACATTGAGATAATTTAATATCAATGATTCTTTTGGTGATCTCAAAAACAAGTAATGTTGCTTTCATTCAATCATTTTTTTTATTGTAACATGAGTCATTTTGTAAGAGAGGTTAAGGTGATACTAGCGCTCGGCTGTTTTAGAAAAATGAGCGAAAAATTGTTTCATAAGTGGGTGTAACTTTGACAGGATGTTCACATGATCAGTCTGATTGTATATTAGTAGCCACTGTTCAATTTTGCTTTTTGCATTGTCAATTGGACGCCGGTTTCAACAAAACCGCTCAAAACTATGACATTTCCGATACGATTGGAGACCAAACCCGTTAAGCCATTGATCTCAAATTTTAATCATAAAAAAAGACAAACTTAGGGTACGTGGCACATTTGTAAAATTAAATTTCATATGGCACCCATTGAATCAAGAAAATATAAAAATTTTCACCAAAAACTAACTTATACTAATTAACAAAGCAACAAATTAAAAATGTACCAAGTAATAACCCTAAGTTTGTCTTTTATCTAATCAAGATTAAAATTTCAAATCAATTCGTCAATCCATTTTGTCTCCAATCGTACCCAAAAAAAAAGTACCTGCAAAACGCGGCAAAATCACTCGTGCTTGCACCACCTTAATATAACTATATTTAATTTATAAGAGCTTGATTATGATTTAAAAGAGGGCGAAATCGAGCAAATAGACATCAGGCCTTCTACCTCTGAGGTACAGTTTGATGCCAATTAACTAAAACTCGTGTTAGATCCTGTGATTTTTTTAAAATTTAAACTAGAGCCGTTTGACCCAAATTTTGCATGGTCATAGGGACCAATATTTTAAGTGCTTTTTACAATTTTCAGTCTAACCTGTCGTTTTACTTCAAAGGTTATTGACTGTCTACGGATATTTTATGCTTGTTTGGAAATATTTGTCAAATTTCTTGAAGGATTTTTCAGATTGTTATCACTGCTTCTTTTCACATTTCGTTTAGTTCTTTCCACAGGTCTGTTGAGCGAAACGTGCAAACGCATTTGAACGGTACAGGGAAAGAATGGTATAAGTCACATTTGGATGAAACTAAGATATACGAAGTTTTATTATAGAAACTTGTATCTTTCTTCCAAACAAATAGATTGATTGCGGTTTTCAAGATTTTGTGGCAATATTTTCTAAAAACCGAGTGTATTATTCAGAAAGCTCAGAAAAATCACTGCAAGGTTTCACCAAAGGTTTCACCTTAGACTAACTTTTAAATAATTGACTCATAGCGTTCTTTCCCTGTATACCCTTATTAGTTACAATTCGCAAGCTCACTAATCAACGCGTTAAGCCGAGCATTTTCCTAGTAATAATGTTGGGTGAGATTGGCCGATCTCTGCAGGGCGATTGTATGACTTTCTTAGCCGAGATAATGGATCGTTATCTATACCAATTGATGAAAGTAAACTATTAATATCATTGATATAATGATCAATGATCAATGATTTTATATTATTAATATAAAATTATTTGGCCGGACAAGGTAATACGGGAAAGAGATTGCAAATTGTTCTCAGTAAAACAAATTCATGTTTATACTTTCCTTCTAACAAATTATTACATACAAGATCATAAAATACCAGTGCAACATAATTATGGTACTAGAAATAAAGATAGATATGTGGCCCCAAGTTTACATTATAATTCATATGGTTTGCAAAACAGAAAATCATTAATTCCTCATTATTTTAATATGCTCCCTCATGAATTAAGAAATTTGAAGAAAATATCAGATGTTAAAAATATCATTAGAAAATGGGTCTCCGAGAATCTTTCAAATCTTCCAAATGCATAATTTCCCTTGATTGCTGAAATTAGTATATATAGTTTTTGAATATTTGTCACTGTATATGTGCATTCTTCCCTTGAGTGTATTATAAATGTATTTTTAGTTTTTTTTAAAGTGTATTAAGTGTTTTTATTGTGTTTATAATTAGTGTGTAGCCCCGCAGACAAGCCATCCTATTGGTTTAGCGGGGCTACAATAATATGTAATTTGTACTTTTCTAAATAAATAGAAATTTAAAAAAAAAAAAACAATCATTTAAATTGTGCAAAAGCTACGAGGATATGACATATAATTACATTATTTATCTCAGGAAGTCGACTTTAAGCACTTTGAATTGCTTTACCTTCTGATAGGCTAAATTACTTTCATCAATTGGTATCGATAACGATCCATTATCTCGGCTAAGAAGTTATGCAATCGCTGGACGTCGTTAATTTTGTCGACACATCTCTTTAAACATTTTATATCTAGATATCAACTGAGCCCACGACAAATGACAAGTCTGTATTGTTATTCAAACCTGCATTACTTCACTCTACGAATCATTTGAATATTTATTTTCCATACAAACCGAAGGGTCGAATGAGGTCGTGCGAATCGTCGTTTATTGTATCAGATTATTTCAATCATCATTCGTTTGCGTCGCCATTTCACTTTGGAATTTATATAAATGTTAATTTGCGGTTTGCTTTATCTTATCAAATATAGTTTTAAATTATTTGGGATAACATTCTATAAGAGGAAATGATAGGATAAAACAGTGATTCTGAACCAGTGGGGAATCCCGTGGGGAGGGGGGGGGGGGGGTCCAGGGAGAAAATGTTTAGAAAACGCGTAAAATCAGTGTCTGGTGGAAACTTACATACTGCACACTTTTGGGCTGAACTGCAGATTTTAATCTTGAGATGGTAAAGTATAGAGTAATTAAATAAACCTTCTAAATGAAGATCTGCTCAATTTATTATTACAATTATATTTCTGAGAAGAAAGTGTCTCCCCCTTTCCCCCTGCTGGCGGCCATGGAAAATCAAATGCCATTGACTGATGAATACTGATTACTGAATATTTAATGAACGATATTTTTCTATTATATGTGTTGTTACGGAAGCTTTTGTTTATTAGTTGAGTGCATGCCCACCAGCTGGCGCCAGCAGTTGGTAACAAGAACCAGAACCTTATTGTCAAGATCGTTCGAGTGTTCGTATAATCGAGCGTGACGTCAGAGTGACGTCAGTCTGATAGAAATAGCATTCAATCTTCCACGTCAGTTTATTATTTTCTTCTGTCTGACGTCAGGCGGCCGAGAATCCGTATGAAATTTGTCTCGAACGATCTAAAATAGGTCCCCAGGAGGAGTTGGTCCTGGATCATCCAACTCATACAGGATTTCAGGACCTCGCGCCGGGAAGCCATGCGGGCTTCTCTGGAACTACAATTTTATTACTTTTATTTATTTAAAATGTTATGTGTTTACGGTAAACCGTAAACGAAAGTTACAAAAATGTATATGATTTTAATTATTCTTCCTCTGCCGCAGGCACGATGCAAACATGTTAGAGATGAAAAGAAAGGAGCAGAAGGGTTGTGCAATTCAAGCCGGGAAATTTATTTTGCATTCAAATATTTTATTCATGGTCTATGCATTTCCATTGCTACTTTTATGCATGATGTGGAATGAATTTGTTTGATTTCAAAAAATAATGTGTTATTAACCACGTTTTTTATATCATTTCACAGCGTTGTATGTTTAGATTTCAATTAATTTTAAGAGAAGAGACTTGAATGATCTTTATTTATTATGTTTAAACCATTAAGGTAAAATCAAACACATTTCGAATGTAAATATTATTTTTTAATGCCTGTATTGTGTTTTTATGCCAATAACAAATTGTTAAATCTCCTTTTCACACTGCTTTCTCTTGTCAACAGGAATGTCCAACAACAACTTTGGCCCGAGAGTCACCCGGTATTACCAACATGAATATTTCAGGTTGTTTCAACCCATAAACATTAATTAAATCAACAAAATCATGGATGTTTCAGACACCTGTAAAACTAAAAATTGTGCTGCCTGAAAATACATTTTTATTTCGTCGACACCCCATCATCTTGAATATATTTCATTTTTACATGACGATAGAGTTCAAAGTATAATTAATATTGTTATTCCTTTTCACCCAAACAAATTTAAGGTGGTGCAAGCGCGGGAGATTTTGCCGCTTGTTGCAGGCACTTTTTTGGATACGATGGAGACAAAATGGGTTGACGAATAATTTGAAATTTTAATCATGATCAGATTTAAAAAAAAAATAGGAATTATCACTTGTAAAATTTTTAATTTTTTGCTTCGTAATTAGTAATAATTGATTGATTTTTGGTGATTTTTTTTATTTTCTTGTCTCGCTGGAGCCGAATGAATGAAATATAATTTTTAAAATGTGCAAAAGGACAACTTTAAGAGGCAAACGGAAGCGAACGTGAATCGCACGGTTCGTCAGAGCGTTTTTTTTGAAATTTTGTCTTCCCACCACCTTCCCACTAAATAATATAAAAAAAATCAGATAGTAACGACCCATAACAGCCTAATAGACTAAATAATGCCGCACACTGGAGTTCATTATGACCACTGGTGCGACCTCAAAGTGTTATATACGATTTTTTTTAACTTTTTTTACTTAAAATATCGTATTTAACACTTTGAGGTCGCACCAGTGGTCATAATGAACTCCAGTGTGCGGCATTATTTAGTCTATAAGGCTGCAATAGGTCGTTACTATCTGATTTTTTAAATTATTTAGGAAGACAAAATTTAAAAAAACCGATCTGACGAACCGTGCGATCCCCGTTCGCTTCCGTTTGCCTCTTAAGTTTATCTTTTCTCTAATAATCACGATTAAAATTTGAGATCAACTGGTTCACGGGTTTAGTCTCTAATTGCATCAGAAATTTCATCGTTTTGCGCGGTTTTGTTGAATAACCGGCGCCTAATTAACAAGGCACAAAGCAAAAATAAGAAAGTGCTACTAATATACAATCAGACTGATCATGTGAACATCCTATCAAAGTAACATCCACTTCTAAACCGTTTTATTTCAATAAAATGTGTTCCAACGGCCGAGCGCTTGCATCATTTCCGTTTCTCCTTCTTCTTGCTTCTCACACAAAGTCCAATAACGAAAACAACAAACTTCGCAGTCATCAAGTAAACCACCACACCAGCCCCCATCAGGAGCGCCACAATCGGCACCAGGACGTCGATCAAGTAGTATTGATACCAGACCAGTTGTATGGCTGACACTCGCAGCTGTGGCGCGCCCTGGTGTCTGATCACGTACTCAGTCCAGTAGATGGCGGTGTTGATGGCTGACACAGGGCGGTCGTTGAACACAGCTTGCAGGCGCTTGGAGTTAGCGCTGAAACTAGACAAGAAGTATTGATACCAGGCCAGTTGTGTGGCTGACACTCGCAGCTGTGGCGCGCCCTGGTGTCTGATCACGTACTCAGTCCAGTAGATGGCGGTGTTGATGGCTGACACAGGGCGGTCGTTGAACACAGCTTGCAGGCGCTTGGAGTTAGCGCTGAAACTAGACAAGAAGTATTGATACCAGGCCAGTTGTGTGGCTGACACTCGCAGCTGTGGCGCGCCCTGGTGTCTGATCACGTACTCAGTCCAGTAGATGGCGGTGTTGATGGCTGACACAGGGCGGTCGTTGAACACAGCTTGCAGGCGCTTGGAGTTAGCGCTGAAACTAGACAAGTAGTATTGATACCAGGCTAGTTGTGTGGCTGACACTCGCAGCTGTGGCGCGCCCTGGTGTCTGATCACGTACTCAGTCCAGTAGATGGCGGTGTTGATGGCTGACACAGGGCGGTCGTTGAACACAGCTTGCAGGCGCTTGGAGTTAGCGCTGAAACTAGACAAGTAGTATTGATACCAGGCCAGTTGTGTGGCTGACACTCGCAGCTGTGGCGCACCCTGGTGTCTGATCACGTACTCAGTCCAGTAGATGGCGGTGTTGATGGCTGACACAGGGCGGTCGTTGAACACAGCTTGCAGGCGCTTGGAGTTAGCGCTAAAACTAGACAAGTAGTATTGATACCAGGCCAGTTGTGTGGCTGACACTCGCAGCTGTGGCGCGCCCTGGTGTCTGATTACGTACTCAGTCCAGTAGATGGCGGTGTTGATGGCTGACACAGGACGGTCGTTGAACACAGCTTGCAGGCGCTTGGAGTTAGCGCTGAAACTAGACAAGTAGTATTGATACCAGGCTAGTTGTGTGGCTGACACTCGCAGCTGTGGCGCGCCCTGGTGTCTGATCACGTACTCAGTCCAGTAGATGGCGGTGTTGATGGCTGACACAGGGCGGTCGTTGAACACAGCTTGCAGGCGCTTGGAGTTAGCGCTGAAACTAGACAAGAAGTATTGATACCAGGCCAGTTGTGTGGCTGACACTCGCAGCTGTGGCGCGCCCTGGTGTCTGATCACGTACTCAGTCCAGTAGATGGCGGTGTTGATGGCTGACACAGGGCGGTCGTTGAACACAGCTTGCAGGCGCTTGGAGTTAGCGCTGAAACTAGACAAGAAGTATTGATACCAGGCCAGTTGTGTGGCTGACACTCGCAGCTGTGGCGCGCCCTGGTGTCTGATCACGTACTCAGTCCAGTAGATGGCGGTGTTGATGGCTAACACAGGACGGTCGTTGAACACAGCTTGCAGGCGCTTGGAGTTAGCGCTGAAACTAGACAAGTAGTATTGATACCAGGCCAGTTGTGTGGCTGACACTCGCAGCTGTGGCGCACCCTGGTGTCTGATCACGTACTCAGTCCAGTAGATGGCGGTGTTGATGGCTAACACAGGACGGTCGTTGAACACAGCTTGCAGGCGCTTGGAGTTAGCGCTGAAACTAGACAAGAAGTATTGATACCAGGCTAGTTGTGTGGCTGACACTCGCAGCTGTGGCGCACCCTGGTGTCTGATCACGTACTCAGTCCAGTAGATGGCGGTGTTGATGGCTAACACAGGACGGTCGTTGAACACAGCTTGCAGGCGCTTGGAGTTAGCGCTGAAACTAGACAAGTAGTATTGATACCAGGCCAGTTGTGTGGCTGACACTCGCAGCTGTGGCGCACCCTGGTGTCTGATCACGTACTCAGTCCAGTAGATGGCGGTGTTGATGGCTAACACAGGACGGTCGTTGAACACAGCTTGCAGGCGCTTGGAGTTAGCGCTGAAACTAGACAAGAAGTATTGATACCAGGCTAGTTGTGTGGCTGACACTCGCAGCTGTGGCGCGCCCTGGTGTCTGATCACGTACTCAGTCCAGTAGATGGCGGTGTTGATGGCTGACACAGGGCGGTCGTTGAACACAGCTTGCAGGCGCTTGGAGTTAGCGCTGAAACTAGACAAGAAGTATTGATACCAGGCCAGTTGTGTGGCTGACACTCGCAGCTGTGGCGCGCCCTGGTGTCTGATCACGTACTCAGTCCAGTAGATGGCGGTGTTGATGGCTGACACAGGACGGTCGTTGAACACAGCTTGCAGGCGCTTGGAGTTAGCGCTGAAACTAGACAAGAAGTATTGATACCAGGCCAGTTGTGTGGCTGACACTCGCAGCTGTGGCGCGCCCTGGTGTCTGATCACGTACTCAGTCCAGTAGATGGCGGTGTTGATGGCTGACACAGGGCGGTCGTTGAACACAGCTTGCAGGCGCTTGGAGTTAGCGCTGAAACTAGACAAGTAGTATTGATACCAGGCCAGTTGTGTGGCTGACACTCGCAGCTGTGGCGCACCCTGGTGTCTGATCACGTACTCAGTCCAGTAGATGGCGGTGTTGATGGCTAACACAGGACGGTCGTTGAACACAGCTTGCAGGCGCTTGGAGTTAGCGCTGAAACTAGACAAGAAGTATTGATACCAGGCCAGTTGTGTGGCTGACACTCGCAGCTGTGGCGCGCCCTGGTGTCTGATCACGTACTCAGTCCAGTAGATGGCGGTGTTGATGGCTAACACAGGACGGTCGTTGAACACAGCTTGCAGGCGCTTGGAGTTAGCGCTGAAACTAGACAAGTAGTATTGATACCAGGCCAGTTGTGTGGCTGACACTCGCAGCTGTGGCGCACCCTGGTGTCTGATCACGTACTCAGTCCAGTAGATGGCGGTGTTGATGGCTAACACAGGACGGTCGTTGAACACAGCTTGCAGGCGCTTGGAGTTAGCGCTGAAACTAGACAAGAAGTATTGATACCAGGCCAGTTGTGTGGCTGACACTCGCAGCTGTGGCGCACCCTGGTGTCTGATCACGTACTCAGTCCAGTAGATGGCGGTGTTGATGGCTAACACAGGACGGTCGTTGAACACAGCTTGCAGGCGCTTGGAGTTAGCGCTGAAACTAGACAAGTAGTATTGATACCAGGCCAGTTGTGTGGCTGACACTCGCAGCTGTGGCGCACCCTGGTGTCTGATCACGTACTCAGTCCAGTAGATGGCGGTGTTGATGGCTAACACAGGACGGTCGTTGAACACAGCTTGCAGGCGCTTGGAGTTAGCGCTGAAACTAGACAAGAAGTATTGATACCAGGCTAGTTGTGTGGCTGACACTCGCAGCTGTGGCGCGCCCTGGTGTCTGATCACGTACTCAGTCCAGTAGATGGCGGTGTTGATGGCTGACACAGGGCGGTCGTTGAACACAGCTTGCAGGCGCTTGGAGTTAGCGCTGAAACTAGACAAGAAGTATTGATACCAGGCCAGTTGTGTGGCTGACACTCGCAGCTGTGGCGCGCCCTGGTGTCTGATCACGTACTCAGTCCAGTAGATGGCGGTGTTGATGGCTGACACAGGACGGTCGTTGAACACAGCTTGCAGGCGCTTGGAGTTAGCGCTGAAACTAGACAAGAAGTATTGATACCAGGCCAGTTGTGTGGCTGACACTCGCAGCTGTGGCGCGCCCTGGTGTCTGATCACGTACTCAGTCCAGTAGATGGCGGTGTTGATGGCTGACACAGGGCGGTCGTTGAACACAGCTTGCAGGCGCTTGGAGTTAGCGCTGAAACTAGACAAGAAGTATTGATACCAGGCCAGTTGTGTGGCTGACACTCGCAGCTGTGGCGCGCCCTGGTGTCTGATCACGTACTCAGTCCAGTAGATGGCGGTGTTGATGGCTGACACAGGACGGTCGTTGAACACAGCTTGCAGGCGCTTGGAGTTAGCGCTGAAACTAGACAAGAAGTATTGATACCAGGCCAGTTGTGTGGCTGACACTCGCAGCTGTGGCGCGCCCTGGTGTCTGATCACGTACTCAGTCCAGTAGATGGCGGTGTTGATGGCTGACACAGGGCGGTCGTTGAACACAGCTTGCAGGCGCTTGGAGTTAGCGCTGAAACTAGACAAGAAGTATTGATACCAGGCCAGTTGTGTGGCTGACACTCGCAGCTGTGGCGCGCCCTGGTGTCTGATCACGTACTCAGTCCAGTAGATGGCGGTGTTGATGGCTGACACAGGACGGTCGTTGAACACAGCTTGCAGGCGCTTGGAGTTAGCGCTGAAACTAGACAAGAAGTATTGATACCAGGCCAGTTGTGTGGCTGACACTCGCAGCTGTGGCGCGCCCTGGTGTCTGATCACGTACTCAGTCCAGTAGATGGCGGTGTTGATGGCTGACACAGGGCGGTCGTTGAACACAGCTTGCAGGCGCTTGGAGTTAGCGCTGAAACTAGACAAGAAGTATTGATACCAGGCCAGTTGTGTGGCTGACACTCGCAGCTGTGGCGCGCCCTGGTGTCTGATCACGTACTCAGTCCAGTAGATGGCGGTGTTGATGGCTGACACAGGGCGGTCGTTGAACACAGCTTGCAGGCGCTTGGAGTTAGCGCTGAAACTAGACAAGAAGTTTTGATACCAGGCCAGTTGTGTGGCTGACACTCGCAGCTGTGGCGCGCCCTGGTGTCTGATCACGTACTCAGTCCAGTAGATGGCGGTGTTGATGGCTGACACAGGGCGGTCGTTGAACACAGCTTGCAGGCGCTTGGAGTTAGCGCTGAAACTAGACAAGTAGTATTGATACCAGGCTAGTTGTGTGGCTGACACTCGCAGCTGTGGCGCGCCCTGGTGTCTGATCACGTACTCAGTCCAGTAGATGGCGGTGTTGATGGCTGACACAGGGCGGTCGTTGAACACAGCTTGCAGGCGCTTGGAGTTAGCGCTGAAACTAGACAAGTAGTATTGATACCAGGCCAGTTGTGTGGCTGACACTCGCAGCTGTGGCGCACCCTGGTGTCTGATCACGTACTCAGTCCAGTAGATGGCGGTGTTGATGGCTGACACAGGGCGGTCGTTGAACACAGCTTGCAGGCGCTTGGAGTTAGCGCTGAAACTAGACAAGAAGTATTGATACCAGGCCAGTTGTGTGGCTGACACTCGCAGCTGTGGCGCGCCCTGGTGTCTGATCACGTACTCAGTCCAGTAGATGGCGGTGTTGATGGCTGACACAGGGCGGTCGTTGAACACAACTTGCAGGCGCTTAGAGCTAGCACTGAAACTAGACATGAAGTGAGGCTATCAGAAAACGTGTAGGCAATACAGATATTTTTCTTAACTCCAAAAGAATAGATAAGATTCAAAGTGTAGGCGCACATCAAAACTAGTTTAAAACTCAAACTAGCTTTACTGGAACGAAGTAAGTAGGTTGTGTTTAAATCTGGCACACAGTAAGTAGAATGTGGGTACATCTGGCACACAGTAAGTAGAATATGGGTACATCTGGCACAGAGTAAGTAGATTGTGGGTAAATCTGGCACACAGATAGTAGAATGTGGGTACATCTGGCACACAATAAGTAGAATGTGGGTACATCTGGCACACAGTAAGTAGGATGTGGGTACATCTTGCACACAATAAGTAGAATGTGGGTACATCTTGCACACAATAAGTAGAATGTGGAAAAATCTGGCACACAGAAATTAGAATGTGGGTACATCTGGCATACAGTAAGTAGGATGTAGGTACATCTGGCACCAATAAGTAGAATATGGGTACATCTGGCACACAGTAAGTAGAATGTGGGTACATCTAGCACACAGTCAGTAGAATGTGGGAAAATCTGGCACACAGATAGTAGAATGTGGGTAAATCTGGCACAGAGTTAGTAGAATGTTTGTACATCTGGCGCACAGTAAGTAGACTGTGGGTACATCTGGCACACAGTAAGTAGAATGTGGGTAAATCTGGCACACAAGTAGAATAAGTAGAATGTGGATACACCAGGTACAAGGAAGTTTGTCAGTGCCTATTATAAAGCCAGCAACCTCTACCCGAAAATTAATCCACACGCAATACGAGGGCTAATTTTCCACCTGGTTTTTCTTAGGATATGGAGCTAGGTAGCAATCAGAATGAGTCGAGATCTAGTGGAGTGGTCGCTCCACGCCAGCCAAGTCGTACGGCACGCGCACACTCTCATATATCTTACTTTGCATCATGCAGCACTCTGTCCAACGCCCTCAACAGGTTCTGCGTCGTGATGTGCGGGTATTCCAGTCTCAAGGCGACGCCGTGCTTCACTAGCGCCGCGACGTTCAGCGGCTGGTCGCCGAACAGCGGGACGGCGAGCATCGGGACGCCCGCAGACACCGCCTCGATAGTGCCGAGCAGACCGCCGTGGGTCATGAACACACGCACGTTAGGGTGCTCTGCGGGGATACAGGGGACGTCATCTTATTGTTGCGCTGCCATCTTGGTGGCTCCAGTGGGGGGATGGTGTACTGGCAGGATTTCTGCCAAGGGAGGCAAGTGAAGGATAACAAAACGTACCCGTTGCCCCGCAGGGCGTTTTTGTTTTTTGCCACTCTGAAATCAATTTTGAGACGTTCTAAGATGTATTTTGATTTTTAACTTTTTTAATTTGTCACCGTTTTTACTCCAATAAGGTGTGGGGAGCATGCCTCAAACACCTTGCCCCGCAGGGCATTTTTGGGTTCTTTGACACTTTGAAATCAATTTTAAGGCGTTCTGAAGTGTATTTTGACTGTGAGTATTTTGAGTGTATTTTTAATTTTTTTATTTTTCACAATTTTCACTTCAATACGGTGCCCAAAATGCCCAATATAAATTAATTCATCTTTCATGGGGGATGGTGAAGTGGACAAATTAGCCATTGGGGATGGAACCATCAATATATTCCCCATGGGGGGATGCCATTCCCCCCCCCCCCCCCCCCCAGTTCGACCACTGGGTGGCACCATTCAGAATAGAGCTGTGATGATTCTGTACTCCTCTTTTTGTCGATAATTATTACTAGTTTTAATGGTTACCCATGGGCAATTTCTCTGACGAACCGTGCGATTCCCGTTCGCTTCCGTTTGCCTCTTAATATGCAGATATCGTTCACATTACAAAACTGCATCTAGGTACCTCCATTTAGAAGTTAAAACGTCTCAAAATACCAACATATAACTATTGTACTTGGGGGAAGACTTCATTTTTTTTGCATTGCAGATGTAACATACAAGAAGCTCGTCCAAACTAAGATAATATGATAAACTTTGAAATTCCCGATGCTGCTGGGTTGGTCCTTACATGTGAGCAAGATTTCAGACCTATATGTGAAACGGTTGGACCTGTTTACTGGTGAGGGACAAAAAGGATAAGGTCCGTGCTCAAGTGCGAAAAAGAGACACTCGCTCAATGGTGTAGTCCTGATTTATATTTTTAGGGTATACGCTTCCATGGGCGTCCGCAGGATTTCTGCCAGGGGGAGGCAAGGCAGGGCAAACAATTTTCCTCGGAATAAGGGGTGGCGCCCCCCACCCAGCGCCGCAGGGCGTTTTTTGTTTTTTTTGGACACTGTGAAATCAATTTTAAGACGTTGTGAGGCGTATTTTGTTTCAATATTCAATATATTTTATAATTTGGCACTTTAGGGTGGCGGAGGGCATGGCACCAACTTGTCCCGCAGGGCTTTTTTTGGTGTTTTGACACTTCGAAATTAGCTATTTTGAGTTTTTTGCTTATGAAATGAAACTAAACGTAAAACACCACAAAAATTTAAAGTATTCCTGACATCTTCACTCTTCAGCAAAACTATTTTTTTTAAGGTATACGGCGTATACCCGCGTATACCCTCGACTACACCACTGCACTCGCTCAACTAGAATCCGTAACCCTCTTACGTAGGATGCTCTGCTGCGGCATCCAACTGCTGACCATCACGTTGTCAGGTCGACCGGGCAGCTCGCCCTCCCACTTCCACAGCACTCTCTGCGGCAGGCGAGCGAACGCCTCCACCAGAGCCCGACGCTTGTCTGGAGGAAACGCAGACGCCTGGACGTAGGAGCCGAAACTGAAGTAGATGACGCCGTGCTGGGCGCCGTCCAGGAATCTCTGGATGTCCTGGGAAACAAGATGGCGTAAACACATCTGTATGGCTTTGGAATTGTGTGTCGATCATCCCTACGCTTATACCATCCCGCCATACAACGGAGATCGTACAGTGGTAAACCAGCGCTCCGTTGTATGGCGGGATGGTATAAGCGTAGGGATGATCGACTCACAATTCCAAAGCTGTACGTACAATCAACAAAACATAAAACGGTATTGAACGATTATTAGATTAGATTAGATTATTGTGGTTTAACGGCGCGTCAACGACGAGGTTATATTGCGCACATTAATATTTACTTTTAACTTTGTTGATATAAGTGGAGGACATGGGGAGGGGTCGACCTTACGGGCCCGATCCGGGGGAGTCTGAAACTGGTGGGAAAGCCTGTTCAGAATTGGAACAGACCGGGGGGGAGAGGAGATCTCGGGCCGGTGGGACCCGATTTCAGGGGGATCACCATCTTGAGGGGGGAGGCCTGCCCAAGAGGCCCGCAAATTTGGGGAGGGCATGGGGCTAGGTCGACCCTGAACTGCACTTAGTTTGACCAACTCGTACTGTGCAGAGGCCCCTTAAGCCCCACCACAGCATCAATTCAATTTCAATTCAATTTCAAACAGTTTTATTCAATTCAGAGGTATACATACAATTATATAAGATAACACAAATATCAACAATAGGTACTGAATTGAAGCCCGCATAAGATAAACTTGTTTGCGGGCAGCCTATTACAACAAATCAAGGAAGCAGTCCATTGGTGAGGCCCTGAGGGTGACAGTTCAAGAGGTCCTGACATAATGAAGCACGTCACCTGGGGTAGTTTGGTCAGAGGTTTGATGTGAATCCCGGCCACCTCGATGATGCCAGGAACAAGCGGCCGCGGCAGGTTCAGTGAGAAGTGCGTGTTGAGTAGAAGTAGACTCGTGTTCATAGCCACTTGCTCCAGGCACGGCACGTCTCCAAGATGATGCTGGGGAAGTAGGAAGAACAAGATGAAGTAGAGGAACATGAATACTTTTACATCACACAACTCTCCAGTCACTACTAAACTTATCAAACCTTCAAACTCACTCAGCAAATTTGATGACTTTTACGTGAAACTAATTGAATCGCGAATTACAGAAAGGGCGTTAGTCACACTTTTTGTGAAATTGAGTTAACAGCGGATATGGGATCCATAAAGGTACATGCAACTTTAGAGATTGATAGGGCGGTAGTCCCAGCATTTGCTTGCACAGGGCACCCTTGTGAAGAGCAGAAAGGGCATTAGTCCCATGACTTGTGTCCTTGTTGCACTTCACAGGCTCACGGTTTCAATGTAAAAATGGCGTCCTCTGACACCAATGATCCGCTACAGTTGCCAGAAACCCCTGTTAAAAGGAAAAGGGGGATAGTATTGAACCCCCTCAAGGGGGGAGTTCAGAATTTGCCAAATGAATTTTCTGAGTTTTATCGAGACGTTTTCTGAAGAAAGTGTTCGGAACGACGAGGACTCTGCATAATTTTTGTAATATTTGGTAATGAAGTCTTAAAATTTGTAAACAAATGTTTTTTTGACCTCTTTTGACCTCTTTTGACAGTTAATCTCCCTGAAATAGTAACATTTTAATCATACTTTCCAGTAAATTACAGAAAGGGCATATGTCCAGCTCATTGAACCCTCAAATTAGGACAGAAATATATTTTTGCATGCGTCTACAGACAATAGCTGGGTGTATCGATTTATTTTCTTATTTATGCCAGTTACATATTTTTTTACAAATAGATCCTAAGGAGCGCAATTTGTTTTTCTCGATTATCTCAGAACTAGGTCGGCTGGACTTCAGCCCTTTCTGTAATTCGCGATTCAATTGGTACCTACCAATTGATTTTCAATGGCCCAAACATTAATAGAAATGTGAGTAAACTACAGAGAAAGCATTGTTTAGCTCCTTCTCTACGATATTTAGATTTCTGGGGAAGAATTTAATTATAAATATGATGCCAAATAAATTTAAAAAAAAAATTAAATCCATTTGGGAAATTACATATTAAACTAACATTGATTTCATACGTATGATATTGGTAGAAAAGTGTTCCATTTATTAATTTTCAGAAAAAAAAAACAATGTTTTATATATTTTGTTTAACCTCTCCAAGTTTTGATTTTCTCCACTGACATGACCCTTATTATGTAATCCATGTTTGTGGTTGAGAGACAAAGACAAAGAAATAAACTGCAAGGATTATAGACAGGGTTGTCATTTACCTTAGCAACCTGTATGTAACAGTAGTAATGATACCACAACTTGGCAACACCGACAAAGAACACATGCTTGACCCTCTCCGTGTATCCCATGACGTCCGTGTGAGGTATAGGAAGTGGCAGGGTAGACAGACAGGGTTGCCATTAACCTTAGCAACCTGTACAGCAGGCTAACTGTAGTAATGATACCCCAACTTGGCAACGCCGACATAGAACGCATTCTTGACCCTCTCCGTGTATCCCATGACATCCGTGTGAGGTATAGGAAGTGGCAGGGTAGGCACGCAGGGTTGTCATTTACCTTAGCAACCTGTACAGCAGGCTTGTAACTGTAGTAATGATACCACAACATGGCAACACCGACATAGAAGACATTCTTGACCCTCTCCATGTATCCCATGACATCCGTGTGGGGCAGGAAGTGGCAGGGTAGGCACGCAGGGTTGTCATTTACCTTAGCAACCTGTACAGCAGGCTAACTGTAGTATTGATACCCCAACTTGGCAACGCCGACATAGAACGCATTCTTGACCCTCTCCATGTATCCCATGACGTCCGTGTGGGGCAGCAAGTGGTAAGGTAGACAGGCAGGTTTGTCACTTACCTTAGCAACCTGTACAGCAGGCTTGTAACTGTAGTGATGATACCACAACTTGGCAACACCGACATAGAACACATTCTTGACCCTCTCCGTGTATCCCATGACATCCGTGTGAGGTATAGGAAGTGGCAGGGTAGGCACGCAGGGTTGTCATTTACCTTAGCAACCTGTACAGCAGGCTTGTAACTGTAGTGATGATACCACAACTTGGCAACACCGACATAGAACACATTCTTGACTCTCTCCGTGTATCCCATGACATCCGTGTGGGGCAGGAAGTGGCAGGGTAGGCACGCAGGGTTGTCATTTACCTTAGCAACCTGTACAGCAGGCTTGTAACTGTAGTGATGATACCACAACTTGGCAACACCGACATAGAACACATTCTTGACCCTCTCCGTGTATCCCATGACATCCGTGTGAGGTATAGGAAGTGGCAGGGTAGGCACGCAGGGTTGTCATTTACCTTAGCAACCTGTACAGCAGGCTTGTAACTGTAGTAATGATACCCCAACTTGGCAACGCCGACATAGAACACATTCTTGACCCTCTCCGTGTATCCCATGACATCCGTGTGAGGTATAGGAAGTGGCAGGGTAGACAGACAGGGTTGCCATTAACCTTAGCAACCTGTACAGCAGGCTTGTAACTGTAGTGATGATACCACAACTTGGCAACACCGCCATAGAACACATTCTTGACCCTCTCCATGTAGCCCATGACATCGGTGTGGGGCAGGAATTGGCAGGGTTGGCACGCAGGGTTGTCAGGTTGCCCGAAGCGCTGGTAGTGCCACGGCATCATGGCCGAGGCGCTCAGAGCGATGTATGGAGCGTGGAATCTGCTGACAAGCCCCAGGAAGCAGTCCGTGTTGAAAAGCTCGTAGATGACAAGGTCGAAGTGTTGAGAGGCGAGGCGTTGGATCTTGGGCAGGGATAGGACTTTGTTGCAAGTATCTTGTCCTGGAAAAGAGAAGAAATGATTGTGGCTTGGACACAAGAGAAACACTATAAAGAGATCATAAAGGTGAGAAATAACAACGCCGAAATTGTACGTGTGATAAATGAGTCAGCTATAAGTAAATTGCGGAAATAAAATAAATAAAATATCAATTATTGAAAATGTTTAGCTTTGCAAATCAAAATGTGATTCAAAAATCAAAGTTGGTCCGTGGTACTCAATTTTTTTATTTGAATTGATATAGGGATATTGTTAATGGTTTGGACTAGAATCAATATTATAAAAAAATTATTACTCGAATGGCATACCTATTTAATGTTTTTTTTAAATTGAAAAATAAAAATTATTTTAAAAACATCATAAAATCTTTCCTGCGCCCACCAATTTGGTCATCCTAGTCTAAACAGGAGTCGAATAAACTACCTAGCAAAAATTAAAAGCAAGTTGTAGTTGCTTTACAAACAGAGATTATCATAAATGAAACATGAAAGCCATAGGAAAAATAGGAGATGCTAGTTAGTCAAAGCAGGTCAAAGTATGCTTTTGTTAAGGATTTTCGTCTCGTATGAAAAATAACAACTTATTATATTACTCATCGAACTAAAATCGAACTAAATAGGGAATATTATGTACTACATATTTTTTTTAAACTATAATTCAAAATAACAACATATTTGTTGGTAAATCGCACTATTTTCACACTAAAAAGTGAAAATTTTCATTCATAAATATGAAATTGAAAATCAGTGTAAATTTTGGCGGGAAAACGCCATCCCGGCGAGTGATGTCATTTATATCAACCAACAATGATGTTGCCATGGTTACAATAAAATATGACATCACTAGCCGTGATAGCGTTTTCCCGCCAGAATTTACACTGATTTTTAATTTCATATTTATGAATGAGAATTTACACACTAAATAGTGTGTTTTACCAACAAATGTGAACTCTCATTTTGAAATATTGTATCTTAACCGCATTAAAATTTTTTTGCGTATTGGCCCTATTTCAATATATCGATACACAGATATAAAATAAAAATTAAGAATGTATAACATTTTGTGTTTTTAAGTTGCTCTTAAGTTCTTCTTCCATGGTCACGGTTTTTTCGCCGCGATGCGGTTTTGCGGGACTATTTCGCACCCATCGTCTTCCATGATTTACCGTTGCGGCGCGATATTTTGAGACGAACCTAGCGGAATTTTAAGCAATTACGAACAGCGCCAGAGCGCTCCTATCGGTAGTCGTTTACAGCGCATGCGGCGAAACCGCCGCCGCGTCGCGGAATCGCAAGTATTGAAGTTGGCTCAACATTCAGCTGCGGTTCGCGTGACGTCACGCGGCGCTGCGATTCGAGCACTGATTGGCTGAGAGGCCAAGATTGCGGCGCGGAATCGCGTTGCGGTGAAAATCCGCGACCATGGAAGACGGGCTTTACCCGTCATAACAAGTGTTCCAATAGTGAGATCCGCTCTGCCTTCCCCCGCCCTGTATTCATCCATGGGGACGTCGCTGACCATCTCCGGGACGTCACCGACGAGGCTGACGTCCGTGTAGTGCTGGAGGATGTTGGCTCTGGGATGCGAGCTGACGACGACCACCTCGTGACCGCGCTCGGCCAGACCCTCCATGAGGGCGGCGACGACGTGGGCGTGGCTGCGGAAACCGTGAGGGAAGATGCCGAGGATGCGCGATGTCGAGGTCCCCGTCAAGAAGGCGACGACGAGTACGAGGTGGATGAAGAACTGTGGATGAAAAGTTCTTGCAAAATAGTTCTTAACACTCTTTTCTGCCAGATTCGAAGATAATTTCTTGGATTTTTTTAACTCCAAGGAAAACGTTAATGACGATGAAAAGATCACATTTGGTGTTCGATGTACACTTGGCACAACTAAAAATGATCGATCATTAAATCTGATTGACTGATAAATGTAAGATTGCACCATCAGAAGTCAGCCTAATCGATCTCCTTGTCTCACTCTAGTAGATGACTTCTCACTTCAATGATAATGACAATAATTGTTTGTTACGGATGACCAGCAGCCATTCAAATTTGTTCCACGATCATTTTTTATTTAGCCAAGTGAATCTACTGTGTCCTTTTGGAAAATGTTGATATGATCGTTGATCATAGATAACCAAAACATTACAAATCAATTATGTAGATATTAATTAATTAATTTCGGTTATTTTTGTGGTGGGCAGAGGGTAGGCAAGAGACAAGTTCATTGGGACCCGGCCCCCCCGCCCCCGGCGCCGCGTCTGTGAAGGGATGTGGAGGGGGGGGGGGGGGGGGGGGGGGGGTAAGGAGGCACTTGTTCCGCATGAAGTAAAATATTACTATTAAGACACAAATTCTAGTGTATACCTGCTTCTTCACGGTACGACCTAATGTAAGACTCCTTCAGTATAAAATAATTTCAATATTACCAAAACTATATTAAATTTGGGTCATTTGAATGAATAACGTACATATTTTTATGTATGTATAAATCTAAAAAAAAATGTTCTAGAGAACGCAGCGAGCGTTTCACTCTAACTTTAAGCTTACTTTTTCAACTATCAAATAACTCACAACAATTTTAATGACCAATAGAAATTGTCTTACCTTCATTGTCATACGAATATTTCCTTTTATCACTCACGGATGACGTAACAAAAGTGTTCCGAAACTATTTTATTTTAGTAGTTCATAATTTCAACCAAACGACTTGACAAATCCACACATAATGTCTTGTCACACCTCCTATGAAACAACTGCACATCTACATCATCATTCTGAATCAATGTTTACATCTTGATATTCTTCAGCAAGGATTACTATACGTCTGTCTGCGTTGCTAGCTCGACCAACACTGAACCAGTCAAGGTCGTTGTGACGTCACCTTCATTCTCCATTCACTGATTAGCATCAAATTATAATTTTAGTGAAATCTCGTGAAAATTAGATTTCAGAATAATAGGTAGTTGTTTTTATGAAAATTGAGATGTATTGAACACATATTTTATTATTTTTGTTGTGGATGAATTGTTTTTAAGGCATTAATTTTTGATACATTTATTTTTAATTAAAACAGGAAAATTGACATTGACGTTCCAATTCCCCATGGCAACAATGTATATTACCATAACTAGGAAAACGCTCTGTGTAACGCGTTGATGAGCGAGCACCGGACACGTGCGCAAACCTAGAACCGAAGATGCGTTAACACATAGAAAACATTTTAAAGGTTTTAACGTTATTAAAAATCAATGATTAAACGTATGAATCCAACGTTCCACAATTACAATAAGACAATGTAATGTTCTGAACTGAATGAATCAAACCTTTTAAAAAATTAGCAACCTCCAAGGAAATGTCAGGCTAGACAGAAGCTCAGAAACGGAATTAATCAACGTTTCCACAGGTAGAAGAAGACAATTATGAAATATCAATGTTCTGACAAAAACTCTCAATAAATAATGTTCACTTGCTATAAAAGCGGGGAAACTTTACTAAAACCTTCACAAAGAACACCAAATTGCCAAACTTTTCAACGAAAATAAGCAAAATGCTGGATAGATTTGGAATGACGTGTGATACCACTCAATGAAATTATTGAAATATCAACTAATGATTTCTAATCCCTCCTGGATCCAAACTCAGCCAAGTACAGATACCCAAAAAGCACGGCCATCAGAACTACGAATTTACGAAAAGTCTATCAAGGTCCTTAGTTTTGCGAATACTCGAAATTATTTGTTTTGAAATACGTTCCATATTGAAATATTAAAATATGTTCCACTAATCAACATAAAAGTATCTGTTTTCACTGAAAATTGAAAATAGCATCTAAACACTCTTGTACCTAACGCAAATCAATTCAGTTGAAGTGGGAAAACATTCATTTTCAATACTTCATTTCTGACAGCTATTAAAAATGCCAATAAGTTCATACATTCTTAACTGATTGGCATGAAAATTTGTAAAATAAGAGACAATGTTGGTCCTAATGACCATGCAAAATATGAGTTTGATGAGATTTATCGAAGACCATTTTCATTTTTCAACCTATCAGGAGATATTTATTTTACCAATGAACCAATAAATGGATTTCAAAAAAAAAATAATCATCAAACAGAGAAGGTTGTATCTACATATGTGCAAAATTTCAGATCGATCGGTGAAACGGTGTGACTTCTATTGCTCCAAGTAGCAGCCAAAAAAAAATATATAAAAAAAAAAAAAAAAAAAAAAAAAAAAACAGAGGTCCGTGTAAAAAGAGTCAAAAGGAGTCGCTCGCTTCGCTCGCTCAATAACGTTGGAGAGTTGCGTTTCTCCTCACATGCCGATTATTACCGCCAAAATCTCGTATTTGAAATTAATTTTATGTTTGAAAATGTAACAATTTTCTCTGGTGAATGTGTTTATCTTTATAATTAGTGAATATTTACAAATTTTCTGCAATCAAATATCATGCGACTTCTCTTGGATCAAGTTGGCTCAGGCCTTCATTTCAGGTCATTTCGAGGTTTTCCTCAGTCAATGGGGTAAATGTTGGAAAGCAACTAATAGGCTACGACCGCCTCTATCCCACCTTCCATCCTTACCTACTCTTCACCATCATCTCCCAGTCATCATCATAATCATTCATCCGTCGCCATTAGCCTTGCTGCAAAATAAACAATTAGCAGAAAATCTTCCTTGTGTTTTAATTTGGTGTATTATTTTACAACGATGAATCGGGCTTAACGTCGCACTGTTCTGCAGCGAGGCTAATGGCGAAGATCTTTAAAGTTTTTTCTTTAAAGTTCTTTAAAACGGGAAGAAAACGGTTTCTTGCCTAATGGAACCTTTTCACATTTCCCTCAAAATTCAATTTGTCTAATAATTCAACATACTTCTGCTTTAATTTCACGTCTACACGCGGTTACCTTCCTCGAACCAAACGATATTGGATGTAACATTGAACCCTGTAAGATATATCCTGTAAAAAAACTCTTCTTCACGGAAGATCATTACCAACAGGAGTGACTGACCTCCATTTGACCTGGTTATGAAGAGGTCACGTGATCACAACAAGAGACGTCTGACGGTAATGTTAAGGTCAGGATCACTTTCACAGTTTCACTAGTAACTGCACAGTGCTGCCATCGCCGGACCGATACGTAACTAAATACATGGCTGCGCACAACGGTTGCGCACCATCGTAGAGTCGCGGGTTGCGAGAATTTTTCTGGCAAAGACTTTGTAAATGGGAAGTAAATTGACTGTGACAAAAACTCTAACAACTTACTTATTTATACAAATGGAACTCTGATTTAGAAGTGTAGTACACATACTGTGTTCTGACAGCTATTACATCAGTAAATTGAAGGAACAGTAAATATCCTCTATTTCGAATTAAAAAATCGAACATTTTATACTCGAGAGGGTTTTCACGACCCCAATTTCATCCCAGAACTATCGTGATTGACATTTTAAAACATAATCTAGTTGGATCATGGTTGGATCAACCATTTATTTCATTTTAAAAATGTTAACACTGGAATTTTATAAAAATAATTTTTTCTCCCATTTACGAAGTCTTTGCCAGAAAAATATTCGCTGCCAGCGAGATTCAGAACTGAGATGTTTCTTGATTTAGATCGAAATCGAAACATAACGCATTTTTAGGCATTTTGTTCCATTGTATGCAGCTCAAAATTTGAGCTGCAAAAGAACGTGGTTACTACCAGACGTAAGAAGGTAGTAAAATACAAGTAATGAAGATACCAAAGTATGTTCGCAAATATCTGAGTAAAGATTTTTAGGGTAATGCGATTTTGATACTTTTGACGGCAAAAATGAATATTAAATTGAACATAGATAAAAGTCGTTTTTATTTTTGAAAATCGGTGCATTTTTCGCAAGTATATAAAAATTACTTTCTAAAACTGTTCGCATGCGTACAATATTATATCAGTCAAATATGCACCGATTTTGAAAAACAAAAAACCACTGGTTTCCATGTTCAAATTATAATTCATTTTTGACGGCAGAAGTATCAAAATTGCATTTCCCTACAGATTTTGACTAGCTAAGCGCATGAATGAATGGACTGATTGACAGCTCTTTCTTGACAATAGAGCGCGGGAATAGAAGCCTGGTCGGATGGGTCCGGATGGGTAGAAACTCTGATATTTGCGAATATCGAATGCGGAGGCGGGTCAATGAGGCGGAAGAAAAGGTATGGTTGATTCTCGATTTTGTATCCGAGAGGGAGGGTTGGTCTTGGAAGACAAGAGAGCGACCGGTCCGAATACAATGAGCGTCTGAGGGATGACCAAAAAACCTGTTATAGGCCAAATTAGGGGCCACGTCTGGCGGACAACTCCGTGTGACACGGACTGTAGTCTTACATTTTTTAGAGTTACCTAAATAATGGTTAGATAGAACAAAACAAAAAGTGAACGTTCAATAAATCTGATTTACTGCAAAATGTTAGATCGCACCAACAGAAGTGAGTCCAAGCCAACGTCTATACAATACTCTCTTCTAAAGGTTGAGCCGATCGAGGGATTTCAGTACTCGGAAGTATTCGGCTTTGTCCTACTCTGTGACGTCATGGAGTAGGACATTTCTATCTAAATCACATGCCAGCGCATACAGACTATCAAGCAGTTGCCGGCTGTGTTGACGTCACGAAGTGGGAAAAGCCGAATACTTCCGAACACTGAAATCCCTCGTTCGGATCAACCTTTATAAGAGAGTATTGTATAGACGTTGAGTCCAAGCGATCTCCTTGTCTCACTCTAGTAGGTGACCTCTCATCTCAATGATAATAGAACATAACCAGAAGTTACAAATTTGTTCACCGATCATTTTTATTTTGCCAAGTGTAAAGTAAATAGATGGCAAATGCATCCAATACGTATGCATGCACTTGCATTAATGTCAATTAGTATTGTCTGGCCTTCTAGCTATAACCTGTATTTCTATATTGCATTGAATATATTACGTATGTTACAATTATAATCTAGTTGCGGGGACTCACCACTGAGTCACTATACACCTACTAACTCTGTGGTGGGAAACAATTATTCAAATTACTACGACGCGAAATAACATAAATTGTTGCTTATCTGAGTGTCTATAATCAAATACAATCGGTCTTGACAGCACATAATTATTCCATTTCTTGAAGTAGGTTTATGTTTTTCACCAAAAGCAGCCTGTTTGACAGATTTACACTTGTTTAGATCTCAAGAAGACTGTTCATATTGTCTGACTTCTGATGATGCGATCAAATATTTTTCAATCATTCAGATTTATTGAACGACAAATTTGTGTTTTTCCGAGTGTACATAATATTTTTTTGTCTGGGGCTTAAGGTCGCACTGTTATGCAGCGAGGCTAATGGCGACGGATGAATGATTATGATGATGATTGGGAGATGATGGTGAAGAGTAGGTAAGGAAGGAAGGTGCAGGGAAGGAGGCGGTCGTGGCCTATTAGTAGGGTAACTTCCCAGCATTTGCCAGTCGACTGAGAGAAAACCACGAAAAAAAAACAGTAAGGAAGGACGGCCGCGGGAATCGAAGTCGGACCTCCGGAATACAAGTTCAGAGCGTTAACCACTCACCCAACCTGTTCCGTAGTAATAAATATTACTATTACTTTTACTTTATTATTATAGAATGGTTTTATGGGTACATTTCATTTGTTGCAGGCGCCAACCTTCAGTAAAACATTCTGCGATTCAGTATTTTTATAAGTAAGAAGTCCCACATAAATAAATGCACTTGCTCTAAAAACACTTCCGCAAACAATTAGCAATATTCAATGACCTTCAGACATTTACTTCTGTATTACATTGTAAATATTATATGATACACTAGTTAGAATTATTGCAGGCTCCTACCTTCTATAACGACGCAACGGCTACTGGTTAGTTATTGGATAGGTGACCGTTCAGCTCTGGCTGCCAGTTGCTGCCGTTGGGCAAGAGATACTGGGGTTTTGGGGGTTAGTGTGACGACCTCCCTCCATAGTGGAACTATCACTGGCGTAAAACAGTAATATTCTTTTACCATGACCTCCCTCCCTCTACCTGTTATCAGTCTCTCGACGGTGCGGGTTGTGGCGGACGGGCCGATTGCATTTGATTGTATAGACACTGAGGTACACAACAATTTCTGTTATTTCGTGATGTTAGGTAATAGCTTTATGAACCATTGTCATATCGACATAATATTATAATAAAATGATTCCTGAATCACTATTATATAATGTTTTAGTTGTTTAAGTATTTGTTTTGTAAGTGGGGATGTTGAAAGAAAGTAATTGTTTCATTCAAATTTAATTACTTCTTCTTTATTCTTTGCGAATTTGGCGAATTAGCCGGTAGTGATTACAATAATTTGCGTGTAGTACTTCTTGTACCACATAATTCCGGAACAACTACATAAAAATTATACTATCAATTTACATAAATGTCTAATCTTTTGCAAATTCTCACCATTGCGAGTGTTGTACCTATTATAATAATAAAACTTAAGGTGGTGCAAGCGTTCGGCTGTTTTAGCAAATTGAGAGAGAAAAATTGTTTCAAAAGTGGGTGTAACTTCGATAGGATGTTTACGTATGATAGTATTTTTGAAGCTTCTTTTATTTTTATTATTGCCTTGTTAATTAGGCGCCGGCTATTCAACAAAACCGTGCAAAACTATGAAATTTCCGTTACGATTGGAGACCAAACCTTTTAACTAGTTGATCTCAAATTTTATATTAATCATGATTATAATTCATGATCGAAGTACCTAATAGTGCAGTCCATAAATCCAACAATTGTGCAAATAGTGATAGAAACATGAAAATTTGTGAACTTACTAATTCGACCATGAGAAATCCAAAAATGTATGGCCCCAAGCTGAATACCTGCAACTTTTATTAGCAACTTTTGCTAATATTATTGCAACTTTTATAATTATACACAAATGTTCATGTTTCTATCACTATTTGCACAATTGACCCCTAAATTGGGGTTTATGGACTGCACTATAATATATGGAAGGCTTCCCTTCCAACCCATAAGGCCAGGTTTTCTAAGACCAATGATTGAAATTTGACTGATGTCAACAAATACAGTTTTATTGAAGTATTGTCTTACACAATGTCTCATATCACCTTTACAAAATGGATGAAGACAGAATTTTTGTATTTTGAGCTCTCTCACCTCAAGAATGACTGAAATGGACTACCTGGAGTATTGACCATTCCATTGCCGAATTTAACCCATGTTGAACCCCATGCCTTAAGCTCTTAGCTTAATGACATTTGGCGGGCCAATTGTCGTCACAACAAGGAAAAATGTGCGAAATATCTCTTTGATCTTTTTGATTTGAACGTGACTTTGAGTGATTATTGCGAACAGGTTTGCATCTTCGTTGTTCACCACACAGTCGTGACCATCTAAAACATTCCAAGACGTATCCCTCAATTTCAAGAGCCTTCCCACAGAATGTTTGTGTACCGGATGGCGCAACAAAAATCACCCTGTTTTAGAGGTCACTTCATGAACACTATAAAAGATAAAGGGCTGAAACTTTAACATTTTATAGAACAAATATGAAACTTTAATATGTGCAATTTTCAGAAATATTCGAGAAATGTGAGAAAAGTTACAAGCGTTTAAATAGCGCGTGTTTGAGTTTAAACAAGAACCAGTAAGCTTGTTAAAAAGAATCACCTGTTTTGTACATAAGTAAGTTTGCGTCGATCATAATTTGACATAAAAATTACTACATTTAGTAAAGCATGGATGTATCGTATTGAAACGTGGTTTCAAGAAGAGATATGGAGGGAAAAGTTATTGTGGCTGAATTTCCAACGATGGAAGTGATTTTATCACCAATTGTTTACATTGAGATTATTCATTTCATTTCATTTAAAAATATTCAATTTCATTCGTTTCGGTTCATATTTTGACGTCCTGTATAGGCTTCTTGCATAAAATAAGTTTGTCATAGTAGCCTTAGCCTATACCATAAAAAAACACTCCGTGTAAAAATACCGGCCAAGTCTCTTCAACTATAAAAAAATAGAAGAAATCTAAAAATTCAACACTGAAAAGTAGTGATATCAAAAAATGGGCCAAGTCAAAACTTAATTTTAAAAACCAAAATATACTTGGCGCATCGTGTATATAAATAGTTGAGAAGTATATGCCAAAAACCAAATGTACGTCTATATACCTATGCTCTTAAAAACGCTGCGCCAAGTATATTTTGGTTTTTAAAATTAAGTTTTGACTTGGCTTATTTTTTGATATCACTACTTTTCAGTGTTGAATTTTTAGATTTCTTCTATTTTTTTATAGTTGAAGAGACTTGGCTGGTATTTTTACACGGAGTGTTTTTTATGGGGATATCACTAATTTGTTTAGTTTATTTACACAAACACATCTTATCGGAGCAACATTGACTAATGCCTTTAAAAAAATAAGCCATTTCCGATTTGTTTTGAAGAAAAGTTCGTTTGGTACTAAATAATGCTATATAAATGAGATTACATGAAGAAACCCGAAAGCTTCGTTCCAATCGGTTCAGCCGTTTTCGAGAAATGGCATCACTTCCGGTTTTCAAAATGGCGGCTGAAATTACTGCCACATAAAATGTATTTCTATAAATGCTATGTATCATTATAAGCCTTCTGAATATGTAGTTATTGTAGTAAGAGTCTGATTCTTCATTTTTATGACGTCATTTCGGGTTTAGGTAATAGTACATTTCTACTTCAACTATTGATATTCCATTAAGATGACCGTCTGAATCATTTGGCGATAGTTAAACTCCGATCGGTCTAGCCGTTTTCGAGATATGACGTCACTTCCGGTTTCAAAATGGCGGCTTCCGGTTGGTTTTATAAAAAGGCACCTCAGACGCCAAAAGTGCACATATGAAAAAAATTTCAGATCGATCGGTTCAGTTGTTTAGGCCGTGGCGGTGATAGCGGTGTTTCTTGACACCATAATTGAGCGAGCGTAGCGAGCGTCACCACGGTACTCTTATGGCACTTTCTCTGTGTGTTTTTTTGTTTTTTTTTTGCCTGCACTGCCCAGGTCAAACCGCACAACCAATCGATCTGAAATTTTGTACTTATACTAACGTAATATATGCGATCCCTGGGATCTTTTCTGAACGAGATCCTGTGATTGGTTCAAATTTTATAAAAATTATCTTTCGATTGGTTTGTTCGATCAATTTGAAATTTAGCAAAGTTATTGCAACCAACATTGTACCCAATCAAAAAATAATTCAGCCAAATCCTCCAATTGGTTCAAATTTGAAACCATTTTTCCTGTGATTTTTGAAATTTAAACTGGAACCGATTGACCGACCAACTAAAAACTTCGCATGGTCATTGGTACCAACATTTAAGGTATTTTTGCCAATTTTCACTCTAATCTGTCGTTATTTTCAAAAGTTTTTGTCATTTTAGGGACATTTTGCGTGTTGGCTGTCAAATTCACGGCGACTTCGAATCTACAAGGCAAGGTAGTTAGAGCAGAAAGTTTTAAACGATATGAAACTAATAATGACCGTTCAACAGATTGATCTGATATTGTGTACACACACTACATATCATATCATATGGGTGGTCCCAGGTATATTTTTTGAACGAAATCCTGTGATTTTTGAAAATTAACAAGGAACCGTTCAATCATAAAGGTTTAATCGATCAACTTAAAACTTAGCAAGGATTGGCAACTTAAAACTTAGCAAGGATTGGCACCAATATTTTTCATTTGTATACTTAATTTAAAACGGCCTATAGCCACACCACCATTTGACCTATCAAATGGTCTTCGATTAATCTGATCAATCAAACTCATATTTTGCATGGTCGTTCAGACCAACATTGTCTCTTATTTTACAAATTTTCAGCCCTACCAGTCAAGAACATAGATGCACTTATTGACAGTTTTAATAACTGTCAGAAATGACATTTCAAAACAGAAATTCCACTGCATTCTGGGTTGCTCTATGTAGCAAAGCAAAGTTTATAGATGGCTATTTTCAATATCAAGTAAGACAGATTCTTTTCTTAGTTGATCATATTGCAATACATAATGTAGTTAAAATGTAATGTAGGTATTTCATATACATAGGTATAGGTATACCTTATCTAAAATAATTTATTTTACGATATGGATTGTGTTTCACAGTTATGAAAACGACGTTTTGACTAGATAACATCATATTTTACACATTTCCAGCACAATCGGTCAAGAATTTACAGACTTATTGCTGTTTTAAGTGTTTAAATATCTGTCCAAAGAGATTGATGGAAAAATATCAGTACCATTATCTGTTATTTAATTGATCCAGAGTGTTTATGAAAAGTTGCAAGGAATATTGGTAATAAATAATGTATAGTAAGTTATCTTTGATTGAATGGATCGTGCTATGATTGGCGATGTCGTGCGTGTCGGTGCTCGCTCATCAACGCGTTACACCGAGCGTTTTCCTAGTAATCATCATCATAGCTTTTAAAAGGTGTGTAATTTCACTGTTTTCATGGCCCTCTAGCTCGCAAATGGAATAACCTATTGTACCCAAGTTTGGTATATGTTGTCAGGTGGGCCATAGCTCGAAATTAAGTTATTTCGCAACAATGTGAGATTTCCCAATTTTGAGATCCAATAGGCCGAAAATGCCATGTTGTTGCTTACAGTAAAAGTGTTGTACTGCTCCTCAGGGGCTAGATTCACAAAAGGTTTTAAGCCTTGTTCCGGCATAACTTTATGCCGGTATAGCATTTTAACTACCAATATCTCTCTTACCATGATATAACCATGTTAAAACTTGGTATATTATCATTTAAAATGGTGATTTGTACAATTAAAATCATAAAGATATGCCGATAAAACATGGTAATAACTAATATTGATATTAGATTTTTTGGTCATAAAGTTATACTTCTTTGTGAATCCAGCCCCAGTTTATTAGGCATTTACGGTATGTTGAGTGAGAGTGAGTGTACGGTACAACTTGGCTGGGTGGAGCGACCGCTCCACTAGATGTAAAGGTATAATCAAGTGAGCGGAGCAAGGGTCTCCACTTAAAACTTATGCTCGATTTTTTGTTTTATTTTTTGTCTGTCTGTGCATTTGACGTTTCCTGCCAAACGAACCTAACGGATCGGGCCAATTTTTTCACAAAACTTATATTACTATTCTGGTTGTGGTCAAAATAATTTTTGGTTTCATCGGAAACTTGATGTGTAGTTTATACTTAGCTTGGCAATGTGGATGAAAGAAACTCTGTGTGTCAATATAACTGCAATCGTTTGACCGATCATCACCAAATTTTGCATGGTCATTGGGACCAACATTAATACGTTTTTTTACACTCTCAGACAAACCTGTAATGAGCTTGAAGAATTATATATTTCAAAAGAATCATAAGCAGTAGAAAATGTCATTGTCAAAATTAACCTATTAAAGGTTATTTTTAATGGCTTCTTTGACGAATTCATTAGATCAAGGACTGTATAAATGAACACATTTCACATTAATTCATATTCAATACGAATTGGATCATTTCAACGCGTTACACCGAGCGTTTTCCTAGTAAACAAATCTGACGGCGGTTATCCAAAGTTCATCCAATCTCATATTTAGAGTGATTACTTATGAAAAAAATATTTAATTATAAGTACAAGATAAGAATATGAAATATTTATCCATACACATATTTTCAGTTAAATTCATCTGAGAAATGTGAATAATTGGAATGTTTAAATGTGAATTACTGATAGCTTAGACACATTTCCCTTCCACCTTACCGCCTCCATATCGTAATGTGCAAGATGACAAAAGTGTGGAGGGTAACAACTGGATTGAGGCAACGCATACTTCAATCGCAAATCATGGCTGTGAAGACTAAAGCAATCCGGATTGTTGTTCTTTGACGTCCCAGAATAGCACGATAGGCAGTTCTAGGCTCTGTTTTTCATTTTGTAATCACAATATTTTTAAATTTTTAGCGAACTGTTTATTTATCAAAATGTTTTATATTTGTACAATAGCTCATCTACCAAACAAAACCAAATTATCATTCCGAAACTGTCTGTAAACATCCAGTAGATATTGCACTTTTCACATGGTAGGTACAATTGTTCCAAATTCATTCACTAATCCTATAGCACTTCATAGGATTACAAATACAAACAAAATATCATCGGTATAATTATATTGGTATACAATAATAGAACATGTACAAAGCTTATCACCCAGAATTAACTTAAATCGACATGTGGCTAAAATAGATAAGTACATACTAAGATACCTGCATCAGGAGAAGGAGAACACATTGACATTCGCTCTATGCTGGGGTCAGCAACTAACGGCAGCGCTGAAAGCTTTCGTCGATGATATTTAATTAAAATAGAGAAAATTGAGAAAATTGAATTAATATTTAAAGAAAATAAGTTTTATTTTTCACATATTTCATGAAAAAATACGATTTTTTTTTTGTTTCAAGTATTTCTTAAACTTCTCAATAGTATTACGAGACAATGGGTATCAAAACTACCTCGCAAAGTTGCATAACAGTGGAGTAAATAATGAACCTTGGGGAGACTGAGGTATTTTGGGAAAATTTGACACAATCCGTCAGTTTCCATAGCGGTCCCCAGGGCTCTTAATACCATATTCTGGCTTTTTAAATACATATTGTTCATTCTGTTTAGGATCAGATTATGTCTACACATTTAAAATACGACCACATGAGAAATATACTGTTGAACTGTGTCAGGTTTTTCGGCAATTTGGTTAAGTAAGAGACGGCGTGCTTTGCCATTTACATCGACGAAAGAGATTCAAATCCCGAACAAAGAAGCGTTTGTCAATGGTAAAATTAAAAAATATCTTTAAAAAAATCTGCATTTTATTTTTTTTGTTGCTTTTCCGTTTTTGATTTTGTTACAATTAAAATGAACTGGCTGATCAAATCTGCAAAAAAAAGAAAATGTTTGTAGAAATTGATGCCCATGTAAATGATAAGTTATATTTGAGATCTTACAGAGAACAGAAACAAAGATGTGACAGTACTTTTGACAACTTCTTGGTCATCACACATTGTGAAAGAAATATCTGCTCTCTTTGACATGTCATATTGGTAGAAAACATCATTATCGTTCAGTTCTTAACTCTTAAGAAAGAACTCTTAAGCTCTTTAATGGATTACACAATTTTGTCCTCGGGAACTTTACACACATTTAAGTTATGATCACGGTCCAGTACCGAGTATTTGTGTGAACTTATATAAACTTATTCAGTTCCACAACAAAACGGCTGATCCAATCTCGAAAATGACAGTTCATTTAAGAAAAACGTAACATTAAGTGATTCTTAATTAAAATTTTAAAGTTATATAATAATAAAATATTGTGTGCACTATCATCCATATCGTTTCGTAATCTTTATTTTAAATCAGCCTTTCCTTTGAATTAATAATTTGACGATGTAAAACAGTAAAATGTGGTTGAATCTACATCGATTTATCCAGTAAACATCTTGAATCGCCTTTTCCCCTTTTGGTACATAATTTTCCTTTGCATGACAATCTTTATACTAAGTTTACAGAAGATGACAAATCACATTCAAAAGTGTTATAAATAAAACATAAAATCTATCAAATACTCAATATAAATGCCATGACATTATATTATATTATCCTATAACCTGGCATGTATCTATCTGTCAGATAGCAAATGTGAGTTGGTCATTATCTGGCAGATAGATACCAGGCAATCATCAAATTCACTACCAAATTGAGCTGATAATGTATTATATATTTCTAAGTAAAATGTGACAGTGAAATGTAACGTAATTGTGCTGTTGTGGCCCATAATATAAATATAGCAAAACACCAAGTGCTAATATATTATTTATAATTAAAATTATAATGAATGATTACCATTAGGCAACATAATGGATCAGTCAAACCACTAAATGGTAACATATTTTACAAGATTGCAATGCATTATTTAAAATAATATTATAAAAAAAACATTGCGAGGTATAATTTAACAAAAAAAATCATCTATGAACGCTTCGGTAGCTAACAGAATGGTCAAAATCAAAGAGTAGGTACATATTTAAACTCGCAATACAAAACAATGTCACAAACTGGAGTACATTAAGTTCTCTCATATCGTAAAATAATCGTTTTTAACACTATGAGGTCATACCAGAGGTCATAATTTAATTCAATATGTGCTGTTATGTGTAGCGAGTCCCTACTTAGCTAAAGGTTGTTTGTGTACTCATTTATTACATACAATAAATTTAAAAAAACTTACGCACATTTCTTATAACATGTATCAAAAGTGAAATTCCAGTTACTAATCTAATTTGGCGGCAATTCCATTTAGTTTGGCGACTTCTTGTTTCTTGTCAATTGGTGGCAGCTTTTTCGAGGACCCTCTTAGGTAAGTGCGTATGTAAAACACGCCGAACAAGTAGAAGAAGTACGCCGCGTTCACAGTCAAAAGCATGACAATAGTCTTCGGGTAATCACATTCGTAGACGAACAGTTGGCACTGATGGAGAAACACGATCACAAACTGGATCTGCAAAAATACAATTTTTTTTTTTTTGAATTTTACATATAAATTAATTATGTAATTCTGAATCCGATTCCTTTCCTTTGGAAATGGTTTACAGAATTGACACCTATTACGTAATCCATTTCCGATGCAGGAATCGGATTCTGAATATAGTCATTTCGTCACGGGGGCCAATTCTAGAAATTTTTCCCAATTCAATTCCTGGTGGAATTCGGCAACAGCCATTAGGGTGTACATTGCAAGAAATCGAATTCCATCAGAATTGGGAATTTAAAACTTCTAGAATAGGGTCCTCGGTTACTTTTCTTTTCATGAGAATACAAGTTAAAGAATAGCAATCCAGGGGTCTTATTATATAACTATTTTTGATCAAGTTTCGGCACGAATACTTTTCACTGATTACATTACGCCGAAATGAATTCGGCCCGAAACGAGATCAACAAAAGTTATTGGTTCATTGGTTCATTGGTTCATTGGTTGAAGATGGAAGCAAGAAGGAATCTTCACTTGACATGCGCAACGCACAAGATACTGTTAACAGGAGAACCTAAATATTTGAATGATAAGTTAAGAAGAAGACAAGATATTCACGGAAGAGATACGCGGTCCAAAGAAAAGCTCGACTTTGGCACTCATCGAGGTACAAAATTTAAGAATTGTTTTTCATATTCAGCCTCGGTAGCGTATAATGCAACAACTAGGGAAGAGCAGACATTAAGTTTAATACCATTCAAGACACTAGTCAAGAACAAACTCACGCTAATTCAAGAACAAGAATTCAAGAACAAGAAGTAATGTGCATTGGAAGACAACAATAAAGATCACACACATCCTGCTGAGAATGTTTTTTCAGTGGTTTTCCCTCAGCTAAAAAAAGCAAATGCTTGGATGTTCTTCCAATATTACCACTGACATTGAAGCACAACTATATGTATAATGACTTTTATGAATAACTTAAGAAGAAATAGGTAAACGGTGAAGATGTGAAGCAGCTGAAGAGAAGAGATGGATGTATGGAAGATCAACGACTCGATTGTTGAATACAGACCAATTGTGTACCTATTTTATGTGCTCAATAAATTACATTATTATTATAATAGGGGTCTAGATATTTTAAAGCGACCGAGTCGCTTCTCGGTGTGGGTACTTGAAAATAAAACATAACATTATTATTATATTTGATACAATGCCATAAAGTAAAATATCTAGAGCACACGCTAACTTCAAATCAGTCCTTGGGGACACATCAATAAGGAAGGACGATCATCTGAATTCTACCTAGAGGCATATTCTAGAACATTTTCCCAATTCCATTCCTGATGGAATCCGGTCACGGCCTTAAGGATTAACATTGCACCGAATCAGATTTCATCAGAATTGGGAATTAAAATGTTCTAGAATACGGCCCCTGATAATTTCATTAAATTCTTGTTTAAATACAACACCGACATTGTCTACTCCATGACGTACAAATATTCGTCGATTTATTCAGTATTTTCATACCTTATTTAAAATTTTGCAAAAATCAGCATCACTTTACATTTTAAATGCGGGAAATACCTAACCCACCGATCGAAAGATAATGTATATAACCTTGGCGAAATATTAATATTAGATAACAATTCTTGTATTATTTTAAAACGTGAGGTTTGCATCATATGTGAACATGATTTAATTACAAAACAAAGGCAAAGATAAAGGGGGGTTTAAGGGCCCGGTAAAATGCATCCGTAAAGGGGCCTTACTCGAGTATTAGTTCACGCTCTTATACTCAAAGCATTTTCCTAGTCCTTTTGTTCTCGTTCTAAATTCACTTTCAGCATTGATAATTTACTCGGGTTAGTTTTGTCTTTGTTATGCCCACGTGTGGATTGTAGTTACTACAGTTCGTTTTTCCTATGTTTGAACTCTCTACAGACCGAGACACCGTCAGTTGTTCTGTTAGGCCGAGAAAGACAACATTGCAAGGTGAGCGCGCAATGAAGTCTTTCTCGGCCTAGCAGAACAACTGACTGTGGCTCCGTCTGGTGAGAGTTCATACAGTAAAAAAACAGACTGTATGTTCAATTATTAATAAAATTAAAAATAAAATTAAAAATATTTTATGAAAATTAAATAAAATTGTTGTCTCTTCCCTCCCTAGGGATACACTGCCTAAAATCTAAAAACCACATGTCAAAAAATATCCATATTTATCTCTACAAGTGCCCAGAGTCTACTGGATTCCGTCCATAAGATTATGCTACGGTATTGTGGTGTTGAGGACTGATAAACGCAATATCTTCTTGCGGACGCAACTTCTGCTGTAAACGGGTTAAGAATGATCATGTCCGATCCAAAGGTATCACTCACCAACTGCATAGTGGTGAGATACTTCTTCCACCAGAGATACTTCTGATACTGCGGTCCCATCGCCGCCATCAGGTAGTACGAATACATGATGACGTGGATGAAGGAGTTGATGACGCCCAGAAGTGTGCCGTGACCGCCTGAAAGTCAAACAAGTGTCAAATTGTTTTCATCTCTTAGCTAAATGGCGGATGAATGATTGATTAGCGCTGTGTTGGCCAATGATCCACTGCAGCTAAGCCGGCGAGCATATGCCCATGTATAAGGGTTGCCGGACAGACCAGAGGTGAGGCCCAGACAATGAGCAGCCAGGGTCGACCTACCCATGCCCTGTTGGATCCATCCTTGAGTAGTTGCAAAACTGTGAGACGCATTAAACGTCATTAAAATTCATAATACTCAATAAAGATCATTGATTGATAATTGAAAAAAAAACTGAACAATCTCAGTCATGAAGGATGTCTTTGGGATCCATCTCAGATTCAACAGAATCTTCCATACTTACAGATTACATGCTTTCCTACTTTAACTCTTTAATTCGTGGAATCCAAGATCAGGGTAAGCAATTTGTACTTTTTTATTTTCAACAAGGGATATAATTTGAAGTAAAAAAGCAATGGCTTCAATGGAGCAAGTTGCAAACTCTGGAATTACAACCCGAAGGTCACTTATTTATTCTCACGGTCAGATATCTGACAAATATGTTCCTGATTTCCTTCAGTGAGATACAGTTTTATACTAATAGGCCAAGACAGTATACATCCAGTCGTCCTTATCATTCAAATGTTGCGAATATTAATGCAAAATTATTTTTTTAAATTTGCTTGAAATGTGTCTCTGTTTGGAATTTGATTTTATTTCATCTAAGCACAGCATTTGTGACTTATTTGGAACTCAAGGAAAACGCTCTGTGTAACACGTTGATAAACGAGCACTGGTATGTGCAGAACATCTAAGCATGATCTAATCGAAGGATCACAGAAGAGTTCAGATTTTCTTCAGAAACTCGAATTGCCATAAAACTTTACATTCAATACATTTAAACTTTCGTAAAACATTTCGTTGCTATAAATGATACCTAAACAACATAAATCCAATTTCCAATGAAGCCAATGGACCGATCTTGCTAAAAATCACGAAGTCCACAATCAGCATAATATTGTAGTATAAGTTTTGTGAAGAATTGGCCTGATACGTTACTTTGTTTAGCAGAAAACAAATAAAACACACAAAGACAAAAAAATAACAGAGATTTGAGCCATAGTTTCAAGTGGAGACGCTAGCTTATTAATGAAATATTACACAAAAATACGGATTTTAGTCAAGTTCGTACACAAAATTTTAAAGTCGATTTTAAGCACTGTACATATTGTGGCCACAACAGATTCTTTGACCATTAAACGTGAAAACTGTACACACAATTAATTCAACATTATTACAAAAAATAGGTTAAAATTTGTAAAATTTTCATAAAATTCTAAGTCACAACACTCCTTATTCTTCATCGTCATAACCATTCCTCCGTCGCCATTATCCTATCTGACGGAACAGGTCCACCGTGGTGAGTAGTATAACGCTCTGAACTTGTATTGCGGAGGCCCGGGTTCGATCCCCGCGGCCGTCCTTCCTGACTGGGAGTTTTTCGTGGTTTTCCCTCAGTCGATAGGCAAATGCTGGGAAGGTACCCTACTAATAGGCCACGACCGCCTCCTTCCCACATACTATCCTTACCCACTCTTCACCATCAGCTCCCAATCATCATCATAATCATTCATCCGTCGCCATTAGCCTCGCTGCAGAACAGTGCGACGTGCAACACCACTGAACTAATTAAAGTGTCACAACAAAGACATGTATATAATGCACAACATTGGCGAAACGAGTCCTCCTTGACGTTGCTAATTTACTGATTTTAAAGTATGAATTACGCACTGACGTATGTACACTCCCCCAAATAATAAACGGTACTCGAAAGAAAATGAATTGACTGATTAAGGTTTGATGGCATCATCCCATGAAGTCAGTGCTAACGCATTATCTAACTCTTTTAGGTGAGCTCTGATTTCATTGATAATAACAAGGATTGATTGTCAAGGAACCGGCCCAGCAGCCAATACGTTTTGTACCAAGTACCGTTTATTATTTGGGGGAGTGTACATTCACGCCTATAGGCACCGAGTGTTCGCCACGAGTGAGAGAAATTAGCAACATTTGTGGGAAGATCGTCAACTGTTTTATTTCTCATTGGCCGTGACCTAGCAACCGATCAGATGTCAACAAATGTACTCAAAATATTTCGGAATCAGAACTTAGTCGCGCAAATTAATATTGTGATCAGATTCAGTGAAATTGTGAACACTTTGTTGTTAATATTTTGTAGGCGAATAAACATTAGATAAACTTGTGTAAATTTTAAGAATTGATAATGCGTAATATGTGCAGCAACATAACATATAACTGCAGCGACTTGGACGCCTTGCCAAAAGGTAAGCTTCCTTCCCACAGATTAGGTGGCTCTGTCTGTACTTTTGCAGTGCCATCTGTTGTCTAAACACGCTGCCTATTGCGAATAACAAGGACACGGAATGGCGGAACAGAAATTATTGGCCTTATCTTCCGCGAGATGAGTGGGAGTGGCTGAACATGTTTTCATGTCGTTGAAAGATTTTTTTTGTTTGTTTTTTGTCTGGGGCTTAACGTCGCACTGTTCTGCAGCGAGGCTAATGGCGACGGATGAATGATTATGATGATGATTGGGAGATGATGGTGAAGAGTAGGTAAGGATGGAAGGTGGGAAGGAGGCGGTCGTGGCCTATTAGTAGGGTACCTTTCCAGCATTTGCCTGTCGACTGAGGGAATATTACGAAAAAACCAGTCAGGAAGAACGGCCGCGGGAATCGAACCCAGCCTCCGGAAAACAAGTTCACAACGTTAACCACTCAGCCAACCTGTTCCGTCAATCACATTTCACATATCAAGGAATATTGAAGCCTATTAACTCACTGTTTTATATTTTGCCGAGTGTACATTACTGTGCACAATTAATTAATTAAAAAGTAGTTCCTTTCTATTGTCAAAAATTCATCCGTCACCAGTAGACTATGTTGCAGAAAAGCGTGAACGTTCACATCACTACAAAGGCAACGGAAATTATTTTTGAAATGTCTTCCAAAACTGGATTTGTTTGAGTAATGATAAAATAAAGTTTGGGGATTTTTCTTTAGATCCAGGTTTTTAATACTCTGCTAAAACCAGTGATTAGGATAACACAGACATTCTAATAATGTCATTGGTTGTTGCCATGACGATGGGAATGAGACGGTTGTGTCCTATTAGTAGGGTACCTGGTATGACCTTACTTTTTATGTGACAAATTATTTAATAATTTAATAATTATGACAATGTTTGTCCTCACCTTTAAGTAAACTTTCACTTTTTACTTGTAATGTTGACTTTTAATTTGACTAAATTGTTTCATGTTATTTTGTTTATTTAGTCATGTTTGACAATGTGTGTATACAATTATTGTTCTCTGCAAATAAACAAAATGCAAAAATGTACAAAAAAAACTCATACTTAAGAAAACTTAAGAAGAAAGAAACCTACTTAGTATTTAAAAGTAATGAGGGTGGCCAATTACTCCATTTAATGGAATTAACAAAATAATTAGGTAGTTGGAAAGAAGCACAGATTATAAGTTTCGCACATTTTTTCTTGTACGTAAAAAATTTGCGTGTGTATTTTAATTATAGTGCGAATTTTGACGTTCATGTCCAAGGCCACAAAATCCCCACACCAATTAAATTATTAATTGGTTCTATTATCAAACTTACTTTGGTAAAGGTACTAATTGTTTATATTGTTTTTGACATGTCTTTCTGTATTATTCTATAAGGGTTGGCGGACGTCGTGAATGTCTTTGTGTATATTTGTAATTTAATCAAAATAAGTTCTAAAATATGATTCTCATGAATTTTTCGATTTTAAACAAGTCATTATTCTAGAATTGAGAAGAAATTTTTAAAGTTACCACATTTTAAATGTCGAAGATTGTTGCCCAGAACGCATGAAATTGGCCCAAATTCACTTTTGAAATTCTAAATTTTCCCGGGACGATGCGGACCAGACCCCCATGAATAGGGGGCCTCCCCCCAGACCCCCATGATACGGGGGGCCCTCCCCCAGACCCCCTTGGTACAGAAGGGGCTCCCCCAGACCCCAATTTGATTTTGTGCGAGACCCGTCTTGTCATACGCAATACGTGTTTCCACCAAAATACCGTTTTTGTCAGAACTTTTTTACCCAAGATTTTTAGAGCTGCAGTGTCTGGAATTAGATTTTTGTAAAGTTGGCAACCTTATTCCTATTATAAGTGGGGAACCAGTGTTGTGACTTATTCAGATAAAATTATCTAGATAATTATTTTTTATCTATTATCTTATCTCGATAATTAAATAATTGGTTATCTTTACTTAATCTAGATAAAAATATTGTTATCTTTTGGCAAATATCAAGATAAAAAATATAAAATTCAAAATGCATTTGCATGTATGAACATGCACGAACCTCAAATGTCAGATGATATGAAAAAGGAAAATCATCTCCTTTTAGTCGCATTATAGTTGGCTTGTTTTGACGGATAAAATAAAATAGGGAATATGTATATATTTTTTATAAACTATAATTCAAAATAACAACATATTTGTTCCTAAATCGCACTATTTTCACACTAAAAAGTGTAATTTTTCATTCATAAATATGAAATTGAAAAGCAGTGTAAATTTTGGCGGGAAAACGCCATCCCGGCGAGTGATGTCATTTATATCAACCAACGATGTTGCGACACCAACGACATCAACGATGTTGATGTTGCCATGGTTACAATAAATTATAACATCACTCTCGCCGTGATAGCGTTTTCCCGCCAGAATATACACTGATTATTAATTTCATATTTATGAATGAAAATTTTCTCTTTTGAGATTAAAAATAGTGTGTTTTACCAACAAATGTGTTGTTATTTTGAAATATTGCATTTTAACCGCATTAAAAAACGTTTGCTTATTCCCTACTATCTTATCACAGCATTGGGAACCTTCCCACCCTGGTCCTGACTCCTGATGTTAGTGAGCTGTTGCTGTTACCTGGCAGGTATCTGGCACCGATCCAGCCGCAGATGGGCATCATCGTGTGATGATACAGATGGAGCCACGTGACTTGGTTCGACTTCTTGCGAAGCACGAAGAAGACCTGCAAAACATGGGCCATTAGTCTTGACAGTACAACATGGACCTTATTGGGATCAGTCACTACGGTCGATCATTAGGGCTAGGATCATTAGGACCTATATAACGTCCAAAAAGGCAGGCAAATAGTACCTTAAAACTATTAAAAAGAACCATAAAATCACGAAAAAGGACCAATGAATATGCTTTGTGATATTCGTCAACATATTATTCGATTAATTGGTTTAGGAGTTGAATTTGGAGTAAGATATTAAAATGAGCTTCAACTATTGTGTGAATGTGGCAATGTGGCAAGTATCATTGTTGGTGATCCAAGTGGAGGATGGCAATTTTGTGAAGACAACAATTATTGTAACTTAAAACAAATATTTGCTATTATTTTACACAATAATTTAAAAAGGGCAAAAAGACCTTATAAAATTGAAAAAAAGGACTGAATTCATAAAATGTTGAGAAAAAGGCATTTTCAGGCAAAACAAAAAAAGTATCTGAACAAAAAATTAAAAAAGGATAGTATGTCCTAAACATCCAGGCCCTAGACATTACTATACTTAGTTCCTGGATATTAAACCTTAGAGTGGTAGAACCATAAGGGTCACGTAACTGAGGGGGCAAGGAGAGAAAAAATGTTTTTTTTTAAATATGACGTGACCTGTCGGAAATATAAGTAGGTACACTTGGCACAACTGAAAACGGTATTTGATCGAAACGGATGTCTACTTGCAAGGTTCCTTGACAATCAATTCTTGTTATTATCAATGAAATCAGAGCTCAACTACTCAAGTTAGATGACGCGTTAGCATAGACTTCATAGGATGATGCCATCAAATATCTATGAACCAACCGGTTCTTTCAAATAACGTGTTGTTTTTACTTTGACCAAGCTTACAGCATGGAAACTTGTCATTAGATAATTTAAACCTTATTGTGATTCATCAATAAGGTCGAAATTAATATACTAAGTTGCTAGAAATACACCTTATGGAGCAACACTGAAACTGAGGGGGTGGGGAGATAAAATGTTGACGCCAAATTTAAAAAAAATCGATTTTAAATATGCCGCGATCTCTCGGCAATAGGAGTAAACAACAACAACAATATTCACTGAACAACCATATCGACAACCATCACGTACCAACTTCGTATCCTGTTTAGTCCTTTCAATCATCTTCAATTATATTACTAATTATTAAAGGGTTAGATAGCTATGGGGCTAGAATTTGCATGCCAAATTGAAGGTCTGCTTAAGAACATTTGTTTGTCTATTTTATAATTTTTTATAACTGACTGTAGAAAACGGTAAAAAAAATTGCAAAAAGGTACTATGAAGCAGATCTGAAATCATATGTTGGTAATGTCCTTGGTAATCAAATGGCATGATCACACATATTATGTATTAAATTCGACACGGTAGTGATATTACTAACATCATAGAGGCAAGAAGGGTTTCTTACCTCTCTGCTTACTTAGCTATGAGATCACACTAGGCTATTGTTGAAATATGTGTTAGAGAATAAACTTTTGCATGAAAATAACTTTGATTATTGATTTTACTTGGAAAAGAAACGAAGAAACGAAACGATTGCGTGCGCATTCGATTTATATGATTATATTGATACACTTTTGTCGAGAGATAAAAGACAGTAACTGTGAGCAAAGCGATTGTTACCATTCAAAACATAAAACAAGAAATATCTTCTTTTTTAATAGTTTATTCTTTAGTTTCTGTTTAGATTTTTGTGGTTGGCGCTGATAACCTTGCAGTTGAGCGCTTCAAATCATATGCATATCTGCTTTTAGTATTTTTCTCTCTTTATATGTAAAGCATTAGAGATACATTGCCGTGTGATTAATTTTCAAGTGATTAGTGCAGTCATTTTGAAATGCAATTTTCGCTCTGTTGGAACTTTTCTGTCAATCTGGAGCTTACTTGAGCTTTTATGTTTTGAAACCATTCACGTTTTCACTTTTTAAAGCTTGAAAATCAGGTCAATTCTTGAGATTCACATTTTGAAATTGTTTTACACTTGCAATCGAGAAAACAAGGAACACGACTGCACTCTGGTGGCTATTGTGGTAAAAATGGCAAATTAATGCCGGATGACAGGGGCACATTTGTATACAAATATAATTTGTATCCGCTTTAGTTGTCATGGCTACAAATGTAAATGTATAACTACATTTCAATTTCAATTGTTTCTCCTTTTTCACTGCACTTGGAAATCCGAACTGTAAAAACAAATAAGTGAATCTGAAGACTGACAGTAGCCATCTTGGCAGAAGTGGCTCCATCACGTATCGCTTATTTGCGCAAATAGTTGTAAATTTTTCAATTTATAAACAATAAAAACGTGCGAGGTTTTAATACAGAGAATAGTTTTTCTCAAAGATACAGATGGAGTACCAAACAGCATGGCATTTTAGCAATAGAAAACGAAATAGTCCCCTATGTTTTCTTTCTTTGTTAAGATTCCTGAGTAGCAATTCTCTACATCCGATCAAAAGAAATAGTAACCTATGAGAACACTCCTTACATCGTTCATGTTGAGTTATCCGAGACGAATTATGAAGGAATTCACTGCATACTGGAGAGTATCAATATTTTCAGTCAATAACTTTAAAATAAACCTTTAGGTTGATTTTGCAGTGATTTATTCATTTATAAAACAAAAATCTCGTGTGTAAATACGCATGTGAAAACTGTCAGCACCCAGTGCTTTTATGTTAAATATCACATTCATAATAGTGGATATATAATATCTCAACATTTCGTTGGAAAGATGAAGAAAGAGCGCACGTTTTGCCGACAAATTGTGTCGGGTTTGTGATGCATATATGAGCCCTTTAATTAGAGTAATGTTTGCTGTTCTTGACTGCTCGTCGGATTTCCTTCAACTTCAGGTTTTGATTTGAGAATATTTAGGTGCAAGGAAGTAAAATCATCATAACTACTATTTTCGCAGCTCTTTTCTGCGTAGATTAGTTCCAACAGATGTGTCCCAACTCATCTGATGAGGGAAAATAAGGTCTAAACTGAACCCTTCGAAGTAAAATTTGTAGCATATTATATTTTCAACAATAACAAAGGGCTTAAAATTGAGATCTCAGATTTGTGATGGCCAGCACCAATAAAAATATAATCGCATATTGTTTTATCTATATCCAAACCCGCCATGTCAGTCAGTGATCAAGGGGAGGGGAGGCTGAGGTTGCGCTATTAACGTGAGCCGCCGCGTTTGCTGCTCCCGCTGTGGCAGAAGATTCTCAACTATACTCTACTCACCGTGTCCAGCAACTCGATTATCTTGAAGATGAAGTAGACCCACACTGCCCTCGCCATCTGGAACCAAGCCCGCAGATATTAGGTTTTATTATTGAGCGAGCGTAGCGAGAGTCACTACGGTACTCTTATGGCACTTTCTCTGTGTGTTTTTAGGTCAAACCGCACAACCAATCGATCTGAAATTTTGCACACATACTTACGTATAATCTATGCGGTCTCTGGGATCGTTTTTGAACGGGATCCTGTGATTGGTTCAAATTTAAAAAAATATATCTTTCGATTGGTTGATTAGATCAATTTGAAATTTTGCAAAGTCATTACAACCAATATTGTCCCCAATCTTACAAAGTTTCAGCCAATCGGGTTTTAGAGAATACTTCAATGAACGATTTGTTGACAGTGTAGAGCTTGATTACATCATTTCAAAAGTGTGCAAGGCAAAATGGAGAAAATGGATTTTTGCCCTTCTACCTCTGAGTTAACGAACTGATACACAATATTTGAACTCAAAACCGACTCAAAGATGAAAACATTCGGGATTTTTTCTCATTTGGACCCAACATTCTACATAAAAGTTGGATTTTTTCTTTTCTCAGAAACTAGACTCCAAGTGTTTAATTTTACAAGGGATTGTGTTTGCATGATTATCAATAATTATATTTGTATAAAAACAATTGAATATCTGCACAGAGATCGTGTACCTTTTATCTACAGTCGATCGACCACTCTTATGGGAGAATAACATTAACACATCATAGTCGATCTACAAAGTCGAGTCAATGCTATCTCTCATAAGCGCTGTCGATCGTTTGTCGAGCCAAGTTATTCGATCGCAGTGCTGCAGAATCCCTGCCTCGAGTGAGATGTCCCAACTTACCCGCAGAGCTTGAGGGTTGTCAGAGTAATCTACCGGCTGACATCTGAAGCTGTAGTCTCCTAACCAGCCACCCTGAAGCCCCTGTAACAAAACACTGAGTTACCGACAACATTTTATAATGGCGTTTTCGATTAGCCACACTGGGCCGCACTGAAGTGACGTCACCATACAAAACTCAATGAAAATATCATATTGAGTGGATTATTTGAAAAGTTGGCGGTCTTTCACTACTTGTTTCCTATATACCAAGGTTAAAGATGGCGGCGGACGGAATGACAGGTCCGATATTAAACATTGTTTTAAAGCATTTCGGAGGTTTTGGGAGGTTTTGAGTAATTGATTTGAGGGTAATGATACAAGAAAAGTGATAGGTAAGCGTTCTTTCAACTTTGTTATTATCACTCAAACATAAATTAACACCAAAACGGGAGTTGCCAAACAGCAATAGCCACACGGCCGCAAACGCCAAAAGCCCATGCTACACGACCAAATACCCCCAAAATACCCCCAAATAACGTTATCTAGTTAGTTCCATCTTATTCCATGCGCTTTTCCCTCAAGACATCCATTGAAATGTGCATGTCCCCCAGCAAAATGAACAAGATTATTGAGCGAGCGAAGCGAGCGTCTCCTTTTGGCTCTTTTGGCACGGACCTCTGTTTTTTTTTGTTTATTTTTTTATTTTTTTTCTGCTATTAACCGATACACAGGTTGCATCGTTTCACCAATCGATCTGAAATTTTGCACTCATGTAAAGACAACTTTCTCTGTTTGCAGACCCAAATTTTTTTGAAATCCATTCATTGGTTAAAATTTAAATAAATATCCCCTGATAGGCTAAAAAATGAAAAGGGTCTTCGATAAATGTGATCCAACTCATATTTTGCATGACCATTAAGACCAACATTGTCTCTTATTTTACAAATTTTCATCCCAATCAGTTAAGATTGTATGAACTTATTAACATTTTTAATAGCTGTCAGCAATGAAGTATTAAAATGAATGTTTTCCATAGTGCCAAATTGGATTTGATTTGCTATATTTACCAGGGCGCTTAGATGCTATTTTTAAGTTTCGACGAAAAGCATATACTTTTATGTTTATGGAGTGGTTTATATTTCAATTCAATAAGGATGTATAATGTATGTTACCATAGCAACTAGATGCTGCAACTACAGAGATCAATGTTATTACCTCGTAGACGATCCACGCACTGGCGACCACGTTGAGCACATTGTAGACCATCAGAGTCCGCTTGAGATCATACGGCTTGCGATCCTTCATGTATCGCGGGCCGATCTTCGTGCAGAAGTAGTTGTATGCAATCAGGATGATCAGGATGGGCGAGAGTCCTGACAGCAGGAACCAGTCCTTGGTCCGCGGATCTGGAGGCAGAAGAAACAACATCTTGAAACGTTGCGTTGTAAGACACAATTGGAGGAGACAAAATGGGTGGACGAAACTTAGCTTAGGGTTATCGCTTGGTACATTTTTTATACTTTTCTTCGTTAATTAGTAATAATTAGTTGATTTTTTGTGATTTTTTTTTATATTTTCTTGTCTCTTGCTGGTTGCCGTATGAAATTTAATTTTAAAAATGTGGCAAGTGATAACCCTAAGTTTGTCTTTATCTAATCATGATTAATTTGAGATCAATTGGTTCACGGGTTTGGTCTCGTATCGGAAATTTCATCGTTTTGAACGTTTTTTTTTTTTTTTTTGAAAAACCGGCGTTTAAATACCTACGATAAATACGATCGTATTTAACACTTTGAGGTCGCACCAGAGGGCATAAAGTACTCCAGTGTGTGGCATTATTTAGTATTTTAGGCTGTAATGAGTCGTTACTATCTGATTATTTTTAATTATTTAGTGAGAAGACAAAATTAATATTCCAAGTTTGTCAACAAAGTAATTCTTTTTGGATTTGAGGCTTTTAGAATAAAAAGTAAGTACCCAATACTGGCATGGGTATACGCAGAATAGTAAACTAACTAGCATTATGAACATGTCAATACCATCCTCTTTCGATCAAGGAAAACCGCACTTTACATTTAATTGGTACTTTAACGCAACATTCCGTGGGTGCTCCCGTCACGTAATACCATAGCAACAATCAACGAACGTCATTGCAAAAGTTAGCAATCTTAAGGGGTTCCTTGCTTTCCATAGGAATCAGAAATTGATGCAGGTACATTGATATTTTTTTCATATTATTACCGTATTACCGTTAGTTTAAGCTACAGTTAGCTTAAACTCCACTTCAGAAAACTCGATGTATTACCATTATATACTGCAATTAAATTCCAGAGCTTATTTCCTCAGTGTACTCTAACCTCAGGTTACATTGACTGCAGTTTATTTATCTATGCCGCAGTATATAATGGTAAGATACACCACATTTGCCAAAGTAGAATTTAACTAAACTGAAGATTAAAGTAATGATTTTATGGCCCATAATTAATTAACTCTAAATGTTCTAAATGGCACATTTAGATTAGGTCCACATTTCGGATTTGGCAGCCCTTGGAGCTCAAAACAACGATGGGGTAGAAACTGTGAAGCGAAAGTATCATGCCGAATCAAGGGTCAAACCGCCCTTATATGCCGAGCGATTGCTCTACCAACTGATCTACCCGACCCCACGTTGGTCATCAGTGTAACAAATCACATGGTTTGGTTGGGCATGATATTTTGTAAATCGTGTCTCTTCATGCGTTTACAATAAAATAATCTTCGAAACAATGTTAGAAAACCAAGAAGATAAAAATCGCAAAAGCATAAGGACCTGTAATTTTCTTGAAGGTAGACTATAATTAATTAAACCACGCAAATAAAATATTCGCATACCTTCATATAAAGGTCATACAGCCTCAATCACTGACTTAAATTCTATGTTACAGTCGCCGCAGTTGCAGGGGGGGGAGGTCTTAGGGGCCCAAAAATTTGGATTGAATGAATACGATAAAAAAAAATCTATAATTGATAGTAATGAAAATAGTAGTAATTTAACGAATCTAAATTATCATATCGACCATTATGTGCATTTAAGTCGCGTAAAAATCCCTAAATTCTATGTTGAAATTCGAAATGTTTCCGGGGCTGCGTGACCCAGACCCGCGTATTGTTGTGAGGCCCTCCTCCAGTCCAGACCCAAATAGGAACTTATCTTAGGTATAATATTTTACCTTCTAACTATACTAGAAAATACCCACAATACGCAAACGGATTTACTATGATCGAAAAAGTGTCATACAGTATTTGAAAATTATCACAAAAATGCACATATTATTAATGATTTTTACGGTTTAGGCAACTAAAAAAATGGGGGTGTCTGAAAAATATCCTGGGGGGGGGGGGACGAAATCTGAAGTAACGTCATTGGCCACAATAATGCCACAATAATGACACTGTGGCAATTATCTGGGTGGCTCTAGTTATTTCAAAAGAAGTAAATTTTAAATTTTATTGCTTGCAGATATTTTCTATTCGTTTTTCTAATATCCTATAATCAATTAATACACGAGTTTTTTTTAACCAGATACCTCAGACCCAAGATCAATATTCTACCTATCTTGCCTCAGACCAATTCTAAAAAGGTATACTACCTGCATCACGTCACAATAGAAAGGCAGAGAAATCTACACACAAGACTAAGAATTGGTAGGATTTGCATTTTTACTACTTTTTAAATAGTCGAAGGTCCGATGAACTTCCGAAAAAAATATTTGAAATTAAGGAAGACCGATTTTTATTTATTGTGTCATACTTAGGTATTATAAACTTAATTTAATTTTTTATATATTTTCGTTAAAAGTTGATTTGTAAATTAATGCAATTACTCAATTTTTGGGACAACAATGTTATTTTTTACATTATTGTCTATTTGTACCAAAACATAAACCGTTTTGACTGTAACTTAGATTTTATCATTTCCTAGAACGGAGCCTTTTACGGTATGTAAATTATTTTCCCCTTCTTCTTCTTCTTAAAATAAATATTAATCCAATGACGACAATTCTAATTTACCTCCTTACCACAACCTTAAAACAATCATCATGGCCCATTTACTTCGACAATTCCATCAAAATACGTCATCAAAAATCACATATAATTGTATGCCCTCACCTTTCTTCAATTAGATAGAAACAAATAATAATGGCATCACTTACAATAATTGCGTTACGCAAGTTGCTTGGCTCCAACGATAAAGATTGTTATTTACAGTACAATCTCACAAAATATTACACAAATGAAAGAATTTAAGTCACGTACAAACACAAACAAAATTATCACGTACAACAAAGAGATTATTAATGTATCCATAAAAACAATGTCTTTCTTTAACCTCGAATTCTTCCGATTGTGTATATTTTTCTAAACTGGAGTCCCTCCATAACATACACTGTTATGAAAATATTTTTACAGGTTGCAGAACAGTTAAAAACCACAGGAAGTATGTAAAATCTATTACTTACGCAAGCAAAAGTGCATTATGAATTAAATTGATTGGTATACGCTGATTTTGGCCTAATAACAATGTAACGGCTTGCTTACATCTATCATTTTATTTATAAACAAGGCGATATTTTATTATAAAACGACGTATTTCGTTGAATGATATTTGAAATGAAAATCGGGATTGTAAATGTTGGTAAAACCTTCTGTATAGTTTTCATAGATCATCTGTTTCCTGTTGATTTTGAATACTTTTTGCATTGAAAATGGAAGAAATTTTAACTGTCAATTTGATAAAAGTCAAACGTAGGATTTTTAAATTTTTACACATATTCATATAATGTCTGCGTTAAGATATGGTATGTTATTTTCTCGCAAGGTGGCATAACAAAGTGCTATCTGCAAACATGCTGCTTGTATTTGATTATAGACACTGAGATACTTATCAGTAAGGCTAGGATGTTTAGGACATCCTTTTTATTTTTTTTGTTTAGACGTCTAAAAATGATAAATATGTTTCAAGTGTTCCTGATTTAAAAAATAAGTGTTTTAATTTGCCTGAAAATGCATTTTTTTTATAAATGTATTTTTTTGCTAGTTTAAGGTCTTTTTATCATCTTTTTATATTATTGGAAAAATTAATATCAAATATTTGTCTCAAGTTATTGTTGTCTTCACAAAATTGCCATCCTCCACTTGTATGACCAACAACGATACTTGACACATTGACACATTCATACAATAATTTAAGTTCATTTTAACATCTTAATTAATCCAAATTCAACTCCAAAACCATAAATCGATAATATGTTGACGAATATTACAAAGCATAGCATTTCATTGGTCCTTATTCGAAATTTAATGGTCCATTTTAAACAGTTTTAATGTAGGAACTATTTGCCTTTGGCCTTTTCATACCATCCTAGCCCGACTTATCAATTTCTGTTATTTCGTGAAAACTTGAAGAACTCTCTATCTTTTCCATCTCGCCGCACTCACAAGATTATAATTGCCGCTTGTCGGCGTACTTCAACTTTTAGTTCAGGTAACGAATAAAATAACCATTAGATTCTATTGCGTATATCTTTATAACCAAGGTCCACAACTCAATTTTCGCGATCCATATAATTTAGGTGGTTGCAAGTACCATCTATGAAAGAGTATAAGAAACTACGAACAATTTAACAAATCGTCAACTTCTTTTATATTTCCGCAAATACATTCCAGTCAAATCCTTCGATCTCCTGTCATTCAACCTTGTTTTTTTAAATTAGCAATTAGGTATTACAATTATTATTGTTAAACGCATGCAATTAAAAGCCGAATATTATTCATTAAATTCAGTGAAAAAGCCACGATTTCGATTCAGAAAAATAAATACTAATTATACATTCATGAAACCGGTAGAGTTATTGTTCGTGACATAATTGTGGTGTCTAGACTGATGGATAATTAAAAAAGTGACAGATTTCTGTTATTATTGTTTAATAATTATTTCGTGTTAAATACAGAAGCCATGACTCTCTTTTAGTACTCTCTAAGTACTAGGAACAGAACACGCTTAACGCGTTGATAAGCGAGTCTTCGTAGTACATTCGTGCACTCTACAGGCCTTGGAATGAAAGGAAGATAACACGAGTAGTGATAATTTATCTGAAAACTATTTTGTATAATTTTGACAACTATTTTAAAACAATTTAAAATGCAAATACTCTTGAAGCCAGGCGCGTAAGAGCAACTTTCTTCATGGGGGGGGGGGGGGGGGGGGGGGGATTGCGACACCTCAAATGGGGGTCTGGGGGTCAAGCTCCCCAGCTTTAGCCCCGCATGGCGGTTTTTAGAATTTAAACTCATTACAAGTAATTCTGGGGCTTTAAATTGCACAAACTGAAGCAAAAGACCATCCAAATGTTGCCCCGCAGGGCATTTGTTCGAAGATGAATCGATTCTGGGATGCTAAACTTCTCAAATTACAAAAAATACTCCCGATTTTTGCCCCGCAGGGCGTTTTTTTAAATTTAAACAATTTTTAACCGATTACCGAATTGTAAAAAGCACCTAAAACTTTGGTCTGATGGGGCAAAAATCAATATTTAATATTTATAATATATATTTATAATTTGCTGTCATTTGTATTCATTTTGTTGCATAATTAAATAAACACAATTCTAAACACACAAAATAAACACACTTTGACACAATTCTACACTTTTAAAATTTTGCACGCAGTTCTATGTATTTTTTTTGGACACAATTACAAAGTATTTAATTTCTACTTGCAATCAAATACATGTGATGCAAAATGTGGCAAATTATTTTTAATTACCTTTGCTATCTCCTCTGGCACTTATTTTACAGAAAAAAAAAATACTCGGCAAAACGCAACATGCTATTCACTCTAATAATGCATTTCAGTGACGCATTTTTAAACTATTCAAATTATAAACGTTCCAATTCGTTGATCATGACGTCAGTGTAACAACAAAATGGCGGATGCATTTCGTGCTTACTAATACGTAGCGTGTACCATTGGAGGACTTCGGATGACCTTCGCCTCTGGTGTTTTCTGTACAGACACATAAAACTTCGCAAATATTTATCCGTTTGGAATACTATAATTAAGACAAGAAATTTGCAAGAATTCCATTGGAAGTGTGACTTTTTTCAGGAAACAAAATTTGCAAACACGTCACTATGGCTAATTGGTTTGTTGATTAAAGCAGGAAAACATGGCGGCTGTTTTGTTTAAAATGTGTACAGATGTTTGTTTAACTTCCCATTGTGTGGGAACTTTGAATATATTGTAAGATGCAAGGCATAGTTGCATAGATTCTTAACTATTTGTATAGAATCTTACTGAATACTTTTATCTATACGGAAAAGTTATATGATTTTTACGACACATTTTTATCCTACATACATTTTAACTAAATGCGTTTTTTATTTATTTGTATTATGACAACTTTTTATCATAAATATAAAAACTCTCATTTTCATCAATGTTATGACAAAAGTTTTACCAAGGAGCCATACTTTGATAGTTGATAATTACAAATATTTTATCGTCACATCATCATAAAATAACTTTATTTTATTGCACCTTTTTACTTTCTGAAAATATTTTCCAATACCACGAGATAAATGCAATGTAGAAGTTGGTATTACTTTCACAACGGATTTATTCACATTTGAAAACACTCTAAGAGTCAGTTTTTCAATGCTGTGCTAACTTTTAAACAGTCAATTAGGACTATATTAAAAAAACACATGGAATTTGATAAATCGTTAAATAATTATTCATATAGTAGAATATGATCATAAGCCATTTACCAGTCTGAATACCAATGTCACACAAAATCATTATAAAACATACAACATTCAAATAGAATACGTCGAAAAAAATATAAATTTGTGACAAATCATTGTCAACTACACACGGTAAAACATTAACCCGAGATGAAAATGAAAATTTCTTTCATTGGCTTCTTCACTAACAAAAAGAAACTATAGACAATACCCAAACCGATTTGCCACATCAAAAGTTATTATAATTGATCGTTTGTTAGTTTTCTTCGTCGTTTTGCAAGTCATTGACATCCAACTTGAAGTCATTGAGCGAGCGTAGCGAGCGTCACCACTGTACTCTTACGGCACTCTCTGTGTGTGTATTTTGTTTGATTTTTTTTTGCCTGCTTTGCCCAGGACAAACCGCACAACCATCAATCTGAAATTTTGCACACATACTAACGTAATCTATATGCTGACTTTGGCATTGTTTTTGAACGGGATCCTGTGATTGGTTCAAATTTAAAGAAAAAACTTTCGATTGGTTAGTTCGATCAATTTGAAATTTTGCGAAGTCATAGCAACCAACATTGTCCCCAATCTTACAAAGTTTCAGCCAAATCCTCCCATTGGTTAAAATTTAAAACCATATAACTTGTGATTTTTGAAATTTAAACTAGAACCGTTTGACCGATCAACTTCAACTTTGCATGGTCATTGGGACCAACCTTTTAGGTATTTTTGCCAATTTGAGTCAAATTAGTCTAGTTGTAGAACAGTGCGACGTTAAACTTTATAAACTTTATATGAGTAAATAAACTTATTGTTTGTATTTTTGTGTTTTTTGTGTTTTTCTAGACAATGCCAAGTTCAAAACGTGCAAATCAAATTTCGAACACACCAATGACAAAAGCGGTCTCGTGTATAGTTTTTCAACGAGATCCTGTGATTGGTTGAAATTAAATGTGGAGCCGATTGATCCATAAACATCAAATTAAGCATGGTCATTGGGATCAGCGTTTTTGAAAATTTTCAGACTTATCCGTCAAGAAATTCAAGAAATATTATTGACAATTTTTCGTTTGTTTTGAAATATTTGTCAAATTTATTCAAAAAATTTCAAATACTTTATCACTGCTTCTTTAACTAATGACTAAAAGGCATGTAGTGCAGCAACAACTTTACGCATATTAATTCGCATGCAATACGAATGTTCGCTCATCAACGCGTTACACAAAGCGTTTTCGTAGTAAAATGTAATTTTGAAGTTGAATAATAACAGTCATCGGTTCTTTCATTGTATGGTGCAAGCACTGGCTATTTTAGAAAATTGAGAGAAAAAAATTGTTTCATAAGGGGCTGTGCATAAAGGACGTAACGCTTCAGGGGGGAGGGGGGGGGGGGGGGTCCACCAGTATAGGACACAGTGTGACAGCCTGACAAGGGGTAGGGGGGGGGGGGGGGTCTGGAGGCAGTAGGACGTCACGTTTTGATATAGATATTTTCAAGCATTTTAAATTTCAGTTGATACGTCGGGACCGGAAATTTCGTTAAAAACGAAATTCTGATACACAGTCATAAATATTCTAGTTAAGGGGGGGGGGGGGGGGGTAGAGATAGATTTGTGCCGTCCTTTTAGGGGGGGAGGTCTCGAAAAGTGTGACACAGCGTGACAGGGCGAGGGGGGAGGGGGGTGTCAAAATATCCCATTTTTAGCGTGACGTCCTTATGCACAGCCCCTAAGTGGGTGTAACTTTGATAGGATGTTCACATGATCAGTCTGATTGTATATTAGTAGCACTTTTGCATTTTTGCTCCGTGTCTTGTTAATTAGGCGCCTGTTCAACAAAACCGCGCAAAACTATGAAATTTGCGATACGATTGGAGACCAAACCCGTGAACCAATTGATCTAAAATTTTAATCATGAATTATTAAAAGATAAACTTAGGTTTATCACTTGGCACATTTTTTAAAATAAATTTCATACGGCACCCAGCGTGACAAGAAAATATAAAATTTTTCACCAAAAAGTATACGTATTCTTTATTAGAATATATTAGAATTCTATATTAGAATAGCCGTGAAATGATTCCAGGCCGGAATGATTTCGTTTTCGTTTCGTTCTAGAATAGGCCTACAGTTCACGATTCGTAGAAAATGATGTTACATGAAAGTAATTGTTTGCGGTAACATTTTAAATTATAGAATAATTATCTGTGCCTCATCGTGATGCAATTGAAGAAGATTGTTCCGTGAAATTTTCAGGTCATAAAATGTCGTCACAGTAATTTCATAAGAACCCTGCCTTCTAAGGATACCCGCAATATATTTTTTTTATTGAATAACATGGAAAAGTGATTGCAAAGTTTCACTGTAAATTTAGTACAGGGTATGAGAACATTCACGTAATGTTCAAATATCCAGCCCATCACATATGAACTTGAAAACAATGCAACGTATTCTATGTTTGAGCATAATTCTAGTCGAAATCGTGGTCTTATGACATTTAACATTGGATCAATTTTTAAGCCCTCAGTGGAAAGAAACTATCAGACAAATGAAAATGCAGAGGATGCAAACATTGAAACTGTCCAATTTCCATACACTCTGGAATAATTGAATACATATTTTCTGACAGCTTTTCGAAACTCTTAAAATAAACCTGTAAATACTTTACCGATAGGGCTGAAAGTGTGTTTAATTTAAAATAATGTTGGTCTTGACCACCTTGCAAAATTCCCACTTTGTCGGAACATTTTAATTTTCTACCAATCAGAAAATAATTTAAATTAGAGAATATGGCTGGAAAATTGCAAAATTTATTAAAATGTTGGTATTATGACGCATAAATTTAACGATCAAAATATACTATATTTTTTAGTTTGAACCAATCGGAGGACCTGTGTTAAAATTTTCAACTCGATCGGAGAAACAGTGCGACATTGTATATCGTCAATAAAAGAATAACAAAAAACAAAATAAAATAAAAATAGAAACGTATGTCTGCCAAAGGTGATAAATGCTCGCTCAATTATGCATAATCCGTCTCTTATTGATTTATGTTATCTACTGTATTAACTGCGTCAATGGAATTGGATAATCACTCACACTACAGACATGTCTGGATGCTAAATAGATATTGTCTTTACATACTTGTTCAAGTGAATACCCGTCATTTATGAGTTATGATAATTAAAACATCAAACGTCGTCATTTTATTAAAATAGATTGTTTATCGTCGACTATCACGGATGCACCCCCACTGACACAACATTGCTTTTTTGTTGTTTTGTGATGAATTTACATCGAACAACCATTCAAATTTATGAAATTAGTATTTATGAAACAGATTGGCTGCTGGTCAGGTTCATTGACAGTCATTCCTTGTTATTATCAATGAAAAATGAGCTCACCTACTATAGGTAGGTGACGAGTAAGCATAGACTTCATCGGATAATGCCATCCATTTTTTTCAGATAATCCATTTCTTTCAAATACCGTTTTATGAATTGTCGAGTGTACCTACAAATGAACACTGTTGTACTTTTTTAGCAAACACTTTTGTTCTCTTCCATTTTACGCCAAAAGTGATGATTTTAGTTTCTCAAATTAGTTGTACTTTGTTGTCACCATCCTAACCCCACTTTATTCATTCAAAAATTAGTACTGTGAGTGTTACATTATCATTGACATCGATTGCATTTTCATGCCAATATATCCCCATTGAGGGGCAGGATTCCGAGATAATCGCAAAAAATGGCTCGTAAAAGGATCTGTTTATTAGCATGAGGCCTATTCTAGAACGTTTTCCCAATTCCATTCTGATGGAATCCGGTCACGGCCATAAGGATTAATATTGCATGAAATCGAATCCCATCAGAATTAGGAATTTAAAAGTTCTAGAGAAGGGCCCACCCGTACTCATGAAAGTAAAACATTTCACGATAATTTTTTTGGTTTCGATGAAATTTTTTAAACGATATATATTTTTTTTATTATTTATTTATTATCGTAAACACACAAAAATACATACATTCCGTTTTCCACAAAGCCAAACGGCTTTTCTGTGGATTAATAATAAAGAAAATTAGTGGATACAAAAAATGTTTAAACAATTTACAAGAAAAGAGAGAAATACATAATAACCTGATTAACAAAGAAAACATCCAGTGCCATCTATATCTCAATGTTGAAACTTTTATCAGACGTACATTTTGAAAAATCCTCCCCCAGTAGTTGGTCAAATAACCTGATCGTGCCAAAGTTTAGTTGAAGAGGTCAATACCCCGGGAAAGATACGAACCATTACTCCGTCGTAAAAATGTTATTGTTCACTCTCGATTTTATCAATTAAACTTTATGAAACCTGTAATTTTATTGATTTCAAAAGTTCAATGAATCCAACATAATGACCTCTTGCTACAAGTTTTCTGATGACTTTTAAGGTCATTCTCCTTCAGCGCCCAATGTCTAATGATGTAGAAAGCAGTCATTGTTGATATTTTGACACGAGTGGTTTGTCAGCTTTGTTGATAAAAGCTAATTAATACCTACACCTAATTGTTTTATTCTGGGTATATTTCGATGAATTTGGCAACCAAATCCATGTTTGGTTGTGGAAACTGGAAATTAAACACGAGAAACAGAAAATGAAAGTATAGTTAACACACGTGATACTTTCAATTAACAGAGTCAAGGTTAGGTTTCATCTTGACCAATGACCGGTTGATTTTATTTCGTAATTTTAAATATAAATTGATCCGAATGGGACAAATCATATAATTATTGTATTATTAAATTATCGGCTCATTACCAATTACTCTGTAATTACCTAGAGTAGCTCAACTTATTATCACAATCCGTTATTGTATTCTGCACAGTAACATTCAAACAGGAAACTTCATGCTTCTTTCTTTCTTTCTTTCTGTCTTTCTTTCTTTCTTTCTTTCTTTCTTTCTTTCTTTCCTTCTTTCTTTCCTTATTTCTTTCTTTCGTTCCTCCCCTATTACGGATCGCTCATTAGTCATTTCTACTCTTAAAGTTAAATTCTCGGTTATATTTGTTTGTTTGTTTGTTTGTTTGTTTGTTTGTTTGTTGTTTATTTGTTTCTTTGTTTGTTTGTGTGTGTTTGTTTGCTTGTTTGTAGCTTGTTGCGGATACAATTCAGGTCACATATATAACAGAGCTGAAATTTTGTTTTAAGCTTATAATTGTAAATACCATCTATCAAATATATAGCCAAAATCATTCTCCACAGCTAATTTCCTAGGCCTATAGATCATTTACGCTGACAAATCGTACTATCGCAATAAAATCCAGTAATCTTAATACAATTCTAGCTGTTTCACTTTCTGTGAAAATTAATTGTAAAATGTAAACACGCTCAGGGAATGCAGCTCGCCTTCAAACAGAAGCCTAGGTACTGTACTGTTCCATTGGTCAAGACATTTATGACATTGTAAACATCCATACTTCATGTTTTATCCCCGTATATTATTATTATCTCTTCCAAGGGCGTATTCAGGATAAAATTTCTGTAGGGGGGGCATTACTAATATTTTGAAAAGTCACAGTGGAAAGCAGGGGGTTCGGTAGCCCCCGATACAAATTTTGATCAAGGTCATTCGTTCAGGTGCAATTTTGAATCATAGTGTATAGCTATTTTGGGGGATTATAGATTGCAAAATATTCAAAAATTGGTCTAAGAGATTAATAAGAATGGGTAAATTTATTGAACTTATCAAGATATGCATCCCCGGGGCGCATACCCCGGTATTATTTTTTAATTTTAACTCAATTCTAACCATTTTGGAAGGTTTGACATGACGTCTTTTTTTTTAAGATATTCTTTTAAATGTACTTATTGTTTTATATGAAACCCTGATTTCGGGGAGGGGGGCGCGGGCGCCTTGGCACCCCCCTCCCCCCTGAATACGCCCTTGATCTCTTCAAAGGATGGGAAACTCTTCATTGAGTAAGTGAAGGGAAGCTGATAAGGTTTTCTTATCATAAAACTTCGGTGAACTAAAATCAGAAATTGATTTTTTTTTAAATGAGTTGTATACATGAGCTCGAAGTTAGACTATATTCCTTTTCAAGGATCACGCAGTGTTCAATAATCCAACACAACACATGTTGGAGTAAAATCGCACTAATAATCGTGGTCTATGGCATTTTAGAGTCCTGGGGACCGCTATGGAAACTGACGGATTGTGTCAAATTTTCCCAAAATATCTAAGTCTCCCCAAGGCTCATTATGTACCCCACTGTTATGCAACTTTGGGAGGTCGTTTTGATACACATTATCTCGGAATACTATTGAGAACATTTAAGAAATATTTTAAAAAAATAAGTTTTATTTTTCAAATATTTCATGAAAAAATATGAAAATAAAAACTTTTTTGTTTCAAGTATTTATTAAAATTTATAAATAATGTATAAATAATTTATACTTTATATTTTATAATAATTTATAAATTTATAATTTGTGAAAATTTTACACAATCCGTCAGTTTTCATAGCGGTCCCCATGACTCTTAAGTCTTAACGTATCCATTTTCAATCACGCATTGTAAACAAACTACTGTAAGTAATACTTACGATTAACCGAGGATGATAGAAAGTCTATACTTCCGAGGTAGAAGGACCTAAGTCCATTTCAATAGTTCTTGAAGGGAGTTCATAAACATATTGTAACTCTTCCTTCATCAAATCATATTTGTAAAGGTGACATGAACCATTGTGTATATGAACCATTCTTCAATATAACTGTATTTGTTGACATCAGTCAAATATGAGATTGATTACATCATTCCAAAAGTGTGCCACAAAAAATCGAGAAAATTGACTTCCGGCCTTCTACCTCCAAGGTAAAGAATTAGAATCTTCCTTATGATCAAGAAAAAACCAATTTGAAATTCCAAACAGAAGTGATTACAGTGTTAAAATGTGTCCACGTTTCATTTCCCATGAATTTTGTATACCTACATTGCATTTTATTACTCAAATAAATTCATTGACTCCCGTATCCGACTTGCTTGGCCTCTTTTTTCTGTAGGTCCAAACAGCTGACCGCTCATGCAGGTAATTGTTGAGGTCAGACGCAGCATCTACTTCGCGCCTCTCGACAACCGGTCCTTCAAAACAGCACAACATTCGCAGCTCATTTAGAACGTTAAGGGCGCTCAACCGAACGCACATTCCACAATATTTATTTTTTGAAATTACCATTATGAATTACTTTTTCCAACATTTCAAATATATTTAAGTATAAAAGAATCACTAGCAACTCCTGTCTTATAGCGAGGTTTAAATTTATTGCCTTCCGAGAATGAACAAAACTGCAACACAGGAGGTATAGGGAAATCATTTAGTTTTTGGTTGATAACTTTTAAAATAGCACACGTTGGTATTGTTTTCAATTTTTTCCTAATAAAATGTCCAACTATCTATCTAGAAATCAGTTTATTGAAAAAACGTTAAACATCAGTAAAATTCAAAACTCAAAAATAGCATGGAAATCGTCATGATTTTATAATGGCCAAGATAAGACATGTTAAAAATAGGAATTTAAAACGTCTATATCTCAAAATCTACACGAGAAGTTGTTCATATTTTACATTATCGTGTTAACAGTGATTATTGTCTGCCAAAAATAAGTTCATTTGGAAGATGTGACTTAACCGTTGAGCCACCTTAAGAGTTGCCTGCACTATAAGGTAAACATTACAGATAATACCGCCTTAATATCGTCATAACTTTTGTAACATTCACATTATGAAAAATTTGAAAAACAATTAACTTAGTGTTTAGTTTGATAGTAAAGATACGGAACAGGTATGGCTGTGTGGTAACGCTCTGAACTTGTATTCCGGAGGCCCGGGTTCGATTCCCGCGGCCCCTCCTTCCTGACTGTTTTTTTTCGTGGTATTCCCTCAGTCGACAGGCACATGCTGGAAAGGTACCCTACTTATAGGCCACGACCGACCCTTCCCACCTTCCATCCTTCCCTACTCTTCACCATCATCTCCCAATCATCATCATAATCATTCATCCGTCGCCATCAGCCTCGCTGCAGAACAGTGCGACGTTAAGCCCCAGACAAAAAAAGATAGCAAAGATGAGAGTGGACTGTATCTAGGTTTTTGAATATGATTGGTTTTATTGAAAGTTCCTAAGTTTACATAAATAATATAAATGTTTGAGAATGAACAAAAAATTCAAACAGGTAGGTATAGCTACCTACATTTGAAAGAGCAAGTAACGATTAACCAACAATGAATAAAGCAAGGTAAAATAAAGAGAGAAAAGTGAAATTGAACAAGGAAGCTTAAAGTCAGGGTTGTTAGAGTGTAGATCGACGCCAATACTTAGCTTACTTTTGCGTCGACCTTAGCAATTATAAACACAGCATTCTTAACACAATATGTAAGTTATATTTAAAAGTATACACACTTATATTTTTTGCATTTATAAGTAGATAAGGTCAACTAAAAGATTATCTATTAGTATTTCTCACATTTTGAATCATTTGAATGGCATGACGATATTTTGGCATAGCGCTAAATGTTTTCGTCGATGTTGTTTTTTATTGGGGTTTAACGTCGCACTGTTCTGCCTGCAGCTAGGCTAATGGCGACGGATGAATGATGAATGATGATTGGGAGATGATGGTGAAGAGTGGGTAAGGATGGAAGGTGGGAAGGGTCGGTCGTGGCCTATAAGTAGGGTACCTTCCCAGCATTTGCCTATCGACTGAATGAATCCACGAAAAAAACCCAGTCAGGGAGGACGGCCGCGGGAATCGAACCCGGGCCTCCGGAATACAAGTTCAGAGCGTTACCACTCAGGCATACCTGTTCCGTCGTTGATGTTGAAGGCAGCACTATTATACCAAACTCTGGCTTTATAAAGACATTCATTCTGTTAGGATCAGATCATACCAATGTACACTCGGCCAAACAAAACTTCAACGTTGACCAAATTTGAATGACTGCTGGTCATGTCCCATAACCAATCAAAGCTTGTTATTATCATAGAAATGTGAGGTACCTACTTGAGTGAGACAATGAGATCGCTTAGACTTACTTCTGATGGTGCGATCTTACATTTATCAGGCAATTATATTTATTGAACGTTCAATTTTTGTTTGGCCAAGTGTACCTATTTAAATACGACCATAAAGTGTTGTCCTATTTGTAACGAAGTTAACGACAGATTCGTCTAAAAATTGACAAGAACACTTAAAACTTTGGTCCTAATGACCATAAAAAATTAAAGAAATTTAAAAAATATAAAAAAATAATGATTTGAATATTTTGAAAAAATTTGAAATTTATCGGTCAAACGGTTCATGTATAAATTTTCAAAAAAAGGAATCTGTACACTGAACTACTTATACACGAGACCGCGCTTAGATTTCATTACAGTAGTGTGCAAATTTTCAGAACGATTGGTTGAACGGTTTGACCCGGAGGCGTATTTTAGAACGTTTTCCCAATTCCATTCCTGATGGAATCCGGTCACGGTAACATTGCACCGAATCAGATTCCATCAGAATTGGGAATTTAAATGTTCTAGAATACGGCCCCCGGTCACTGCTGTCAAAATTACAAAACACACCGAGAAAGTGTCATAAGAGTACCGTGGGTGACGCTATCGCTCAATAATAAAAGATGAAGGCAGACATAGTTATTGAGCTCACTTCAAGATTCATTGAAATAGACTCCTCTCTCCCAGTTACAGAATTATTCAATACATTCTTCAGAGATGAGTATTACATGACAGCAGCTTTCACACTTGCAGTTTTCAGGTAAAATATTACTAGGATATCTCTTAAGATGCCTGAGTAGTATAATTTTCTACATCCGATAAAAAAATAGTTACCTATGAGAACACTCCTTACCTCGTTCATGTTGAGTTATCCATGACGAATAACGAAGGGAACACACATTCCCTGCATACTGGAGCGTATCCATATTTTCAGTCAATATATTAAGTTAATTTTGCAGTGATTTATTAATTCTAAAAAATCTCGTGTATAAATACGCGTGTGAAAACTGTCTAAACCCAGTGCTTTTATGTTAAATATGACATTCATATTTTTGGATAAAATTAATATCTCAACATTTCGTTGGAAAGATGAAGAAAGAGCGCATGTTTTGTTGACAAAGTTGTGTTAGATTTGTGACGAGTGTGGTGTGATGTGCCCTTTTATTAGAGTAAAGTTTGCTGTTCTTGGCTTCTCGTAGGATTTCCTTCAACTTTAGGTCTTGATTTGAGAATATTTAGGTGTAAGGAAGTAAAATCATCTTCAAAGTTATTTTGGCAGTTCTTTTCTGCGAAGATAGTTCCAAAAGAAGTGTCATAACTTATCTGATGAGGGAGAAGTTGCTAAACTGACACCTTCCAAATGAAAATGTTAGCATTTTATTGTCACTACGCTTGAATCAAAACCTGTTCGTGAGTAATGAAGCCTTCATTCGTCTACCAATGAGTCAGCTGCAGCTAATGACATGATATTAATGCATTTTAGTAGGAGTTTGATGCAATTACCAGTTACAACCATAACACTGTGGTTTAGAATGAAAAAAATCCAGAGGGTTTGAAGACTGTTTATGTGGTTGATGACTTGTATGTGAAGTCCCTGGTTCGATTCTTGTGGCCTCCTGACCGAGGTTTTAGCGTGGTTTCACTCAGTCAAGTGCTAATAGGCCACGACCGTTCATGCCTATACTTCATCAACATCGTTCATAAGGCGCCAGTCTAGTTACAGAAGAGTGCAAAGTTAACACTATTAAAATGTTTATAGTATTTATTTTTAATGTTTTAAATTGTTGAGCGTAAGGGAGTTAGAGAAAGCTGTAAGGTACATTAATCAGATTTAATTCTATTCTGGTTTGCCCATTCTGTTTTTTTTCAGGACCTACTGGATTTGTGCTTTAAAAAAATATATATACAAATTATGATTTGGTTCTCAATATATTTCCTTATTTCATTCCTTATAGGGAAGTACTTCCCTATTTTTTTTTGAGATTAAGTCATATAGGTTATTAAGTTATATGTTCGTCATATTTGCTCTCAGTCCATTCTTTATGATAAAATAAATATTTATTTCTGTATCTATAAATTGTCCGCTGTGCAATAAAATACTTAACAGCACCGTCATATAAAATATGAACCAAACAAATAAAACAAACATAATAAAATGTCAACACTCATTACGCAATAATGAAAGTGTAATTTTTATATTGAGTGACATCATTAATGCGGCAGAATAATAATTTAAAACGTGTCAAATCAACTATTTTCTACGCTTGACATCAAGTATCACGAGGTGTCTCTGTCTTCCTTGTGGTTATAGGTAAATAGGATTGCAATAGCATTGATTAAGTTGAGTGTTGCTATTAATTTCATAATGCAATTGCCCCCCACTGCCTGTGTATTACTCCTTGAGAAACGCTTAGTGAACTCATTAATGAATAGAAATATTATCTGTAACTCAGAGGTAAAAGGGCGGAAGTGACCTTCAATGATTCATGAAGGAGAATCAATCATTCTGCTGGGTTATCAAATATTTTTTTTTGTCTCGGGCTTAACGTCGCACTGTTCTGCAGCGAGGCTAATGGCGACGGATGAATGATTATGATTATGATTGGGAGATGATAGTGATAAGTAGGTAAGGATGGAAGGTGGGAAGGAGGCGGTCGTGGCCTATTTTGCCTAGCATTTGCCTGTCGACTGAGGGAATACCACGAAAAAAACCATTCATGAAGGATGGCCGCGGGAATCGAACCCGGGCCTCCGGAATACAAGTTCAAAGCGTTACCACTCAGCCAACCTGTTCGGTTGGCCTAATGGTACCTAACCTATATTTGTACCTAATGGTGACATGAGTCATTTTGTGTCGAATATTTGTTGACATGGACTTCCACCCTTCTACCTCTGAGATAGATACAGATACTATTCCATGCCGACATTCATTCAGATTAATTCTTTCAATAAAGCCGTAGTTATTTCTCTGATTTTAATTTGTTTGATTTTATCGATCATTTTAGTGAATCCTATCAGATTCCTTTCATTTCAAAAATGATCAAGCTCATTTCTTTTGAAAAGCTTTATCAGTACTTATATAATCTCAATATAAAATTAAGTGCCTATCTTATGAAGAGAGTATAAACCATTTTGCACCGTTGTTGCAATTGTGTTAATGGATTTATAATAATTGTATTGGTTATTGCACAAGTCTTTTGAATGCTAAAAGATAAGATAAACTTCACTGATGGCAACAATAAGTGTTTGGAGCCTTTTGGCTATGCGGTTTATTGTCGTTGTGATGTATTTGTATGTACTTAAAATGATAAATAAAGCAATTACATAAAACATAGACCATCTGACGAAGAGAGTGAACAAGGCGGTTTTAACTGCATGCCTGAAAGTGGTACAAACGATTTCTTTGGTTTGTGGACATTTTTTTGCGATCGATTTCAGACGAAATTGCGTAAAGAAATGAATAGAAATTTTATATCAATCGATAAAAGAAACAATGGTTTTAACATCGTACCTATATGGCGATAATACCTATTGGTACGTATTATTTTTGGTGAAAAGTTACTACAGTGAAGCCAGCTGAGACAAATAATGTTAAAATTCCCAAGTTACAAAGTACAACCTAAAGTAATAGACTTGAGAAATTTGAAAAAAATCTGTACCTCAGAGAAAGAAGGACGGAAGTCCATTTAAATGATTCTTGAAGTGAGCTCATAAACCAGTAATTCTTCATCTAATTATTTTTAATGCTGACATGACACTGTGTAAGACAACTTATAACATTTGTTGCTATCAGTCAAATGGCAAGCTGCGCTACAGCTTGATTGCATCATTCAAAAAGTATGCAACACAAAACCAAGAAAAACTACTTTCGCCCTTCTGCCTCTGATGTACACAATTGATATACTGGTTTGGGTTTAAGCGATCTTGATGTTGCATAGTTTTCATCAGCTTGTTACAAAACCGGCAAGGAGAAAAGTCAAACAATATAAATCCAGTGAATTCAGAGATTTACGGAGAGAACATTCTCTCACTCTCATCTAGTTAAAAGTAACACTTTAAGAACCTAATTAGTGATGTCACAAATTAATTGCAAACACAGAGTGCATCCTTTGATTTAAGTGGGTTAACCTAAGAATACGGTTTCTTAATCATTGTATCAACCAGCAATTAATAAAACAAGTAAACAAGATTCCAATGTATTGGCTAATGGACGCTAGTATACATTATTGAGTTTACATACAGGACTTGTGATTGTATACCTTGAACTGAAATAATTGACAATATCCGTCTTCCTACTTTATGAGAAAACGCTCCTTGCTGATCATACTCGGAGTGAAAACAACACCATTAATTTGTAAATGATCAATGTGTGGTAAATTTACTTTGTCGATACATAAAATATTGACAACTTAGATTCTTGACCGCGCGCTGAAAATTTTAGCTTGTTCGGACCGTCATTTTCACTTTTCAACAAATAAGACGATTTTCAAAGTTTCAGGTCGAGCGATATATTTAATTATTTAGAATTATCTTGGTAAACCGTAATCATGTACAGCGAATGGTTTCTCCATTAGTTGGACGTAAAGGTTTATCTCTGTGACATCAACCTTGATTACATATTCACATCATTCATAATTAATGCAATTTACCTTTCAAATCGTATCAATGTCAGATGCAACCGGGAATATGTGCGTGTTTTTAACCTTAAGTATTCATCTTTGTCGTACTTGTAAAAAATAATATAAATAATAGTTGGTATGTTCTTAAAATTTCTCTGTTACAAGTTATGACGGTCAAGTAAGATAACATGATTAAAGACATTCAATAGTAATTGCCTATATAGATTATGGGCCCTTCCGTACATTGGGTAAAAACAATATTCAATATATTTATATTTTAAAATTGACGGAATAAATTGCAACTTTACAAGACCTACCAACGTAATAAAAAAGGCGCAAATGGATGTTGAAAAAATATATTTAGACGTTGGGCTTGATTTATTTGTCACTCTGAGAATAAGATATTTCCATTTTACTGAAATTACTTCATTTTGAGGCCTATACGAATATCACTACTTTTCAGTGCTTGGTTAGGTATACTCTTTTTAAAAGTAGGAGACGTAATGTCATTTTGCTGCATGACCTCCGTGACAGTCATATCTAGAGCTTTAAGTAGTTTAAGTAGTTAAAAACCGATATCATTAGTAATAGGTAAGGTAAGTAATAAGAAATAAGTACATAATTCTTTATTTCGTTGTAACAACAAGAACTAATTAGCAATGCAAAGTGCGGATTTGCTTTTATGTTATTTTAGATTATCCACTTCGCTATAGTTATTTTGATTAAACATACTCTGATTGCATGATCAGATCCAAGGAAGGGATCAGACCTATGAAGTAAACGTACTATAAAGAGAGGGGTATACACCCCTGTATATATACAGGGGTGGGAGGTACTTACAGAGATGGGTTTTTTTTGTCAGGAAAACTTAAAATTTGTGTGGTGTTTTACAAATAGTTTCATTTTGTAATCAAAAAACTCAAAATACTTAATTTCAAAGTGTCAAAAAAACAAAAAATGCCCTACGGGGCAGGATATCACCCTAAAGTGTGAACAAATTTAAAAAATATTGAATATTTCAACATCTCATAACGTCTCAAAATTGATTTCAAAGTGTCCAACAGCGCAGAGTAAGGGACTCCCCCCCCCCCCCCTTAACACATGGAATTTTAGGTGTTTTTGAAAAATGTCAGACAAATCAATCAAGAACTTCATTTGTGACAATTTTCAGACCAATCGGTCGTTAACGTGAAAAGTTATTTACAAAGGACATGCGGGTTTGGAAAAATTCTGTTGGAGCAAATGTCAAGATTTTTATCACTGCTACTTCGACGCATTTCGTATCGGATCTTCCCAAGGTATGTAGAGATCTTGCAAACGTATATCACTGTGCATGTAATACGAACACTCGCTCATCAACGCGTTACACAGAGCGTTTTCCTAGTAACAGGTTATGAGTAATAACTTATTTTCACTCTCATAATAATATTTGTAGACACTCGTCCCACGGGCTATAGACTACGATTTCGATCAATTCTTTGCGGAAACTATTCTACTTTTACCAAACGCAATTCAGTAAACACCGGACCGATAATTTCTGGTGGGTAACTTTCAACAAGAAAAAAGTATCCAATCTAAGCACCAGGTATAAGAAACTGTCAGGTTTAAGAGCGTAAACTACACTGTGACACTGGAGTCTTGTTGATGTCAGTGAGAGTGATACAAATGTTATGTATCTCTCACTTTTTTGGTTATGCACCAACCGCTAAGAAAACTATGTTCAGCCAGAATCATTTGCAGCCAAAAACCTGTAATAAATTTCACTATTATTTTCCTAAGGATGCTCTTTGGGATTTTTTTTATATAAGATGCTACAAAATAACAAATACCAATTTTTTACTGAAAATCCAATAATTATTACTGAAGAACAATACAAATTAAGAATACAGTACAAAAGTTACATCACTAAATTTGTATTTTATGATTAAAATTTCAAATAATGATGTTGCAACGTTTCCCCGTAATCGATTCCAAATGTGTCCGCGAAAAAAAGCGAAAATATGTAAATTAATTTTTTGACAAATTTCAATTAAGCACGCCAATTTTATCCACAAACTTCAATACCATATTTCTACTTCAAAGATTCTGAAAAATAATTGTATTCTCCATCGTTCAAAGTGTATCTAGATCCCTTAAAATCGCATTATGCTTATACCGCTAAAAACCTGATCGATCTGCATAAATCATCTAAGAGGAAGGAATACGGCTGACACTTTTTTCTACACGGAACTTGAGAGTGTTTATAAGATCTTGTCCCCTAGTTGACCATCGAAACCGGTTTAAGAGTGCAAAAGTATTTATATAGGTATGTAAACTAGTGAATAATGGCATAGATGATTTTGATGATTTAATGTAATTACACAGGAAGACAATGCTCACAGATTTTATCAATGATTAAGAGATAATTCGAAATGCACCTTGATTTTAGTATTGTCCATTCAAGGTAGGTTACACTCCCTTATTTGATTGTTCTTACCAACTTCAATCAGTTTGAAAATAATTACTATTTTATGGGACAGCTTTGTATGAACTTTCTTATGAATAGAAATGTTTAAAACTATAACAGTAAGACTACTAGCGCTATTTACATGATATTTCTCATTCTCATCGAAGTAAGGGTACTGAATTCAAAAAATGATTGAAGAAAATTATACATTTTTAAGTTGATACAAGCGCTCGGCCGTTTTAAAAAATTGTGAGAGAAAAATTGTTTCATAAGTGGGTGTAACTTAGACAGAACGTTCACATGTCGGTCAGAAAAGTAGCACTTATTCATTTTTGCCTCGTGCCTTGTTAATTAGGCGCCGGTTATTCAACAAAACCGAGCAAAACTATGAAATTTCCGATACGATTGGAGACCATGCCCGTTAACCAATTAATCTCAAATTTTAATCATGATTAGATAAAAGACAAACTTAGGGTTATCACTTAACAAATTTTTAAAATTAAATTTCATACGGCACCCAGCGAGACAAGAAAATATACCATTTTTCACAAATAATCAACTAATTATTTCTTATTAACAAAGCAAAGAATTACAAATGCACCAAGTGATAACCCTAAGTTTGTCTTTTAACTAATCATATATATATATATATATATATATACAATTTCAAATCATTTCGTCAAACCCATTTTGCATTTTGTCTCCAATCGTATCCAAAAAAGTACCTGCAACTAGTGGAAAAATTGCTCGCGCTCGCACCACCTTAAAGCTAAAAAGTTTGCTAAAAAAAGGCTATTTCAAAATAAATTGTTCACATGGTAATTAATTTAAATGGTACGAAACTTACATGAAACAATATCCAAAATTACCTACTCGAACATAATCGATAGTATACTGAGCCGGAATGCAAAATAATAGAGCTATATTGAGAATAATTCCACTGAGGATCTAAACACCTTGAACAATCTTTGATTGTATATAATCGCTGGTATAGAGCACCAACTTTAACATGAACACCGGGTGGCGCAAAAAAATCCCCCTGATTGAGAGGTCATTATATCAAACCCATTATAGATAGGATTCTGAAATTTGTACAGATATTAGAAAACATACCAAAATTTAATATGTGCAAGTTTCAAAAACATTACTTATTGTAGGAAAAAAGTTACAGCTGTTCAATTATTTTTGTCAAAAAATTGATTATACGGAGCTCAAATAGCGCGCGTCCAGAAAACTTCCAATGGCCGGGACGCTGTTTCTTCAAAACTACGTGCGATATCAAGCTGAAAATTTCAAATTATATTGAAAATAGATTAAGATCGAGTGTGTAAAAATTTCAATCAATATAAATATATGGAACGAAGTTATTGAATCTTGAAGTTGAGCATGAAAACTAAATAGTGGGAAAAAATTTACTTTTATAACTTGTGTATAAAAGTTTAGAAATAATTTACATATTTTTCTGATTTTACGCTCAACTTCAAGATACCATAAATTTCGTTCTATTCATTCAAATTGATTGACATATTTACACATTCGATCTTAATATATTTTTAATATAATTTGAATTTTCAGCTTGATATCGTACGTAGGTAATTTTGAAGAAACAGCGTCCCGGCCATTGGAAGTTTTCTCGACGCGCGCTATTTGAGCTCCGTATAATCAATTTTTTGACACTCAAATTTGAACAGGCTGTAACTTTTTTCCTACAATAGAAATGTTTTTGAAACTTGCACATACATTTTGGTATGTTTTCTAATATGTGCACAAATTTCAGAATCCTATCTATAATAGTTTTGATATAGTGACCTCTCAATCAGGGGGATTTTCTTTTGCGCCACCCGCGGTATAAATTCTCATTCAATAAAAACTCGCTTATCAACGCGTCACACAGAGAACATTCTATTCTGTCAAAAGCCACACTTGATTTCTAGGTAATGTTATTGTCATGTCAGTAACTTGTTTCCCATAGTTTTCTGAGGATCACTAATATTAGAACAACAGTCTCGGAAGTCGAAGTGGTTCAAAACATATTATCGATAATGTCAAACGCGCTTATGATGTCACAGAGTGAATATTATGTGGGCTACGTGATGATCCAGGAATTCCTGCTATGCTGTCACCTAGAGAGACGAAATCAGTGTTGAACTTTTAAGACGCCTGGGTAGTGAGTTTGACCTTGAAGAGTTTTTTAATTGATTTTTATCAATATCTTTTACCAATGTAATTGATAACAAAATAAGGCTTTGTACGAGTATTCAGAACAGTTCAATGAAAATAATTTCATAGCTTGTAATGGTTTATTAGATTTACTTTGTCCTACAGACGTTTAGTGCCCGAAAATTAGTAAAATTATGGCACTAAACATTTTTTGAACAAAATAAAACTAATAACTTATTCCAAACTATGAAATTATCTTCATTGAACTGTTCTGAATACTCGTACAAAGCCCTATTTTGTTAACAAATACATTGGTAAAAGATATTGATAAAAATCGATTAAAAACTCTTCAAAAAACAGAGTACAGAGTAAATTTGTGCCTCTAGTGATTCAAAAAAATAATACAAAATGTTTTTACTCGTGTTGAGGAGGAGCTAATATTGGCAAAAATGGGTCTTTTGGCACATCTGCCCTGAAAATACTAAACAAAAATAACACTTTTGGTCCACTAGAGGCATAGATTTATTATTTTTCTATAATCTGTGAAAATTTTAAGACACTTGGTAAAGCCGTTTAGACAAAAGTAGGGGCCGCCCTTTTACGTTTTTTTGTGGTTTTCAATGTTTGAATTAAATCACCTTTCTTCACAGCAGTATATGCAACATGCAACACACAATTGTGTGTGTTTTCAAATTGCAAAATTTGCAAATTTGCATTAATTTTCAAATTTGCAAAGTTTCAAATTGATCGGACCAACCAATCGAAAGATTTTTTTTAAATTTGAACCAATCACAGGATTCCTTTCAAGAACGATCCCAGAGACCGCATAGAATACTATAGTATTGTACCATTTCAGATCGATTGGTTGTGCGGTTTGACCTGGGCAGTACAGGCAAAAAAAAACACACACACAGAGAAAGTGCCATAAGAGTACCGTGGTGACGCTCGCTACGCTCGCTCAAAAAGCACATTTTATACTTTGCCGTCGCACAATGGTACCGAAAAACTGAGTGTTTTGAATCTATACTGCCCCCAGGGGCCCTATTCTATAAATTTACAATTCCCGATTCTGCTGGAATCCGATTCGGTGCAAATGTTAATCCATATGGCCGTGAATCGAATTCCACCATAATCCACAATGTTAGAGTTAGAGAATAGGGACCTGGTCTAAGGAATTGGCAAAACATAGAATGACATGAATTTCACGATTTTGTGAAACATAATCGATTAACTATTTTTACTCGCGTTTAGCCAGTGATTCAAGCCAGTTACCTCTTTGATTCTTGCTTCATGGATAACAAACGACTTAATAATGTTGTTATTGCATTATCTCTTCTTGGTTTTGTTTGAAGCCTTACAAACTTGATGACTGAAATATCCAAGATAGGGAAAGTTCATCAGCTAATTGTCAAACTGGCCCCTAATGTTTTATTACTAGGAAAACGCTCAGTGTAACGCGTTGATGAGCGAGCACGGGTACGTGCAAATTCTCGAACCGGAAATGCGTACACAACGCACAGAAAACATAAACATCCATATTGAATTGATTATGATATCAACTTAAAAGTGTATGCTTTTCATCGAAACTTTAAAATAGCATCTAAGCACCTGGTTCATAAAGCAAATCAGAATCAATTTTCAATTGGCACTGGAAAACATTCATTTCGATACTTCATTACTGACAGATATTAAAAATGTAAATAACTTCATACGTTCTTAACTGATTGGGATGAAATTTTGTAAAATAAGAGACAATATTGGTCTTAATGATCATGCAAAATATGAGTTTGATCAGAATTATCGAAGACCGTTTTCATTTTTCAGCCTATCAGGAGATATTTATTTTTATTTAAATTTTAACCAATGAATGGATTTCAAAAAAAATATAGTATATGCAAACAGAGAAGGTTGGTTTTACATGTGTACAACATTTCAGCTCGATCAAAGAAAAACTCTGACCTGTATAGCCAAAATATGAGTTTGATCAGATTGATCGAAGACCAGTTTCATTTTTCAACCTACCATCAGGAGATGTTTATTTAAATTTTTTAACCAATCAATTTGTTTCAAAAAAATTAGGGGTCAGCAAACAGAAAAGGTTGTCTCCACATGTGTGCAAAATTTCAGCTCGATCGAAGAAAAACTCTGACCTGTATAGCGTCAGTAAACGGAAAAAAAATCAAAAAAAAAAAAAAAAAAAAAAAAAAACAGAGGTCTGTGCCAAAAGAGCCAAAAGGAGACGCTCGCTTCGCTCGCTCAATCAGGCCCGGCCATTAACTTTTTGACACCTCGGGCAAAGAATATTTAGGGGCTCCCCTCCCCTCTTTCATGGGGTACAGCTGATTACAGGGGTGTCCATTCCATGTGGGTGGGGCGCGAATATTTTTCTGGCAAAGACTTCGTAAATGGGAGAAAACATTATTTTTATAAAATTCCAGTTTTAACATTTTTGAAGTGAAATAAATGGTTGATCCAACTAGATTATGTTTTCAAATGTCATTCATGATAGTTCTGGGATGAAATTGGGGTCGTGAAAACCCTCTAGAGTAAAAGATGTTCGATTTTTTAGTTCGAAATAGATCTTATTTACTGTTAATGTATCCATTATTTTACTGATGTAATAGCTGTCAGAACACAGTATGTATACTAACTTCTAAATCAGAGTTCTAATTGTATAAATAAATAAGTTGTTAGAGTTTTTGTTGCAGTCAATTTACTTCCCATTTACAAAGTCTAAGCCAGAAAAATTCTCGCGTCCGGCGAGAATAACCGCGGAAAATACATGGATTTCTGGATTATAATTTATACAATGTCATGCATTTTGTCGAGTATTGAATTGGATCTACTTTTGGAATAATTTGGGATTTCACTTTTTTAACAAATTTTCTAATTTTAATATTTCTCCTAAATGTCTTTAATTGTGTAAAGAAATATACAAAAAAATCAAAAAGCCATAGTTTGAAATTTGGCGCCCCCGGTCGGCCCTGTTTATTATGTAAAGGAAAGGCAAAGAAAAAGAAGATAAGAAGATAATTCTACTAGACTAGAAATTATAATTATGAGTGAATGAGGAGCGGTCAATATTGGCAAACCTACGTTTCAAGTTGTTTGCCCTTGAATTTATTTGCACCTTTACGTAATTTTATTAGAAACGGAATAAAGATATTATTATTATGTTCTATTATTTAAATATTGTAACGAGTCGTTGTCTGGACCTCAAAGGTCAGCCTTGTGTTTGTACTTACATGATTTTCTAAAACATGGCAATAGAAGTTGCCCTAGCGTGCTCTAAATATGGCCGAGTACGAATATTATAATGTACTTGATTATAATTGTTTCAATAACGAACACGTCACTTGTCAGCCCACCCAATACATAACAAATCGTTTAAACTTCAAAATTAAAATAAATTTTAAAATCGTGAATGCAATAGTGTGAATACGGATATAGATTTTGAATTATTGTAATTATTGAGATTGCACTGAATTTATAGACCTTCCTTTTGTTGTGCGATGAGTACCTAGTTGTCAAGAAAAGATTTTATATAGATTTAGTATTTTCAGTAAATAAAGAAGTTCGAAATTGATGTCATAATCAGCTTTAACATGACACATTAAATTTTTTATATATTTTTTCACTTGGAGATGATTGAAAATTAGTACTGATAGTTTTGTTGATAATACGTTATATTTGTATAGATATTTTTTTAAACTTAAAGACAATTCAAGGAAAATTCCTTATTCTGATTTTTTTTAAATTTGTAATTAATCACGGAAATAAGACTAAGCTTGAAGAGTAGTATTAAAATATTCTCGTATGTACGTTCAAAGAATTTTAATTTTAAAATATAATTATCGAACCTCATCAACATAATCAGCTTTAAAGGATCAATGCCATTGTGACAATTAAAATTAATTACGTACAAGTAAACAAACAAATATTTGCGAATAAGTCACTGAAATATTGCAATTAGGTGTTTCTAATTATATGCTACGCAAATGTTATACAAGCTCAACAAGTGAGAACGAAATATTTGAAGTCACAATGAACTAACTAATTAACTCATTATAATCAGGAACACAACTTAATAATACTACTAGATCACAAGATCATTATAGATCAATTAGCAGAAGGTTATATGACGACTAAACTATTTAGTTACTAGGAAAAAGCTCAGTGTAACGCGTTGATGAGCGAGCACGGGTACGTGCAAATTCTCCAACCGGAATTCCGTACCAAACGCACAGAAACATGTACATCTATATTTAATTTAAATATGATCCACTCAATCAACATAAAATCATCTGCTGTTCATTGAAACTTAAAGAATATGAATCTATACACTCTGGTACACACGACAATTCTAAAAACGGATTTGAAAGAAATTGATTGTCTGTAAAAAAAAATGTGATGGCATCATCTGATGAAATCTATGCTTACTCGTCATCTACCTCTAGTAAGTGAGCTCTGATTTCATTGATAATAACAAGGATTGATTATCAATGAACCTGACCAGCAGCCAATCTGTTTCGTTCAAATACCGTTTTATAAATTGTCGAGTGTACATAATGCAAATCAGATTCAATTGCAGGGAAACACATTTATTTCGATACTATATTTCTGACAGTTATTAAAAATGTCATTAAGTGTCCTATCTATAAGTACTTGACTGATTGAGCAGAACATTTGTAAAATAAGAGACAATGTTGGTCTCAATGACCATGCAAAATATGAGTTTGATCTGATTTATCGAAGACCATTCGGTGCGAACTACGGCCTTTTTCAAGTATTAACCAATAACAGGATTCTGTTCAAAACCGATCCCAGAGACCTCATTGATTACATAAGTACGTGTGCAAAATTTCAGATCGATTGGTTGAACTGTTTGACCTGGGCAGTGAACGCAAAAAAGTGTCATAAGAGTATTATGGTGATGCTCGTTCAATTAAAAATAGTTGTTACGTTGGTATTTCGCTGGAGTAAGCACTGCAGATTACAGCAACTATGCACGTGAAAATGCGAATTGAAAATTTGTTATTGGCGTAGTAAAATTGTTTTGTTCATGACTTATAGGCTCTTGCTTGGGTTCCATTTCAAATTATTCGGAAGCAATTTGTATTCTCTAGCTTTTGAGTTGCAAAAATCATGTATAAATAAATACTCTCAATCGTAATCTGACTGTTGTCCACAAATGAAGATTCTTTTCTAAATTACTCTACAATTAAAATTGAAAAATATCAATGTTGACTCTTTTGTGCAGTGAGCTAAAAGCAAACGCTCGCCCAAATAATGAAAATACTCGTACATTGTCTGAAATCTCTGAGTCGAAATATAATTGTACCCAAAGTTGTTGTAAAGGTAAATAAATGGAAACATTTTAGATTTGCGTCGAGTTTGGTCGTGGAGTTTAGTTTGATCACGATGCATTTCGCGATTGGTGTTTCTTACTAAGAAATAACCCAATTTTATTTACATTCCAAAATGATTTTATAGTTCATGTTACGAGATGACTATATTAAAAAAATCTAACACTCGTTGTACAAACTCTTAATTTTTTTCTTTCAAAAAACATAATTTTTACCAAATCTCCGCACACATAACATTATTCTATAGTGCTCTTAAATTATTATATTTTCACATTCCCTTCTAATGTAGCTAGGTACTAGCCTATTTACTGTCCAATACTGCTCTTAAAAACTTTTACCAATGTCATATATTTTTAAAATATATAATATTTTTAAATAATAATAATAATAATATTTTTAAACTTCTAACCAAACATTTACGCCGTATCGCTTTTCTCCTCCAGAAATCTAGTAGGTTATATATTATATGTTAGGGAATAATCCAATAGCTAGATAATAGCTACTCTTATATTAAATGCATTTTCACCAAATCGCTTGCACATACCATGCCAATGTATTGCTCTAAAATCATTCACTTTTCACTACCACTGCAATTGAACTAGCGTAGTTTACATATTTCCCAAAAATTTACTTTTTTGGTTTTACCAATAATTTTATAAAAAAAAATATTAAAATTAAAAAATATATTCCAGCCAAACATTAACGACTTACCGCTTTTCTCCTCCAAAAAGTTCTGCAGATCATAGATGATGTTCGGGAATAATCCAATACCAGTGTAGTTCGCCATGCTGACGTGACCTCACTGCACTCGGCACTTCACACGACTGAGCTTCTCCCTCTCTCTGCACTGCTACTTATACCTTCCGTCCTTCTCTGTCTGCGCCGTCGTCCGTGCTCGCTTCGCACCTACAGCAAAACAGACGGAGACTCGAGATGTCGTAGAGCTTTGGGAAATAGAATTCACACAAGTTTTGACTGTATTTGGTTAGGATATTAAATATGTTTGCAAAGAGTTTCGTATAGGTCTGTTTAACACACAAAAAAAACAAGGAAATGATCTATTCGCACTACCTATTACTAATTTTATATCTCGAAATGTAACGACAAATTTGAGAACTTTATATAATTCACAAAAGTTTTGCCTGCATAGATTCTATTAGCAAAGTTTTTCGTATAAGTATTACTTGTTATTTTCAACACATAAAAACAAGGAAATTGTTAGGTATACCTATTCACACTATCAATAATTTTATATCTCGAAAAGAAACGACAAATTTGAGAACTTTATATAATTCACAAAAGTTTTGCCTGCATAGATATAGTATTAGCAAAGTTTTCGCATAGGTATACTTATGTTCAACACATAAAAACAAGGAAATGATTAAGTACTACCTATTCACACAATCAATAATGTTATATCTCGAAAAGTAATGACAAATTTGAGAACTTTTATATAATTCACAAAAGTTTTGCCTGCATAGATATAGTATTAGCAAAGTTTTCGCATAGGTATACTTATGTTCAACACATAAAAACAAGGAAATGATTAGGTACTACCTATTCACACAATCAATAATGTTATATCTCGAAAAGTAATGACAAATTTGAGAACTTTTATATAATTCACAAAAGTTTTGCCTGCATAGATTCTATTAGCAAAGTTTTTCGTATAAGTATTACTTGTTATTTTCAACACATAAAAACAAGGAAATTGTTAGGTATACCTATTCACACTATCAATAATTTTATACCTCGAAAAGAAACGACAAATTTGAGAACTTTATATAATTCACAAAAGTTTTGCCTGCATAGATAGTATTAGCAAAGTTTTCGCATAGGTATACTTATTTTCAACACATAAAAACAAGGAAATGATTAGGTACTACCTATTCACACTATCAATAACTTTATATCTCGGAAAGTAACGACAAATATAAGAAATTTTATATAATTCACAAAAGTTTTGCCTGCATCGATATACCTACTATTAGCAAAGTTTTTCGCATAGGTTATTTTCAACACATAAAAAAAGGAAATGATTATAGGTACACTCGGCCAAACAAAAACTGAACGTTGACCAAATTTGAATGACTGCTGGTCATGTCTCATAACCAATCAAAGCTTGTTATTATCATTGAAATGTGAGGTCACCTACTAGAGTGAGACAATGAGATCGCTTAGACTGACTTCTGATGGTGCGCGATCTTACATTTATCAGCCTATCAGATTTATGTAACGATCAATTTTTGTTTGGCCAAGTGTACATATTCATAATCAATAATTTTATACCTCGAAATGTAACGACACATTTGAGAACTTTTATATAATTCACAAAAGTTTTGCCTGCATAGATATTATAAGCAAAATTTTCGCATAATACTTATTTTCAACACAAAAAACAAGGAAATGATTAGGTATACCTTCACATTATCAATATTTCATATCTCGAAAAGTAGCGAAAATTTTAAGAATTTTTCTATTATTCACAAAAGTTTCGCCTGCATAGAGTTAGGATATACTATTAGCACAAAGATTTTCGCAGGCCTACTTATTTTAAACACAATATATAATAAATCAAGGAAACTATTAGGAATTCTATTTATTCATTCACACCGTAAAAAGTAACGACTAATTTAATTATTATTTAATTCGCAAATGTTATGTATTTAATTAGGTAATAATATAATTCAATAATATTTCGCATGTGCGTGAACATTAGAAACGCGCGTGTGAAATACTACATTTGAGCATAAGATACGATTATGAAAACACCTGTAAGTAGGTTCAATGGAAGCAGACACGGGGAAATAAATTTTCTAGATTTTGAGTTATAATGGATTTAGAAAATGCGAAGAATTTTTTGAAGATCACAATATTGAGTAGGTAAAATTTTTCCGATAATTATACATAAGTTTTTCCTTCAAAATTACTGGAGTCCTGAAACATATTGAGACGAGTAAAATTATTATTGATTGATAACTATAGGAAAACGCTCAGTGTAACGTGTTGATGAGCGAGCACGGGTACGTGCAAATTCATGAACCGGAAATGCATACACAATTCACAGAAAACATATCCATATTGAATTGAAATATGATCCACTCAATCAACAAAAATGTAAAAGTATCCAAGTACTCTGGTAGGCAAATCAGATTCAATTCAATTGGCACTGGAAAACATTCATTTCGATAGTTACTTCACTTCTGTCAGATATTAAAAATGTCAATAAGATCATACGTTCTGAACTGATTGAGATGAAAATTTGTAAAATATGAGACAATGTTGGTCTCATGCACTTGGGCATGAATTGGGGACCATGCAAAATATGAGTTTGATCAGATTTATCGAAGACCATTTTCATTTTCAACCTATCAGGAGATGTTTATTTAAATTTTAACCAATTAATGGATTTCAAAACAATTCAAAACAAACAATTGCAAAATTTCAGATCATTCGGTGAAACGGTGCGACTTCTATTGCTCCAGGTAATAGACAAAAACAAAACAAAACAGAGGTCCGTGTCAAAAGAGTCAAAAGGACTCTTGCTTCGCTTGTACCTCTGAGCAAATGGTACATTATTGTGCACACTAAACTGATGTGATCGACATGGGAAGAGGGATGATTTTTTGATAAGAATTTGAGATAATTAAAAATTTTAATATAGGAAGTCATACAGGATATCAGAGAAAAAGTTTCTGCTTGTAAACGTTTACATTCGGTGTTCTCCAAACACATTAAAAATTAATAGAGATCTGATTTTTTAAGAATTTCATAATGCCGTACTGTGATTCTGACATCTCTTTGAGATAATGATCTATTGTTGATAACATCAGAAATCAGGATTAGGCATGTTGGACATTTATATAGGTACCTTATATACATTTAATGGCTTCCGTTTTAAGTAGTACGTACTACCTATTGCTTATCCTCGTCCAAACCCAAGGATAGTAAATCATGGAGTTATAAATGTTCTGGCGTAAACATAAGTTCATTCGTTTTGGTGTGATATGGACATGAGTTTTAACACATGAAATTCAAATAAGGTATCTATATGATTCTTTTCTACTTAAAACTTTCTTATAGTTCAGTCCATTTTTCCAATTTAGGAGTTAATTATTGCAAATTGTGATACAAACATGAAAATTTGTGTACTTACTAATTCAACCATGAGAAAACCAAAAATGTATGGCCCCAAGCTGCCGCAAATTTTGGATAAATTATTGAATTCATTCATATTTTTTTGTAGAAAAATGTCAAATTACACGCTCTTTAGAATAGAAGTATAGGTTCCTTCATTCAACCAGAGCATTCTAGATTTTCATTATTTATGAATGAAAGTCCAAATTAAGGATTTTGAGATTTTGAGATTGATTTTAATTTCCTTATTATTTAATTGAAGTCTGAATTAACCAAATTTTATTTAAAAATATACTACGATTTATATTTAAAATAATAAATAATATTCAATTTTAAAATTTCCAAAATGTCGCCAATTTCTTGTGTTATTTAATTTAATTATTTAATTACTCTGAAAGTTGCTGGAATTCAGCTTGAGGCCATAAATTTTTTAATTTCTCATGGTCGAATTAGTAAGTACCTACTAGTGCACACATTTTCGTGCTTGTATCACAATTTCAAGTTCAAGTAGGTATTTTTATTTTGTCAACTTAGGTGCATTAAAATGGCGGTATTAATTGTTTTATATTAATTATCATAAGTACAATGGTCTTCCATACAACCATGCACTATTGTTGCGCTATAGTTGGAAGAATGTACTGCACTATTATAGATAGTTACAGATCTTATCTATGGACAGATCACTAAATATATTTAGGTGTATTTACTTTGGATTCGTACCTCAATTATTTTTCATTCTAAAAGGATACAAAACTTTACGAAAAGATATTACAGTATACTATTTGTTTAGATATAAAGACCATTAAAATACGTTATTTCTTTGTTATTGCTGTGAAATTTATGTGAAACTTTGTTTTTATTATTACATTTGTTAGTTTATGCTTCTAGAAGGCTTTGTCGATATACCTTGGTTGGGATTCGGCTGCACCACACTCGACGATTAACATTCGAGATATATCCTAAATATCGCCAGAACTGTTGAACCATTTCAATTTTAAATAATTTGCATAGATAATTTTTAGAAATCCTTTGACCTTAGACCTTAGAAATCACCAAATAAATACAATATTTGTTTCCAAACAAAATGTGCCGATTTTTCTTTTTGTGTTGAGTTTGGGAACAAATATTGTATTCGAGAAAATAAGGAACACAACTGACCTCTGGTGGATTTTGTGGTACTAGGTAAATGGCGGCTATCAAGGGCGCATTTACATGAATATAAATACAAATATTTGGTATAGTTGTTTGTTATGGCCAAGAAAGTAAATTTATACCTAGCTAAATATCAATTTCATTTGTTTTTTGTTTTTTCACTGCTTTATGGAAACACGAAACGTAAAAACAAACAAATTAATATATTGTGGACCTGATAGTAGCCATCTTGCCAGAAGTGGCTCCATCACGTATCACTTATTTGTGGGAATAGAGATAGTGTTTATAAATATAACAATTGTAAATATTAATATAATTAATTATAATGCAGATTTTTCACATTTTTCATGGTTAAAAAGTTATGAAGATGTTCAGGAAATATTATCTTCTATTAAATTATCTAAATTTAATTTAATTTAATTAAGAAAAAAGATTTTCACATGAAATAAATTAATGGTTAGTAGGTAGTTCAAAATAATCTTCAATTTAAACATTTGAAATTCATAGATTGTACGTGACATCATCTCATTGTAGCAACCATCTTAATGACACAAATAAGAATAGCATGCGATTCCGTGCTCTTTTTGCGTTATTTGATGGTTTTAATTGTCACCTAGGCAACGTAGGCTCCGGAGGAATCTTCAACAGAAGAGGAATCACTCACGACAAAATCTGACCACACATAATGTCCGTCTTTGGGGAAAGCTTCAACTTTTTTACATTGCTGATATAAAACAAAAAAGGTTCGTGCAATATATGAATTTGCAACTTATCCACTAGAAACAGAACTAAATATTGAAACTATTGAAACGACAACCAGGTCAATTGTGAAATATAATTTTTATAAGTAAAACAAACGCTCTTTAGTTATCAATTTTATCCACTTTTTAAATTACTCCCATAACTCTCATACAGATCGATATTTCAATTGCTTCTTTCAAGACTTTGTATAGCAATATTTTCTAAGGGAATATTCTGAAAGTTCATAAAATCCACTGTAAGATAACTATTCTTAACTATTTTTTTTCAAAAAATTTAATAGAAAATGTCGATCATGTTGTTGATCATGTCGTCCCCCCAGTTCAAGACTGCGTTTTGCAAAAAATCGTTTTTTTTTTTTACTAAAATGTCTTTGTCAGGACCTCACCTATTATGTCTAATGATGCAAATTCTTATATTTCATAATTTGGTCATCCTAGACCACATAACGTTGTATTACCCGGAGGTCATTTTCAACTTTTAATTCGTTCAATACTACGTCATCTGTAAATTTCCTATGCTATTTACAGTTAGTGTAGTCTTGCACCAAAATTATATGTAAACCTGGAGTCAAACTAAATTCAAGAAAACGTTATTTGCAGATAGTGCAGTATTGCTCTGGAAATTACCATGTTAAATCTGTCTTTAGAAATACAACTTGAGAATAATGTTAGTTCAATACTGCACTATCTGCAAATAACGTTGTATTGAACAATACATTTACATATTAATTAATATTGCCAATTATAATAATCCAATCAATATTTTGAAAAGTACGTAATGCGTATTTCTGTTGAGACTAATTACATAAAAATAATGATACCATTTAACTGTTATTCTGATTTGTTAGGCGATTTTGAAATATTAAAATGTCGTTTTTCAACAATGAAGTTTTGCAGATAACGCAGTCTTAAACTGGGAGGACGATGTCTCAACAATGAATGATGTCACATGCAAACTATATTGTTGACACGTACGTCAATATAATAATATGGAAATCAAATTGAATGCCAAATATTTTAGAAAAACAGACGAAGAAAGAAATAGGGCGCGACGAAGAATGTAAAATTAAAAAAAAACATGAGGATCAATTGCAATCAATAATTTCACATTCTGAATGTTTTCATATTTGCAATACAGTGGATTAAATAACACTTTGCACATTGTATTATTCAGACCGAAGATCACGACACATTATTACAATTTTAATATTTTTTTTTACTTTCTGGTGATAACGGCTCGACGGTTTTAGCAAATTGAGTCAGAAAAATTGTTTCATTAGTGGGTGTAACTTTGTTAGGATGTTCACATGATCAGTCTGGTTGTATATTAGGTAGTAGCACTTTTTCATTTTTGCTTCTTGAATTGTTAATTAGGCGCCGGTTATTCAAAAAAACCGCGCAAAACGATGAAATTTCCGATACGATTGGAGACCAAACCCGAGATAACAGAATCGTAGTTCTGCATGACATTTTGAAAAACTAAATTGATGAGGATCAAAACGCAACTAATTCAAAAGCAATGTATAAAAATCGTATGTGAAATTTGCTACATCCATAAGGCTAAGCGGAACCGGTTTTTCGCGATTATCTCGGAATATACCTACTAAAGTATAGGTATACAATCACCGTACGTGAAGAAGATGATGGCTTTTTCGTGTCCATTTACCTAGTTGCAGAACAAAACGAAATAAATATAAAAAATAAATAAATTTACATTAACCTTGACAATCCATAGTTTCATTCAACTGTTTCATTAATCGTTTTCAACTAATCAAGCGAGCGTCTCCATTTGAAACTTATGAATTGAATCTCTGTTTTTTGTCTGTCTGTGCATTTGGCGTCTCCTGCCAAACGAAGTAACGGATCAGGCCAATTTTTTCACAAAACTTATATTACTATTTAAGTTGTGGTCAAAATGATTTTCAGCAAGTTCGCTCCATTGGTTTCATCCGAAACTTGATGTGTAGTTTATACTTAGCATGGCAATGGGGTTGGAAGAATTCTGTGCGTCAATATAATCAGTTTGACCGATCACCACCAAATTTTGCATGGTCATTGGGACCAGCATGAGATAAGTACTTTTGACACTCTTAGACAAATGAACCTATCAAAGATTTTTTTTCACGGCTTCTTTGACGAATTCATTAGATCAAGGACTATAGAGGAACAAATTTCACACTAATTCACATTTAATAAGAAGGCTCGCGTATCAACGCGTTATGCTGGCTTTCCATGCTCCGTCATCTTCCGTCAACGTCCGTCACCGTCCGACGAAAACGACCACGTGACCCGTCTCGACAAATCAGAGCCACCCCAAAAATTTCTGACGGCGAGGGATTGGTCGGGACGGGTCACGTGGTCGTTTTCGTCGGACGGTGACGGACGTTGACGGAAGATGACGGAGCATGGAAAGCCAGCTTTACACTGAGTTTTCCTAGTTATTTACAAAAATGGTTTTATTTTATGGATACAGACCGCTCACCACATAATAAACTACTTCATTATGTTATTCTGCGAATGTTTTGCTGTTGTTTATTTAATAATTGCATCCTGTAATTTAATTTCCCAGCCAGGACATACAAATTATCAATTAAAACACTTATTAAAACAATTTTACCCACTTTAATTATCCAAATGCCCTGAAAATATACCCGCTCTGTGTAACACTTTACTTTATTTGTCATTTAGCTATCTCATATTTTTATCAAAATGTATAATTATACAATTATTAACCATTGTACTTGCTTTAATAAACAAACATCCTGCATATATAAAATCTGTGTGTGTCACGTTCCATTATTGTAGCTGATATTGTTTCTAAGACTGCCTGAGGCGCACCTATTTGACCACTAATTTAAACACCGTCAAGTTTCCATTGACGTCACTACACCAGGACAATGCTGTAACATGAACAATCTGGTAAATGTGAACAGATTGAATTATTATGCATAGTTTGGGATGACTGTGATGCTTGGGAGATGGGAGGAGGAAACCACAGGTATATCTTATCTAATAAAATACTTTAGTGAGACTGGTTTTACCTATAACCAGTGTCATTGCGGGTATAACCTTGGACTAGGAGAACATGCAAAGTCAAAGTTCAAATCGACAAATAAATAGGAATACTTGAATTTTGACATTTTGGAAAGAAAAGTACCTAATTGTTATTCATTACTAGCTGACCTGCCCGGCGTTGCTCGTGCCAGAAGTAGGGGGAGGTCTTGGTTAATGCCAAAATGTGAAATAATCTCTCGTACATTCTGCCTTTAAGCTGAATTTCATCAATTGGGGTTGGTTTGGGGGAGGGGGTGAGTAGCCTGATATGTGGGCAGGTTGACGAAGTACACGTCTGCAAAATTTTATTGAGGTCGGTCAATGGTTTTGGAGTAGGTATATGGCCGAAAGTGTCAATTTAATTTTTCCAATTGGGGTGGTTTTTTCAATACGGGGTAGGGGAAAGTACCCTAGAATGTGCGCAGGATCAGTTAGAATCTCCATACCAAATTTGGTTGAGATCTATCAAAGGGTGTAGAATCGTATTAAGAACATACAGACTGCCATACATACAGATATTCTAATTTATACGTATAGATTATAGTTATGCACCTTTAAAAACAGAAGGGTGGAAGTCAATTTTCCCAATTTTTAGTATCACACTCAGGGGCGGATTAATGATTTTGGCGCCCCTAGGCTAATTCAAGCGTGTCGCCCCCCTCCCCCCCCCCTAAAATTCTAAAAAGAAAACATGGATCTAGAAAATCCCTACAGATACAGATATATCGACGGTGGAAAGGCCAAAAGACCTAACCCACATTTTAAAAACTTTTCAGGAGAAACATAAAACTGGTTTTTATTAATGTTTGAGCTCATCTGTATGAAACAAAATTATTATTGGATCTATATAATATATATTTATATTATCATGATACAGTTTTTTATTTCATATAACTTGTATTTTGAAAACAATTAAAGATCTGTGAAAATGTGGGTTACGCCTTTTGGTCATGATTGCTTTTTAGTTGTTATGGGTTACGTCTTTTTGCCTGTCACTATCTCTATAACTAGAAGAACAGAGGGTTTATCATCAAAATAGATATATGAATTGATAGATCATGTATTATTTCATTATATTGCACCGGAAAAACATTGGTTGTATATGGTTTTATACCCAGACTTGCCATAACAAGTTCTTCGTGGGTTAGGTCTTTAAGCCAGTACCAAAATGAAATCTGGCAAGTGGCAGAATTGTGGGTTAGGCGACGTTAGGCAAACTAAAATAATTTATCATAATTTATGGGTTGAAGTAGAGGTTACGTCCTTTTGCCAAGCAATGCATCTTAGCGCCATCCTATCAGGAAGTGCCAAAACAGGCATTTCTAAAAATATGTGGGTTACGCCTTTTGGCCTTTCCACCGTCGATATAATCTGTAACTATTGCTTTTATAGAATCCCTATTGGCCACGCAGGGAATTTTTTGAGTTTTTGATACAAAAGAATCGAATTTGAAGCTATTTTGGCATCCTTTTCAAAGAAATTTATAGTGTGTAATGCAATATTCTTGGGGAAACTTTAACCAAATGTAATATAATCCCTAACTATTTATTTGTTTATGGATCCCCATTGGCCCCGCAGGGAATTTTTTGAGCTTTTGATGCAAAATAATCAATTTGAAGCTATTTTGGCATACATTTCAAAGAAATTTAAAATTTGTGATATGCAAATTACAACAACAAAAAATACCAGGGGGCGCCCTGGAAGCTTGCGCCCCTAAGCTATAGCCTTTCTAGCCTAATGGGTAATCCGCCCCTGATCACACTTTTGGAATGATGTTATCATTATAATAACATTTGAAAACTGTCTGAAGCCCTTATAAATACAGTAATATTGAAGTATAATCTTACAAAATGACATGGTGATTGGATAAGGCAGATACATTTTTTTTAATTCATCTCAAAATCATTGAAATTGACTCCTGTCATTTTGCTTCTAATTTATAGATTTGTATTTTATATGGCTGTTATTTAGAATTATAATTTACTATTTTTATATTTTAGTATAACTATAAAAGTATAAATAGACTTACCAGCAGATTTAAACAAACACAAGTTTATACTTTTGGCAAGATGAATTTGGCAGACATTTAAAAAAAAGTAATTTATTAATAAGTCGATATATTATATGGAAACAATTTAAATTTTCAACCAATGAGATTATTTAAAATGTAACCAATTAGAGGATCAGCCATATATGGATTAACACTGTACCGAATCGGATTCCGCCAGAATCGGGAATTTTGATTATAGAATAGGCCCCAGGAGACACAGATTCAAAAGACTCCAATTTCTCACCTGAAAAGAGCGTGACTTTACCATTGGAATGACGGCGAAGTAAAACGTTTTCCTTTTTACTTTTTGCTTTAGATTTGTATTTAAAGAATAAACACTTTAAGTAGTGTTGCCAATTTCAGATGAGAACCATACTTATAATAATCTCTGTAAATGCGTCATCGTTTTTAATTTTTAAAATCATGCGGCTATAGAGTTATGCAGTTTATATAAACCCCTGAACTGAAACATGCATTGCCACAACAATTTTATGATTATGAAGTTTATGCGAGGAAAGCAGAGGCTATATTTAAAAAGTTGCTTCCACTTTGGTATATCAAGCTGATTTTTTTACCAGATTTTTTTACATTTTAGATTTTTTTATTGTTTTTTGTCAATAACAGTACAAAGGTCATAAACGCCAAAATTCCCCGAAATATTTATGTCGGAACAACCCCCCAAAAATTATGGAACCCCCCTCCCCTCCCCACAAATGGTAATCTCCCAATGTTAATATTTGATTAGCAATCTTAAGGCCATTGTGTATCACGTGACTTTATTTCTCTACATCCGATCAAAAGAAATAGTTACCTATGAGTACATACCTTACATCGTTCATGTTGAATAATCCAAGGTGATTTATGAAGAAAATTCACTGCATACTGGAGCTTATCAATATTTGCAGTCAATAATATTTATTTTTGCAGTGGTTTAATAAATAAAAACAACACAAATATCGTGTATACGTACGCGTGTGAAGACTGTCAAAACCATGTGCTGTTCGTTTAAACATTACATTCATAATAGTGGATATAATTAATATCTCAACATTTCGTTGGAAAGAGGAAGAAAGAGCGCATGTTATATATTCTGACATTGCGTCAGGTTTGTGATGCATATGTGCCTTTTTATTAGAGTAATGTTTGCTGTTTTTGGCAACTCGTAGAATTTCCTTCAACTTCAGGTCTTGATTTGAAAATATTTAGGTGCAAGGAAGTCAAATCATCTAATATGTTATTTTCGCAGTTCTTTTCTGCGTAGAATTAGTTCCAACAGATGTGTCCTAACTTATCTGATGAGGGAGAAGTCTTTGTTAAACTGAACCCTTCCAATAGAAAATGTGTAGCTTTTTGGTTAAAAAGTCACGTGATATACAGGGACCTTAAGTTATCTATAATGCATTTTAAAATGTCGAAAAAATCAGGTAGGTGTATACATATGTGGTATACACTACTAGGAAAACGCTCTGTGTAACGCGTTGATGAGCGAGCACGGATACACGCAACACCTCGAACCGAAATTATGTCTATCGAATGTCATTAAAAGCCAACAATTCTTTAGTTTCATCACAGACTTGTATAAAAATCTCCAAAATCTCCACAAATATTGGTGCCAATCCTTGCTAAGTTTTAAGTTGATCGATTAAACCTTTATGATTGAACGGTTCCTTGTTAATTTTCAAAAATCACAGGATCTCGTTCAAAAAATATACCTGGGACCACCCATATGATATGATATGTAGTGTGTGTACACAATATCAGATCAATCTGTTGAACGGTCATTATTAGTTTCATATCGTTTAAAACTTTCTGCTCTAACTGCCTTGCCTTGAACTGAAGATTCGAAGTCACCGTGAATTTGACAGCCAACACGCAAAATGTCCCTAAAATGACAAAAACTTTTGAAAATAACGACAGATTAGAGTGAAAATTGGCAAGAATACCTTAAATGTTGGTACAAATGACCATGCGAAGTTTTTAGTTGATCGGTCAATCGGTTCCAGTTTAAATTTCAAAAATCACAGGAAAAATGGTTTCAAATTTGAACCAATTGGAGGATTTGGCTGAATTTTTTTTTGATTGGGTACAATGTTGGTTGCAATGACTTTGCTAAATTTCAAATTGATCGAACCAACCAATCGAAAGATAATTTTTATAAAATTTGAACCAATCACAGGATCTCGTTCAGAAAAGATCCCAGGGATCGCATAGATTACGTTAGTATGTGTACAAAATTTCAGATCGATTGGTTGTGCGGTTTGACCTGGGCAGTGAACACAAAAAAACAAAAAAACAAAAAATAAAAAAATAAAAAAAAAAAAAAAAAAAAAAAAAAAACACACAGAGAAAGTGCCATAAGTGTACCGTGGTGACGCTCGCTACGCTCGCTCAATAAAGTTGTAAAATTTGCATTTTGTCTTATTAAATAGTCATCACTTGCAAAAAATGGAACCTCAAACGCTTAAATTGGCACATTGTCCGCGCGTCGATTGTTACTGTGACCATTATCAACGGAAAAAGCTCCAACAAGTTTCATTCGACAGATGTATTCATTGGTTACAAGGAAACAAATATAACCCCACCAAAACGTAAACTTCACCGCATTGATTTTGCAAAAAAAAACGTTAGGCGAAATCTTTGCTGCCAAAAGTTAAAACTTGACATAGGTAATGCCATAATTTTGCAGAATATGATTGCAGCTTCGTCTAAAATCAAAGGTCATATCAAAGACGGGACAGCAATAATCTTCCAGCCGTTTACATCGATCTTCATGTACCTAATTTCATCTCTTTGCAATTCTCAAATATAACTTACTAGGAAAACGCTCGGTGTTACGCGTTGATAAGCGCACATCTAACCATGATCTAACCGAAATTCCGTAAATAATCCACAAATCACAGCCTTCTCGACAGTCACTTCGTTCTCTGGGTAGCTGCCTGTTGACCGCCGATGCAAACTATGACGTCATCGGGTTCTTGCACGGCCGGGAGCGCTACTCCAGGCTGGGTGGCAATAAAATGTACTATTGGTTAGTTCATTTTATTGCCACCCCGCCTGGAGTAGCGCTCCCGGCCGTGCAAGAACCCGATGACGTCATAGTTTGAATCGGCGGTCGACAGGCAGCTACCCAGAGAACGAAGTGACTGTCGAGAAGGCTGTGACACAAATAATCACTTACAGGATCACATAAGAGTTCAGATTTTTTCAGAAACTGGGAAGATTGACACAGAACCTTGCATTCAATATAAATCCAAGAGAAGCAAAAGACTTTCCCGTCACTCCCAGGATCACAGAAATGTTACATTTTTCTACAGAAAATGGCCAGACCACAAAACCTTACTACTAAATACTTCCAAGACAGCATCGTCAAACATCAAGAATAATCACTGGCAGATTATCAAAATAGTTTAACAACTCCTGTCAATGTCAAAATAATTGTGAAAACATAATGACACTGCCAACAGATATACCTACAGAAATGCAGTAATCATGGTCCATAGGTATTTTTTTTATGAACATTTCGCAGAAGATTTCGCTGCTACGATACAAAAATCAAGTTTCCGATGAAACCAATGGACCGAACTTGCTAAAAATAATTTTGACCACAACCAGAAAAGTAATATAAGTTTTATGAAAAAATTGGCCTGATCCCTTACTTCGTTCGGCAGGAGACGCCAAATGCACAAATAAACAAAAAAACAGAGATTCGAGCCATAAGTTTCAAGTGGAGACGCTCGCTACGCTCGCTTGATAATTTATTTTGCGTGTTTGTAAAATGTCCTTCTACAGAAAAAGAACTGCACATTTCGTGATCAAGACTTTGAGTTTTTGTTAATTAAAGGTAAACACATATTGTTATACACTTTAAGAAGGAAGTTGAAATAGCATTTCACTTTTGTGTAATCATTCGCATTATACTTAGTTATAAAAACAAATAATTGTAATAAAGAGAGCAAAAATAAATGTTCCCAAGCAAAATTACTATAGCAAAAAGCAGTCAAGTGAGATATTGATATTTTTAGTCCTGAGGCCGTATTCTAGAACTTTTAAATTCCCAATAGACCAAAACATAAACTAAACGCGCATGCCCAATCCGCCATTTTCTCTTCCAGCTATGTGTGACATTCAGGCAAGGCACTTATATTATTATTATTATTATTATTATTATTTATTTTTAAAACATCAGCATGTATACAGTGTTTTGCTGGTAGCGGGAATAGAGCAAAGCCCCGTAGCACAAGTGCCCCGCTACCAGATACATATATTAAATACAGAAACAAACATTACGACAAATTAATAAATAACATGAATTAAGGTGCCCGAAGGCCCAAGTCAACAACAATTAAAAACACAGCATTTATCACAGGTCAAATTACAATTACAATATTACAATAGGTATATCTTAAATGGCAGCCAAAGAGGTGGACAGTAAGGATTTAAAAATTTTAAAACTAGTTTCCTCTCTGAGAACTGTTGGTAATTGGTTGTAAATTTTGGCTGTCCTGCAATAAAAACCATTCTGATAATTTAAAGTTCTCGCAAAAGGCGAATTTATCATACCAATAAGATTTGTCCTTGACTTCGCAGATGTATTAACGCTAATACGGACCAGGGGACCTACATCTGCAAGATTTAAAATTACTTTCTTTAGAAATAAAATGTCAATTTCTCTAAACACACATTCCATTGACTTAATATTCGATAAAATACGGCGGTCCCCACTCTCAATGTCGAATCTACCCGTGATAAATTTTGTCGCCACATTCTGTATTCTGTCAAGCTTAGTAATATTAGCACCACTTGTAGGGTGCCAGGCAGGGATGCCATAAGTTATGATGGGCCGCACAAGGCCCAGGTAGATAGTCCTCTTAACACTCGGACGGGCACAATGCAAAATTCTCGACACAAAATTTAAAACCCGAGATGCTTTACTTCTCACTAGATCTGTATGCACATTCCACTTCAAATCACTGGTGATTGTTATACCTAAAACCTTGATGCTGTCTGAGCGAGTGATGAAATGATCATTGATTTTGTTTGGGCTGGTAATGGAATGTCTTTTCGATCTCGTAATAACAATCATATAGGCACCGAGTGTTCGCCACGAGTGAGAGAAATTAGCAACATTTGTGGGAAGATCGTCAACTGTTTTATTTCTCATTGGCCGTGACCTAGCAACCGATCAGATGTCAACAAATGTACTCAAAATATTTCGGAATCAGAACTTAGTCGCGCAAATTAATATTGTGATCAGATTCAGTGAAATTGTGAACACTTTATTATTAATATTTTGTAGGCGAATAAACATTAGATAAACTTGTGTAAATTTTAAGAATTGATAATGCGTAATATGTGCAGCAACATAACATATAACTGCAGCGACTTGGACGCCTTGCCAAAAGGTAAGCTTCCTTCCCACAGATTAGGTGGCTCTGTCTGTACTTTTTACAGTGCCATCTGTAGTCTAAACACGCTGCCTATTGCACTTTTGCTGATTCAACGGTAAATTATTAACTTCACACCATTGTTGAACATTGAGTAAGTCTCTTTGTAGGAGCAATTGATCTTCTTGTGTCTTGATAGTCCTGTACAAAGTGCAGTCATCCGCATACTGGCAAACCGTTGATTTTACGACTTCTGGAAGGTCCATCATGAATATAGTGAACAACAACGGGCCCAAGACCGACCCCTGCGGGACACCAGACACCACATCCTGCTCAGTTGAGTGAACCCCACCATATACAACGCGCATTCTTCTACCAAGCAAGAAACTGCGCATCCACTGCAGCACTTCACCGGATACACCATAAGACACCAGTTTTGATAGGAGGCGACTATGTTGAATCCGATCGAACGCCTTGGCCCAGTCAAGAGCAATTACATCAACTCTGGACCCAACAGACCCGTCCAAGCAGTGCTGCCAATCATCGATAGCCTTTGTTAATAACGTGACGCATGATCTCTTGGGTAGAAAGCCATGTTGTTCTAGATTTATTTTCTTGATATCCTGAAGGTGGTGCAAAAGTTGCCATGAAACAATTCTCTCCATGACCTTTCCCACCACCGAAGTTAAGGAAATAGGTCGATAGTTTGCAATGATGTTACGATTGCCAGATTTAAACACAGGAACGACATTGGCCAGCTTCCAATCGACCGGAAGGGATTCCAGCCTCATGGAAGCTTGGAAGAATGAGCCAAGCGAAGGAGCCAATTCCTTGGAGCATGTTTGTAGAACTCTCGCTGGGATACCGTCCGGCCCTGTGGCACACCCTGGCTTAACCTTTTTCAGCGCCCTTTCTACAATTGAGGGATGAAAGTCAATGGAGGTAATGGAATGTATTGGAATATCACTACTGAGAACATTAGTACTATGTATATTGTTTTTCGTAAAATTTTCACAAAAATGTTGCATGAAAGCTTCAGAAATACCATTGGGATCACTTTCCTTAACACCATTTACATCAAAAAGAGACGGCGCCGTGCTTCCGGTCTTCCCGTGAATGTATCTCCATAATTTCTTAGTATTATTCGCACCTTGACCATTTAACTTCCAAATAACCGCTTCGTGTGCTCTCCTGGACCCAACCTTAGCCACATTTCTAGCTCGCCTGTATTTTTCCCATGACGTATCCGATCTTTTGTTCTTCCACATCCTGTATAAGTGGTCTCTTTTATGAATTAAACGTAAAATTTCTCCACTAATCCAGGGAGCACGTCTTTTCCCACTTACTTTGTAGCTTGGAACAGCCTCCTCCATACAAGACCAGAAAATTTCTTTCCACTTACTCCAAGAACGATCCACGTCTAGGGAATGATTACTAAAGGGCAATTTTTGGCGAAATAAGCTCCGCAAGAGCGACCAATCTGCCTTCCCGAAATTTAATGCAACACGCCGCACTGACTTTTGTTTTGGAGGAAGCCAATGCCATTGGAAGGTGCCAGCCATGTGATCACTTATACCAGGAATTACTTCTAAATTGTGAACACTTGAAGGATTGCTTGTAAGCACGAGATCCAGGATTGACCTTGACGAGGATGTTATTCTCGTCGCTTCATGAACCAGTTGATATGGTACGACATTCAGAAATGTTGACAGAAAATCATCAGCTAAGGTATTAGCTGGTTTCACACAGCCCCCGAGGCCCCAGTCAACACCCAGGTTGAAATCACCGCATAGGTAAATACCGTTGTATTTGTGGTGAATACTCTGAACTTTGTCAATAGAAGCACGCAAGTCATTGTTGACAAGGTCGTCACTGTTTGGAGCGCGATACGCGGAACCAATTAAGAAATGTTGATCGCCGCATCGAATGCTGACCCACAAGATCTCAGCATTGTTTTCCAATTCAAACAATCGTATTGGCTCCAAAGAAGGTTTGATAGCCAACAAAACACCCCCTCCACGTTTTGAAACACTAGATCCTAATACCATCCTATCTCTTCTAAATAGCACATAATTATTCGACATAATTTCTGAGTCACGTCATATTGTTGAGTCTAACCATGTCTCGCACACGGAGATGACCGCAGGGTCTATAGCCTCCAACCAGGTCTGCACCAACGGCAATTTCTTCTCTTCCAGAACTCCGCTGCGACTGCTGAGTGAGTAGTTGTGAATGGCTGGAGCTCGTCATGGAACTCGTGGAGTCGTCGAAAAATTAACTCGAAAATGTTGGCAGAGCACATGACCAACAAATCCAATCAGCGGTGCTTTTGAATTGTTTTAACTGAACCCTAGTGAGCTTCGCACAAACTGTGTGAGACTTCACTTCACACACTTTGCATGTCAGGAAGCACTGGTTCTTCTTCCCAGCTCTATCACAGATTACACAGATTGTCACAGGTCCCGGGTTCAGTGCCACGTCCCCGCTCATAACGAGTAGCATCATAATAACACAGTTCACATTGCGCTTGTTGTTGCAGACCCGCCATGCTACGTTCAAGCCGGCCTGCGGATTACTTTGACACACGTACACCCAGCTTGAGATATCACATTTTACTGCGACTAGGAATCTCTCTTTCAAACCCGAGTTTAAAAGTCTATCGCAGAACACAGTCTTATTTAAAATGTCCCTATTCAAGTCACCATTTAACCTCTTTAACAATAATAAAAGTAAAAATACACGGAGCACAAACACTGCACGACTGATCGCGGCGGCCATCTTGCACCAATCTGTATAAGTATATCTGTAATCTGTATATGTCAATCGTATAACGATAGTTCAGTAAAAGTTATAATTACATCGCGAAATAACAGAAATTGATGCTTACCTCAGTGTCAACATTCAAATACAATCGGCATATTTCATTTCAGCACATATTCATACACATTCTTGTGAAAACAAGATGTGTATTCACCAAAATCACCATTTGACATATTATCGTATTTGTTTTTAACACGGCCTTCTGAACCTTTTCTGATTCAGAGCTCATTCAGAAAAGGTTCAGAAGACCGTGATAAAAACAAATGCGTTTGTTAAATGGTGAGTTTGGTGAATAGACATCTTAGTTTTCACAAGAATGTGTATGAATATATTGTGCTGAAATGAAATATGCCGATTGTAGTTGAATGTTGACACTGAGGTAAGCATTAATTTCTGTTATTTCGCGATGTAATTATCTAGTGGAGCGGTCGCTCCACGCCAGCCAAGTCGTACGGCGCGCGCACACTCTCATTTAAAAAGGCTGGAGCAACCCACTTTTACTGTAAGCATCAAAGTGGCATTTTCGGCCTACTGGATCTTAAAATTGGAAAATCTCACATTGTTGCGAAATATGTTAATTTCGAGCTATGGCCCACCCTACAACATATACCAAATTTGGGAACAATAGGTTACGCCCTTTGCGCGCTAGAAGGCCGTGAAAACAGTGTTTTAGGGCGGTTTTTATAATCTCAGAGGTAGGGTGGAGCTAAAATCCGGTAAACAGGCCACAGCCTTAACGGCTGAACCGATTGATCTCACATTTTTACCACATGTGCACTTTTGGCGTCTGATTTGCCCTCCTTCCCTTGACTTTTTTTGTGCCGCCATTTTGAAACCAGAAGTGACATCATATCTCGACAACGGCTGAGCTGATTGGAACGAAAATAGCGCCAAACGATTCGGACGGTCAACTTTATGGATTATAAATAGCAACAGACTAAAATTTATGTTAACGAAACCGGAAATGACGTAATGAAATTTGAAATACATCGATTGGCATTTCGGCGACTAAGGTTGATCCGATTATTTTGATATTTATGTAACGTATGTACTTTTGACATCTCATGTGACTTGTTATAAAACCAACCGGAAGACGCCATTTTGAAACCGAAAGTGACATCATATCTCAATAACGGTTAAATAGATTTGAACGATACCAGCGCTAAACAATTTAGACGGTCATCTTTATGTATTATCATCAATAATATTTGCAGTTTCCCATACCGAAACCGGAAATGACGTAACACATTTTAATAATCTCACAAATTTACATTTTGATGCAATGAATATACTATTTGAGACAGCTTATAATAAAATGTAATCAGGTTTATATTATAATTCAAGGGGTCAGAGAATTCAGCCGCCATTTTGAAACCGGAAGTAACGTCATATCTCGAAAACTGGTAGACAGATCGGCATGAAACTAGCGCCAAACGATTCGGAAGGCCATCTCTATGGAATAGGAACAGTCAAACTAGAATTTTCCTATTTATGAGACCGGAAATGCCGTCAAAAAAATTTATAAATTATTATAATCCCCTCCTATACAATAAATACATATTCAGAAAACTTAAAATGATACACATCATTTATAGATATCAATCCTATGTGGCAGTGCAGTACGTTCAGCAGCCATTTTGAAAACCGAAGTGTTGCCATATCTCGGAACTGGGTTGACCGATTGGAATGAAACCTTTGCTATTCTTCATAAAAGATCATTTAAAGCAAATATTTAGAACCATACGCTGTTTTTCATTAGAAGTACCTAACCAAATTGTAAAGGGTGATTTTTTTAAAGGATTTAGTAATTGTTCATTCGATATGTGTCACAAGTTGTAAGAATAAACTAAAAAAATGAGTGATATCCCCATAAAAAACACTTCGTGTAAAAATACCAGCCAAGTCTCTTCAACTAAAAAAAAATATGAAATCTAAAAATTCTGAACTGAAAAGTAGTGATATCAAAAAATAAGCCAAGTCAAAACTTTATTTGAAAATCAAAAAATACTTAGCGCATCGTTTTTTTAGGGCATTATAGGTTTACTATTATATTTGATGTATATTTTATATCTGCCCTATACTTCTAAGCTATTTATATACACGATGCGCCAAGTATTTTTTGATTTTCAAATAAAGTTTTGACTTGGCTAATTTTTTGATATCACTACTTTTCAGTTCAGAATTTTTAGATTTCATATTTTTTTTTAGTTGAAGAGACTTGGCTGGTATTTTTACACGAAGTGTTTTTTATGGGGATAACTTTTACTGAACTTCGTTATACGATTGACATATAAGTGCCTTGCCTGAATGTCACACATAGCTGGAAGAGAAAATGGCGGATTGGGCTGGGCATGCGCGTTTAGTTTATGTTTTGATCTATTCTGATGGAATTCGATTCCATGCAATGTTAAGGATGATCTAGACCACGTGACCACCTACGTCATGCCCTGCAATCTTCAAAACGAATCAGGCCGCCATTACATTTTTAAGAAGAAAAGATGGGTTCACTTTCGTTCGAATAACTTCATAATTACCCTAGCTACAATAATTCGGTCAAGGACTGGGGTGTTAATAAAAGATCGCTCTCAATGTTTCATATGACACTTTAATAATGAAAATGCTTTACTGAACTAAAAAGTGGGTTTTCACTACGCCAAAACGTCGGCAAAACGACGACCACGACACGCAAATCAAGTCTCATTAAACTGGACAATACGAAAATATTAAACACATACCTGCAGTTATGATCTATACGATATTCCTTATTTTTCAAGACGATATTTTCATATCTTTTACAAGCACAACACATCTCCAAATTACTTCAACGAGCCTACATATTACACCGTCTTGCTCCTCGTATTTAAGTTTTGTTTTACTGTCACGCCAAAGAAACAACCTTGGAAACTCCTGACCTTGCTTCGAAAAGTCATAATAAAGAAGGCAGTGGTTCTAACCTGACAGTAGACAAAACTTAAATACGAGGAGCAAGACGGTGTAATATGTAGGCTCGTTGAAGTAATTTGGAGATGTGTTGTGCTTGTAAAAGATATGAAAATATCGTCGTGAAAAATAAGGAATATCGTATAGATCATAACTGCAGGTATGTGTTTAATATTTTCGTATTGTCCAGTTTAATGAGACTTGATTTGCGTGTCGTGGTCGACGTTTTGCCGACGTTTTGCCGTAGTGAAAACCCACTTTTTAGTTCAGTAAAGCATTTTCATTATTAAAGTGTCATATGAAACATTGAGAGCGATCTTTTATTAACACCTCAGTCCTTGACCGAATTATTGTAGCTAGGGTAATTATGAAGTTATTCGAACGAAAGTGAACCCATCTTTTCTTCTTAAAAATGTAATGGCGGTCTGATTCGTTTTGAAGATTGCAGGGCATGACGTAGGTGGTCACGTGGTCTAGATCACCCTTAATCCTTATGGCCGTGACTGGATTCCATCAGAATGGAATTGGGAAAAAGTTTTAGAATAGACCTCCTGGGGACCGCTGTAGAAACTGAACGCTGCATCAAATTTTCCCTAAATACGGACATATATCCTAGGCTCATTATTTACTCCACTGCTATGCAACTATGGGAGGTAGTTTAAGAATACTATTGAGAAAATGTAAGAAATGCATAAAATAAAAAAGTTTTGTTTTTATGAAATAGGTATATGAAAAATAACTTTTTCTTTCCTTTAAAACATGCAATTTATTTGCAATTTTAAAGAATACAATAGTAGGTGAATTTAATGAATTTTGAAAAAGATGATAAGGCGCTCCCTGTCCGTTTTCCAAAACCCCCCCCCCCCCCCCCCCCCCCCCCACCACACACAAAAAAAGGTCCGGGCGCCGCCCTGGCCCTACTGCATCCCTGTTTATGACGTGTACCGTGTAGGTAAAGGATTTTCCATTTTTACCATATTTTAAATACCTTGGGTGCAACTAGGTATTGGCAGACAACTCGATTCTGGTGATCAGCTACAGATCACCCTACAGAAAAACTGTGTAAACTATTTTCAACGTAACGTCTGTTACCCAACTGTGTCACTGTTTAAACGTTGTTCCATCTCATACAATTCATATTCCATTGTCCATAAACAGTTATTTCCTATCAAGTATTAAGTTGTGTCTATGCTGCCTACACAATACTGAAGTAACAAAGCCCGTAAGGAGGCTACCAAGATATTGCATTATGTAACCACCATAGACGACATCAAGTATTTAACAGATGCTTTAAAAATATTTGCCACTTGGCATTTTAGAAAATAGGTCAAGACATAATTTCATAAAAACCGCGTACTCTCTAGTGTGCCGATGATATTTTTTTCTTCTTATTTGTAGACAAAGCAGAGGATGTAATTATTGTTATTATAATATTTTTGTTGTTTAATGTGTGTCAGTGGGTTTATCTCAAAGATTTTGTAATTTTCTTGAATGATTGATGATGTTTTGTTATTTTATTTTTATGGGAAGTAATGGAGGAGGATAACAAATGTTTTCAATAAATACTATATTCAAACTACGAACTGTTTTGACAATTTTATGTCAAAAGATAATAATATAATATAAATCTGCAAAAAAAATATCTCTGAAAATTAGAAACGACATTGAGACATTCAATGAGATACATTTTTATTATTTGCCTCATGGAAATTGGAAGTATTGATATAGACGAAATATGTTAACAGCTGGTTTGTAGAATAATTTGGTCAATAAGGTACAAGTAATTATATTATTTGAATATTATGCATATTATCCGCATATAAGTTCCAATTTGGGCTTAGTGGAAGATATGAACTGTAGGTATGTTCTGTATTAAAAAAAAAGTTAAATAAAAAAGGTATACAATTTTATAATCATGTTCTTGAAGTGTGCTTTAGAACATCAAAGAAGGTGTATTGCAATATGACCTTTAAATATCTTTGTATATAATTTACAGAAAACAAAGCAGAAGGAAACTAACGTCGATTTGTTTACTATGAAAGAAACCAACCAAAGCTATTATTAAAGATTAAAAAATTTAAAATATACCATATTCAACCCATTAATAAAAGAAAGAAGAAGATATTATACTAGGAACCAACTAGTAATAAAATACAAATATTGAACAGAAACACTGGTATTGTCAAGTATAATATAAAATAAAGAGAGTCCGCAATATTTCGTCGATGCGTTCGATCGACTTTGTGAAGCGCGACTGACAAAGCGCGACTTATTTTATTTTATACTTGACAATACCAGTGTTTCTGTTCAATATATTTTGTATTTTATTAATATTAAACCCAGTTGGACTTTTATGAAATGCTTAAATCCATTTGATTCTGTTACACAATTAAATTGGCAATCAATAACAAGAAAAGCGTCTGAACAACCAGGTAAATAAAAATCACACTCCACCAATATTTACCATTTTCTCTAGCCGTATTCTTTTACTGTTACTTTGAAATTCCTGCAGATCGTTTCATAGCAGAGGTCGGGGTCGATAAATATCGCAGGTTGTCCTGATTCGACAGAATATTTCAACAGAATCTCACGTATTCACAGACATTAAACCATTGCAATATAACTGTACCTCAGAGGTAGAAGGCCAGATGTCCTTTTCTTAATGATGCAATCTTATATATTTTTTTCTGGGGCTAAAGTCGTACTGTTCTGCAGCTAATGGCGAAGGATGAATGATTATGATGATGATTGGGAGATGATGGTGAAGAGTAGGTAAGGATGGAAAGTGGGAAGGAGGCGGTCGTGGCCTATTAGTAGGATACTTTCCCAGCATTTGCCTGTCGACTGAAGGAAAACCACGAAAAACCCCCAGTCAGGGAGGACGGCTGCGGGAATCGAACCCGGGCCTTCGGAATACAAGTTCAGAGCGTTACCACTCAACCAACCTGTTCCGTATGCGTTAGCACAGATTTCATGGAATGATGCCATCAAACCTTAATCAGACCTCTATGATCAGACAATCGAATGCCGTGTATATTATTTTGCTCGAGTAGGTAAATACATACGAGCGTCCCTATACGTCGAAAAATATGAGATATGTATGTCCTTCCGGGCACTTGTTTCACGCTGGTCCGTCCGCAAGAAAGTATTTCAAGGTCACTCTCACTTTCAACAGCACACAGTTCACTGACCTCTTAGGTCCAAGGACGTAGACGCTAACGGCTGTTTTTGGTCGAGAAGAATAAAGCAAGCAAAGGTAATTGGAAACTAGTACAATCTCGAGAGAAACCGCAAGATTTGTAATGTTAACTGTGTCAGATTCTGCATCATTGTGGCGAAAATATGTGTAATTTAGTAAATTCAACTTTGGGGCTGTGCATAGAGGACGTCACGCTTCAGGGGGGAAGGGGGGTGCACCAGTATGGGACACATTTTTTTGTCTGGGGCTTAACGTCGCACTGTTCTGCAGCGAGGCTAATGGCGACGGATGAATGATTATGATGATGATTGGAAGATGATGGTGAAGAGTAGGTAAGGATGGAAGGTGGGAAGGAGGCGGTCGTGGCCTATTAGAAGGGTACCTTTCCAGCATTTGCCTGTGACAGGGGGGAGAGGGGGGGGGGTCTGGAGGCAGTAGGACGTCACGTTTTGATATAGATATTTTCAAGCTTTTTAAATTTCAGTTGATATGTCGGGACCGGAAATTTCGCTAAAAACGATACATTCTGAAACATTTTACTGTCAAAAATACTCTATTTAAGGGGGGGGGGGGGGGGGGTGAGATAGATTTGTGACGTCCATTTAGGGGAGGGGGGGGGGGGGGGTCAAAATATCCAATTTTTAGCGTGACGTCCTTTATGCACAGCCCCATGTGTACATTTAGTAATTCAGCTTCATCGACGGCTGTCCAAATACATGGTTGACCATTCAGATCCAGCGTTCTGATCAATACAAAAGATACAATATTAAAGATAACAAGATAAATAATTCATAAGTATTATAATTTTAAACATGTATCTCAGAAGTAGAAGGGCGGAAGTAGGTTATCTAGATTTTGTGTTGTACACTTTTGGAATTATATAATCAAGCTCTATCAATTACCGTATGACTGATGTCAACAAATAGGCCCAGTAATATTGAAGTAGTCTCAAAAAGAAGCTGGTGTTTTCATTAAAAAATATGACCTTGAACATGAATATGACCTAATCTCAAGAATCATTGAAATGGACTTCCGGCCATCTACTTCTGTAGTACAGACATGTGTTTTTAAAATACTAAGAAAACGCTCAGTATAACGCGTTGATAAGCGAGCCTTCGTACTGCATGAGATTTAAGGTGCTGCAAGCGCGAGCGATTTTGCTGCTATTTGTAGACACTTTTTGCGATACGATTGGAGACGAAATGGGTAGACCAAATTATTTGAAATTTTAATTATGATTAGATAAAAGACAAACTTAGGGTTATCCCTTGGTACATTTTTAATTTTTGGTTTCGTTAATTAGTAATAATTAGTGGATTTTTGGTGAAAAATTAGCAATTTTCTTGTCTCCCTGGGTGCCGTATAAAATTAAATTTCAAAAATGTGCCAAGTGATAACCCTAAGTTTGTCTTTCATCTAATCATGATTAAAATTTGAGATCAATTGGTCAGCGGGTTTGGTCTCCAATCGTATCGCAAATTTCTGAGTTTTGAGCGGTTTTGTTGAATAACCGGCGCCTAATTTACGATGCAATAAGTAAAAATGAAAAAGTGCTACTAATATCCAATCAGACTGATCATGTGAACATCCTGTAAAAGTTACAATCATTTATGAAACAATTTTTCTCTCTCAATTTTCTAAAACGGCCGAGCGCTAGTATCACCTTAATATGTGTGTCAAATACGTCCAACAGGAATTCTGATCAAACTCATATTTTGCATGGTCATTAAGACCATCATTGTCTCTTATTTTACTAAGTTTCATCCCAATCAGTTAAGAACGTATGCACTTATTGACATTTTTAATAACTTTCAGAAATGAAGTATTGAATTGGATATTTTTCCATTGCAACTGAATCTTATTTGATTTATGTACACTCAACAAAATGATAAAACGGTATTTGAAAGAAAAGGATTGGCTGAAAAAATGAGATGTCTACCTCTAGGTAGTAGTTGAGCTCTAATTTCATGGATAATAACAAGGATTGATTGTCAATGAACCAATCAGTTTAGCTCAAATACCGTTTTATGATTTGTTTGGTGTACCCATGGTGTACCAGAGTGTATAGATTGCTTGCTATTCTTAAGTTTCAATAGAAAACAGATACTTTTATGTTGATTGCGTGGATCATATTTCAATTCAATATGGATGTTTTCTGTGTGTTTGGTACGGAATTCCTGCTGGAGAATTTGCACGTACCGGTGCTCACTCATCAACGCGTTACACTGAGCGTTTTCTTAGTTTTAACACTTTGAGGTCGTAACTTTTTCCGATTTCAGTAGGATTATTTGGTATAGTGTGAGCTTGAAATGTGTGTACTTTTTTTATTATTATTTCAATAATTGAATGCTTGGGACGGAAGAACCATGAAACCAACACATTTTTCGATTTTTTTGTGTGGAATTAGCATGTACTTGTCTAGGTCTATCCACTGTCACCTTAAAATTTTGATTATTTAAATGTTGGCATTCTATTAATTGATCATGAATGTTGGTTGCCATGGAAGTACCATGAATGTGATTCAAAATAATGATTGTGCGGACTGAATTGTGTCGCCAAAAATCATTTAAATAAAAGGAAGAAAACAAAACTGGTGGATGATCAACGAAAGTATTTTGAGGAACTCGGAGGAAAGTATACACACCGAAAAGGTCCGGAAATATTACCCTTTCAAAATAAAGTAATTTTTGTAATACATTTGGTGTTCAGGTACCCATTTATTGAATGAACCCTGTATAATAACATCCACATATCCTCAAAACTAAGTAATTGTGATAATTAGACATTGAAATAGTTTTTGGCTATTTACTCAGAATAATTATATTGTTGGTTTCATATTTATCCGGCCCAGCATTCAATTTTGTAAGTGGGAAGACAAATTTGAAAATAATCCGATGGCCTGGGGTATATTTTGACAGGACAATTTTGAAAAAAAAATATGTTTTGCATGAAACCCTGATTTTGGCGAACCTGCATGACCATCAATTGCAAAAGCGTCTAAAACTTATACTGAAGAACTTACACTTTGTGACCTTGGCAAATTTGTTCAGTTAGAAAAATATTCGACAATTAAAACTTACGGATACCCAGAACATCGGTATCAAATGAAAAATCAAGATAACCTTGCGAATGGCAAGCGTCAGTGAATGTACTAAACTCGTGTTGCAAAAATGTAACGTGCTCTGTTATTTACCTTGAAATTAATTATTGTTATCATCACTACATGATTTTGCACCATTTTAGGTATAAGAAAAAAGAGAAATATTTACATGATCTGATGAACTCGATCTTGGCCGACGAAACGAAACGACACGAGGAGTTAGCTCTGTTGGTAAATCGTTCGAGATCATTCAGGAGACCTAGGGTACTGTCGCCGGAAGCGAGAATTTTTATGGCAAAGACTTCGTAACTGGGACGTAAATTGACTTCGACAAAAACTCTAATAACTTACTTATTTATACAAATAAAACTCTGATTTAGAAGTGTAGTACACATACTGTGTTCTGACAGCTTTATACATCGGTAAAATTAAGGATATATTAACAGTAAATATGCTCTACTTGGAATTAAAAAAATCGAACATTTCTTACTCTAGAGGATTTCACGACCCTAATTTCATCCCAGAACTATTGTGAAAGCCATTTGAAAACATAATCTTGTTGGATCAACCATTTATTTCACTTCGAAAAATGTTAAAACAGTAATTTTATAAAAAAAAATCCATTTACGAAGTCTTTGCCAGCAAAATATTCACTCCCGGGAAATGGGGTGTTTCATTAGTATGATATCTTTCAGCCCTATTTGTTATTTTACCCTTTCCTTCGCATCAATGAAGTTATCAATTTGTACTTGTATTATGTTTAAAAAAAAAAAAAAAATCGAAAAAATAAAATAAAATAAAAATATAATATGCATGAGCTCGAGGCTGTAAAGGAAAAACAAAAATAACTCCTTCCAATCTTGAATATTGAATACCTTTGCGTGTTGTATATTTGTTGAAAAACACAAAAATGTCTGCCAAATCAAACTGCATGCGATATTTTTTTAAAGTTACAAAGGTAATATATTTTAATTGCCTCAATTCTGTTTCAAATTCAAGGTCTAAGATATGCAAAGTAAACAAATTTGCCAACCTTGTGTGCGGAATATTATACCTAGAATCAGCAAGCTATACTACCTTCAAATATCTAGTGTAACGGTCGCTGCACGCCAGCCAAGTCGTACGGCGCGCACACTTTCATATAAAAAGGCTGGAGCAACACACTTTAACTGTAGGCATCTAAGTGGCATTTTTGGCCTACTGGATCTTAAAATTGGGAATTCTCACATTGTTGCAAAATATCTTAATTTCGAGCTATGGCCCACCCCACCACATTTAACAAATTTGGTAACAATGGGTGACGCCCTTTGCGAGCTAGAGGGCCGTGAAAATCGTGTTTTAGGGCGGTTCAGTAATCTTAGTAGTCTCCTGGAATTCAAATCCGGTAAACAGGCCATAGCCTAAACGGCTGAACCGATTGATCTCACATTTTTACCACGTGTGCACTTTTGGAGTCTGATTGGCCCTCACCCCCATGACTTTTTTGTGCCGCCATTTTAAAACCGGAAGTGATTTCATATTTCAAAAACGGCTGGACCGATCGGAACGAAATTTGCGCCAATCGATTCAGACGGTCATCTATATGGAACATCCATAGACAAATTATTAATTTATTATTACTAAAACCGGAAATGACGTCATCAAAATATGCCAAATTTAACTAAAATCACCTCTTATTACATTAACTACATATTCAGAAGGCTTATAATAATACATGGAATTTAAAGATGTAATTTCTATGTGGCTGTGATTTAAGCCGCCATTTTGAAAACCGGAAGTGATGCCATATCTCGAAAATGGCTGGACCGATTGGGACAATAGAGTACTGGAGTGCCACGCCCACTAGGTACTTCCGGAGTCTTTTTCAAAACCCTCTTATGGAAATTAACATGGGGACGTACTTTGATTGCTGGTCATTTGTAAACGAAACAGAGTTAAGAAAATCCCAATTCACCACCATTAACTTCAATCTTTCATTTATAACATTATGTCGACACATCTCTTGAAATATATACAAAATATAAACTGTTACAAGTTAAACAACACACTACACAGCGTATGACGTCACGAAAGTGTACACCGGTGCAAGATGTAAATTCAATGAACTGTCAGTCTACATTTCAACAGCTCATTACATCTCGTTTTATGGTATTCTGAAATTAAAATAACTATAATATGAACTTGATTCAGTGTATAAACTCGAGGAGCACAGAAATACTTCAGTTTTGTTTACTTTTTGTCAACAATCGAAAATTGACGTGCAAGGTCTGGCATCATTGTTGAAAATTGTTTCATTTGTTTTTCATTTTTGTAAAGTCGCAGTTGCCAACTCGCTTCCCAGGACATCGCGCTGCTTCGTGTGAGTTGTGACAATATATTATTGATGTAGATTGCAACGTCGCACTTTGGAGCTGTTTAATAACTTAAACAGTTTATATTTTGTATATATTTGAAGAGATGTGTCGACATAATGTTATAAATGAAAGATTGAAGTTAATGGTGGTGTATTGGGATTTTCTTAACTCTGTTTCGTTTACCAATGACCAGCAATCAAAGTAAGTCCCCATGTTATTTTCCATAAGAGGGTTTTGAAAAAGACTCCGGAAGTACCTAGTGGGCGTGGCACTCTGGTACTCTATACTTTCGCAATTCTTTACAGAAAATTATTTTAAGCATATTTAGCGTCAAACGCAACTTTTATTTGCAACCAAATCGGAAATAGCGTATTTTTTTAAAGGAAATAGGCATTGTTGCACCAATATGTGTTTCAAGTTGTATGAAAAAGCTAAAATAGATGTGATATCGCAGAAAAAAACACTCCGTGTAAAAAAGGCAGCCAAGTCTCTTCAACTAAGAAAAAAATGAAAGAAATCTAAAACTCAGCACTGAAAAGTAGTGATATCAAAAAAATGGGCTAAGTCAAAACTACTTAAAAAATCTAAAAAATACTTGTCGCATCGTTTTTTCATTTAGTGTATTATTGATAGTTATATTATAGATATAGGTAGGTACATTGAATTATGCATGTTTATATGTTATTTATACACGATGCGCAAAGTATATTTTTGATTTTTTAAATAGTTTTGATTTATTTAATTTTTTTCTTAGTTGAAGAGAGTTGGCCGCCTTTTTACACGGAGAGTTTTTTCTGGGATAGGTACTACCTAGAGCAACTTACGTTATGTATAATGTAATCATTCCTTCTTAATTCTTTAATAATTTCTATTATGGTAACAATATATTGTAAAGAAAAAGACATACGTGTTTTTCAATAATTTTTCAGTAAAGCTAAAAATACTTGTGTGATTTTCCTTCGAACATTCATTGAAAACAGGAGTATATAAATAATTAATACTAGTGTTTTCAAATGAAACCGACCAATGTTACTGCGGAAACGAACAATTCAGCTCTCTTATTTTCGACACGAATGTATAATTATTAGCCGTCACATCATAATTTGTTAATTCCACATGGTGATATAAATCTTGCTAATTTACTAATTGTTACAAACTAAAGACCTTTGAGAATAACAACCTCGAGTTAACTCCAAGAATTAAATTATTTAGACCAAAAAAAATTGTTGAAAAGTGGATGGCATATAAGCAGGCATTAAATCAGTTGCAGTAGAAAACAATGAAGAACAAATATGATAATGAACTCAGTTTCAATGCCCTATGAATTCGCCAAGGACATACAACTGGTTTTTATATGGCTGTATTATCATTTTATCTAACGTATAAGCATCTGCACAGCAGGTTTCATTCTTAATATCCAGGGTTATGGCCATGGTCCTTAGAATTATTTGTAATTTATACCTGTGATAATAAAATATCATATAGGTATCCTGCGTGAGAAAAGGTTGCCATGGCAACATAAAAGTATAGGGAATAAACAAATCTGACAGCGGCAATCCAAATCTCATATTTAGAGTGATTACTTGTGAAAGAAAGTACAAGTTACTAATAATACGCATTTTTATCCATACACAAGTTCAAGTAAAATATTCATCTGAGAAATATGATTTATATCTATTATTTATAGCCTTGACACATTTCCCCTACCAGAGCATCCTCCATTTTTCTACCACTGTTACGTCACGAGCAGGATTCCTATACTAACATAACACTAACAATTTTCAATGCTCTCCTAAATTTTAAACTGTTAGGACTATTGCCATGGCATCAAACAATAATATCATTGCATGTTCACAAATTATTACAAAACCGGCTCTTATAGTACGATTCAAAAATTTATTCTTCATTGAAGTTCCACTTTTAAGTTTTACCCCGACAATAGCTCATATTTGCAGGGTAGTGTTGCCATAATATTTAATGAACATTCGTCACTTTTTACACCTTTCTTTCTTATTTATTCAGTAAACGTAGGATCTTGTACAAAAAATACATATTTTCAATCATTTGCCTTTCTTTAAAGACGATTTCATGTATCCCTGAAATTGGGTAAAAGTTGAACTTTTATTTTTTACATATTATACGGTAAGGGGCAATGGTGTTAGTTGTTGCATGTTTATTGAGCGAGCGTAGCGAGCGTCACCACGGTACTCTTATGGCACTTTCTCTGTGTGTTTGTTTGTTTGTTTTTTTGTATTTTTTTTTGTGGTCACACTCCAGGTCAAACCGCTCAAGCAATCAATCTGAAATTTTGTACACATACTAACGTACTCTATGCGGTCCCTGGGATCGTTTTTGAACGGGATCCCGTGATTGGTTCAAATTTTAAAAACATTATCTTTCGATTGGGTTGTTTTATCAATTTGAAATTTTGACAAGTCATTACCACTAACATTTTACCCAATCATACAAAGTTTCAGCCAAATCCTCCCATTGGTTAAAATTTAAAAAAATCTTTCATATGCTTTTTGAAATTTAAACTAGAACCGTACGACCGATCAACTTAAAACTTTGCATGGTCATTGGGACCAACATTATCTGTATTTTTGACAATTTTCAGACTTATCTGTGTTTAAATCCAAAAGTTATTGACATTTTACTGACATTTTACGTGTTATCTGTCAAATTTCTCGAAAATGTTGATCACGGCTTCTTCGACTCTTTATAGTTCCAAGGTAGTTAGAGCAGAAACTTTCAAACGTATGAAACTGATATGACCGTTCAACAGATCGTCTAATATTGTGTAAGTGCACACACTTTTATCATATGAGTGGTCCCAGGTATATTTTTTTAAATATATCCTATGATTTTTGAATTTTAACAAGGAACATTTTAATCATAAAGGTTCAATCGATCAACTTAAAACTTTGCATGGCTATTGGGACTAATACTTTAGGAATATTTTGAGATTTTTATACCTACAAGTCTGACGAATTTCGAGAATTATTGGCTTTTAATGATATTTTCGATCGACATATTTTCGGTTCGAGGTGTTGCGCGTGTCCGTGCTCGCTCATCAACGCGTTATACAGAGCGTTTTCCTAGTATGTTGTATGTGGCATTTAATTTCTTCATAAATTAATTAATAACTCAATCGACTGTCCTCAACTTCTGTCTAAAATCAATTTTTCAGTTCCGTCCCGCCGCACTCCACAAAAATCATCATTATTTAAAACTCATAACAGTAGGATTTTTTTTTTGAAACATTCGTGTGTTAATAGAATTATGAATAGCTTTAGATAATTTGAACTTCCAAATTTATAACACTTTGGTCTTTAGATATATAACAATTCTATTGAAAACATTAGGTCCACTTTTATAAATATGTAGGTATTTAATTTAGCCCCAGATTAGATTAGGTTCATAGATTAGCATTAGATTAGTAATACTTAGTTTGTGGTGATTCTTTAAAATGTTCCTTTTTAATTTTTAACTTATTGTATCAATTGATTAGGGAATTCTCCTCTAATTTTATTAAGGTAAATAATAATCACATATCACTCTTATCACTATCACTTGAGAAATAGAACATTTTAATTCATAAAAATCAATTTCAAATGTCATGGGACATTTTGGAGGGAAAAAAGGCATGTAATGAGAATCTGGGTTGTGATGTCATTTCTAAGTCCACAATAATGCGTTGCCATGGTAATATGCTTTGTTGCCATGGCAAAATATGAGTTATGACGACAATATCAATTTTCCTGTTTTAAAGTTAGAAGAAAAATACAAACTTTGTAAATCAATTCCGAGAGAAATATTGAACCTACACCAAAAATAAACATAAAATGATATCATTATTCGGCAACGTCTCCCCTTCCATAATAATACAATTATTTGGAAATTTAATTTACAGGAAAATTCCTTATTGTATTAAGGTTCTATTTTATATATTAAATCCACTTGTGGGGTTTTACTCTGTTGGATACAAAAACAATAATGATAATGTTTCTACCTATCATTGGCAATTCGTTTCCTATCACAATATACGCTGGAACCCAATTAATTGTGAAAGTGACATTGAAATAAAGCATTGCGTTTTATGATCCTCACGCGGAATGTTAAATAAGATTTGAAATGTTCTTTTCGTCTGTTTCGGTGGTTTTCAAGGTTTCCAATTATTTTATTGTGCACTGTTCAGCTACAGCAAATGGCGACGGATGAATGGTTATGATATTGATAGGGATATGATGTACAAGCGCAAGCGATTTTGATTTTTGTCGACACTTTTTTGGATACGATTGGAGACAAAATGGGTTGACGAAATGATTTGAAATTTTAATCGTAATTTGTTAAAAGACATACTTAGGGTTTTAATTTTTTGTTTCGTTAATTAGTTATAATTAGTGGATTTTTGGTAAAAAAATTAGCTATTTTCTTGTCTCGCTGGGCGCCGTATGCAATTAAATGTCAAAAATGAGCCAAGTGATAACCCTCAGTTTGCTTTTTATCATATCATGATTAAAATTTTAGATCAATTGGTTCACGGGTACAATCGTATCGGAAATTTCATAGTTTTTAGCGGTTTTGTTGAATAACCGGCGCCTAATTAACAAGGCACGAAGCAAAAATGAAAAAGTGCTACTAATATACAATCAGACTGATCATGTGAACATCCTATCAAAGTTACACCCACTTACGTTTCATCTCAGTCGTGAGGGGGGTTTATGTCGCACTGTTCTGCAGCGAGGCGAATCACAACCGCCTCCTTCCCATACCGTAAATCTTTACTACTTCATTATCATAATCATTTATCCTTTGCCATTTGCCATTTGCCCAGTTGCAGTACAGTTCGACAACAGAAAACTCCTCTAAAACATGATGAAAATATCAAAACGCGGCATTTTTCTAGGCAAAAAGGAGCTCTTCGGAAGAGATACGTATGTAATGATTAATGACAAATTGTAATTGAGGGTAATAGGTGACGCTTCCAAATTACAATAATGTAATTATTAGCATGCGTCATCAATAGACTATAGAACGACTGTCAAAGTCATTTCTCATCTCATGTCAATATTTGCTAAACGTATTCAAGAATAAAAAAAATCTGCGTGCAGAATTATTGAAGAGAGGTATCATATTGTTTTATTTGAGATATTTATAGCTAATATATTGTGTTATTGTATTATACCAAGCCAACTCAACAAAAAAGCCAAAATAAAATTTCATCTCTTCACATTTAATAATTTGTGGAAGTTCTACCAAGAACAAAGCAATCACACACCTCTTTCAGGATTTTTCCATTATCTTTATACTTTTTTGAGCGAGCGAAGCGAGCGTCTCCTTTTGGCTCCTTTGGCACGGACCTCTGTTTTTTTTTTTTTTTTTTTTTTTTGGCTGCTAATAGCCGATACACAGGTCGCACCGTTTCACCGATCGATCTGAAATTTTGCACACATGTAAAACCAACCTTCTCTGTTTGCAGACCCTAATTTTTTTGAAATCCAATTATTGGTTGAAATTTAAATAAACATCTCCTGATAGGCCGAAAAATGAAAATGGACTTCGACAAATGTGATCGACCTTATATTTTGCATGGTCATTAACACCAACATTGTCTCTTATTTTACAAATTTTCAGCCAAATCCTCCCATTGGTTAAAATTTAAAAAAATATTTCATGTGCTTTTTGAAATTTTAACCAGAACCGTTTGACCGATCAACTTAAAAATTTGCATGGTCATCGGGTCCAACATTATCTGTATTTTTGACAATTTTCAGACTAAACTGTGTTTAAATTCAAAAGTTATCGACAGTTTAAGGATATTTTGCGTGTTGGCTATCATATTTCTCGAATTTCATATTTCACGGAATCTTTGAATCTTCACTTCAAAGTTGTTAGAGCAGAAACTTTCAAACGTATTATGAAACTGATATGACCGTTTAACATTTTTTTGAACGAGATCCTGTGATTTTTGGAAATTAACAAGGAATCGTTCAATCATAAAGGTTCAATCGATCAACTTAAAACTTTGCGTGGTTATTGGGACCAATATTTTAGGAATTGTTGGAGATTTTCATACAAATCTGTGACGAAATTCAAGAATTATTGGCTTTTAAGGACATTTTCGATAAACATAATTTAGGTTCGAGGTGTTGCGCGTTATCCGTGCTCGCTCATCAACGCGTTACTCAGAGCGTTTTCCTAGTTACTTACAGGGCGTCAAAAAATACCCAAAACATTCATCAAGAGAGCGTAGCGAGCGTCTCCACTTGAAACTTATGGCTCGAATCTCTGTTTTTTTGCGTGTTTATTTGTGCATTTGGCGTCTCCTGCCAAATGATGTAAGGGAACAGGCCAATTTTTTCACAAAACTTATATTACTATTCTGGTTGTGGACAAAATGATTTTCAGCAAGTTGGGTCCATTGGTTTCATCGGAAATTGATTTTTGTATCGTAGCAACGAAACGTGAACCTGGCACCCCCCACGAAAGATATCGAGTTAAGATTCTCCAGATAATTAGTGCCCAATTAGTGCCAATTAGTGCCGTTGAATTGAGAATTAGTGCCACTTCCCCTGGGAAGTTATTCACAAAAAACACTAAGTTCACGCAGCACCCCCCACAAAAGATAGAGGTTTGAAACTCTCCAAATATTTAGTGCTCAATTAGTGCCAATTAGTGCCGTTGAAATCAGAATTAGTGCCACTACCCCTGGGAAGTTATTCACAAAAAACACTGGGGGGTGCTAAGTTCACGCAGCACCCCCCACAAAAGATAGAGGTTTAAAACTCTCCAAATATTTAGTGCTCAATTAGTGCCAATTAGTGCCGTTGAATTCAGAATTAGTGCCACTTCCCCTGGGGAAGTTATTCGCGAATATCTCTGGGGAGTGCTAAGTTCACAGCACCCGCCAAGAAAGATAGAGGTTTAAAACTCTCCAAATATTTAGTGCTCAATTAGTGCTAATTAGTGCCGTTGAATTCAGAATTAGTGCGACTTTCCCTGGGAATCTATTCGCGAATATCGCTAAGGGGTCTCACTTTACAAATTCTTCCCTAGTTAAGTTAGAGATTTGAAACTCTTCAAATATTTACTGCTCAATTAGTGTTAATTAGTTCAGTTGAATTCAGAATTAGTGCCACTTCCCCGAGGACGTTATTCGCGAATATCTCTGAGGGGTTCTAAAATCACGCAGCAACCCCCACAAAAGATAGAGGTTTAAAACTCTCCAAATATTTAGTGCTCAATTAGTGTCAATTAGTGCCGTTGAATTCATAATTTGTGCCACTCCCCTGGGATGTTATTCGCGACTATCGCTGAGAGGACAAATTCTTCCCAAGTTAAGTTAGAGATTTGAAACTCTCCAAATATTAATTAGTGCCATCGTTCGTGGGAGGTGCTGTGAACTTAGCACACCCCAGCGATATTCGCAAATAATTTCCATTGGGGAGCGGCACTTATTCTTAATAGAACGGCACTAATCGGCACTAATTGAGCACTAAATATTTAGAGAGTTTCAAATCTCTAACTTAACTAGGGAAAAATTTGTAAAGTGAGACCCCTTAGCGATATTAGCGAATACCTTCCCCGGGGAAGTGGCACTAATTCTGAATTCAACGACACTGATTGGCACTAATTGAGCACTAAATATTTGTAGAGTTTCACATCTCTAACCTAACTAGGGAAGAATTTGTAAAGAGAGAAAAGATTTCTTAGCGATATTAGCGAATAACTTCCCCGGGGAAGCGGCACTAATTCTGAATTTCACAGCACTAACTTTCACTAATTGAGCACTAAATATTTGGAGAGTTTTAAACCTCTATCTTTCTTGGCGGGTGCTGTGAACTTAGCACCCCCCAGTGATATTCGCGAATAACTTCCCCAGGGGAGTGGCACTAATTCTGAATTCAACGGCACTAATTGGCACTAATTGAGCACTAAATATTTGGAGAGTTTCAAACCTCTATCTTTTGTGGGGGGTGCTGCGTGAACTTAGCACCCCCCAGTGTTTTTTGTGAATAACTTCCCAGGGGTAGTGGCACTAATTCTGATTTCAACGGCACTAATTGGCACTAATTGAGCACTAAATATTTGGAGAGTTTCAAACCTCTATCTTTTGTGGGGGGTGCTGCGTGAACTTAGCACCCCCCAGTGTTTTTTGTGAATAACTTCCCAGGGGAAGTGGCACTAATTCTCAATTCAACGGCACTAATTGGCACTAATTGGGCACTAATTATCTGGAGAATCTTAACTCGATGTCTTTCGTGGGGGGTGCCAGGTTCACGCACCTAACGAAATCTTCTGCGAAATGTTCATAAAAAATACCTATGGACCATGATTACTGCATTTCTGTATATCAGTTGGCAGTGACATTATGTTTTCACAAATATTTTGACATTGACAGTTGTTAAACTATTTTGATATTCTGCCAGTGATTATTCTTGCTGTTTGGCGATGCTTTCTTGGAGGTTTTTTAGTAAACGTAAGGTTTTGTGGTCTAGCTATTGTTTGTAGAAAATTTTAACATTTCTGTGATCCTGGGAGTGATGGGAAAGTCTTTTGCTTCTCTTGGATTTATTTTTCAAGGTTTTGTGGCAATCTTACCAGTTTTTGAAGAAAATTTGAACTCTGATGTGATTCTGCAAGTGATTATTTGTGGATTATTTACGGAATTTCGGTTAGATCATGGTTAGATGTGCTGCACACCGGTGCTCGCTTATCAACGCGTTACACTGAGCGTTTTCCTAGTTTTAGATAATTGAGCGTTTGATAACATTTTTACTTGTTCCACTTAGAACGATGATTTTTTTAGTACTGATAGCTCTTGAAACAGACTTTTAAAATATATGTGTAGTTCTTTATTTTTTCTCTATGGGCAAGTGCAAAGCTAACTAATCCGAAATAGGAAGCATTTGGCCCTTGAGGTGAAACTAAACTATAGGAAAACGCTCAGTGTAACGCGTTGATGAGCGAGCCTTCGTACTGCACCCATTTGATATACGTTTGCAAATAGCTGCTCTACAGGCCTTGGAACTGAAGCATCAAGAAGGCAGGGATGACTATTTAGCACGGCCTCCTTTATAAGTTTTGTTGTTTTGTTTCACTCCACGTTAAACAACAAAACTTATAAAGGAGGCCGTGCAATTTAGTATACATTTTTCAAATATTTCAAGATTATAGAATTAAATTGACTTAAGGTGCTGCAAGCGCGAGCGATTTTGTTGCTTTTTGTAGACACTTTTTGCGATACGATTGGAGACGAAATGGGTAGACCAAATTATTTGAAATTTTAATCGTGATTAGATAAAAGACAAACTTAGGGTTATCCCTTGGTACATTTTTAATTTTTTGTTTCGTTAATTAGTAATAATTAGTGGATTTTTGGTGAAAAATTAGCTATTTTCTTGTCTCCCTGGGCGCCGTATAAAATTAAATTTCAAAAATTTGCCAAGGGATAACCCTAAGTTTGTCTTTCATCTAATCATGATTAAAATTTGAGATCAATTGGTTCACGGGTTTGGTCTCCAATCGTATCGCAAATTTCATCGTTTTGCGCGGTTTTGTTGGATAACCGGCGCCTAATTAACGATGCAATAAACAAAAATGAAAAACAACTACTACTATATAATAAACAATCAGACTGATCATGTGAACATCCTGTAAAAGTTACACTCACTTATGAAACAATTTTTCCCTCTCAATTTTCTAAAACGGCCGAGCGCTAGTATCACCTTAAATGGCAATAACTTTTGAAAATAATTACAGATTAGTTTGAAAATTGGCAAAAATACCTAAAATGTTGGTCCCAATGACCATGCAAAGTTTTAAGTTGATCGGTCAAACGGTTTTAGTTTAAATTTAAAAAATCATAAGATAGATGGTTTTAAATTTGAATCAATGGTAGGATTTGGCTAAAACTTTTTATGGATGGGGACAATGTTGGTTGCAATGACTTCTCAAAATTTCAAATTGATCGGACCAACCAACCAAGAGATAATTTTTATTAAAATTGAACCAATCACAGGATCCCGTTCAAAAACGATCCCAGAGACCGCTGAGATTACGTTAGTACGTGTACAAAATTTAAGATCTGCCCTGTACAATCAAATGTTATGAGAAATGTATTAATATCAGAAAAAATATAATTGGCAGATTAAATATGCAAAGATAATGTGAGTATAAATATATGTTTGGAATAGTAGACTGATGCACACTTAATAAAGATAGGTTATGGAAAGAAATATGTTTAATTGACTCCAATGGAAAAATGATATACTAATTTGATAATAGACAGTAATTATTTTAAACTTAAAACTGAGTTTTTGTAAATGACACATGTACGTACAAACAAGTCATACCTCAAGGTAAGAACGCATACGAATTAAAATTTTCCAAGAATCAGAGGATGTTCCTTTTTACCTGTTTCTTTGAATAAATATTTCGTGTCATGCGCATTTAGTTACCGAGAACATAATTTGCACTACATTGACAGAATTTGCATGAAATTGATGCCAATGCTTTGCTGTAGATTTATTTGTAGTTAAATACATAGGCGCTAACTTCGGATCGCTTAAAAATAATGTCCCTGTTACTCATTTATATCGGATCCCTAATTTTTTAAATTAATATTATTTTTTTCTCTGATAAAATTGTAATTTTGTATACTTATATCAAGACCATTCATGCATTTAAAACACATAATTGTGTCAAATTCTATGATGATAATCTTCGGATTCCTTGAATCGTCAATATTATGTTTCATTGAAGTTGAAATTTTTCAATGTCAAAAATACCGACATTCTTCTTTTAAAGCCAAATCGGAAAAGAATTCTAAAACTTTTTTTATATTTTAAGCATAATAAGCGGTTCAATCGAAATATAAATGCAAATTGAATCATGTAAGGAAAGACGGTGGGAAGGAGGCGGTGGTTTCTTATTGAGCGAGCGACTCCTTTTGGCTTCTTTTGGCACGGAATTATATTTTTCTGTTACTAACCGATATACAAGCTACACCGTTTCACCGATCGATCTAAAATTTTGCAAACTAGAGACAATTCCTTTTCTGTTTGCAGACCCTTATTTTTTTGAAATCAATACTAGGAAAACGCTCAGTGTAACGCGTTGGTGAGCGAGCCCGGGGACGTGCAAATTCTCGAACCGGAAATACGTACACAAGCACAAAAAACATACATCCACATTGACTTGAAATATGATCACTCAATCAACACAACATATTATGCTTTTCATTGAAACTTGAAAATAACATCTAAGCATCCTGGTAAATATAGCAAATCAGATGCAATTCAATTAGCACTGGAAAACATTCATTTTGATACTTCATTACTGACAGATATTAAAAATGTTAATAAGTTCATACGTTCTTAACTAATTGGGATGAAATTTTGTAAAATAAGAGACAATGTTGGTCTTAATGATCATGCAAAATATGAGTTTGATCAGAATTATCCAAGACCGTTTTCATTTTTCAGCCTATAGATCAGGAGATATTTATTTAAATTTTAACCAATGAATGGATTTCAAAAAAATTATGGTCTGAAAACAGAGAAGGTTGGTTTTACATGTGTGCAAAATTTCAGCTCGATCAAAGAAAAACTCTGACCTGTAAAGCCAAAATATGAATTTGATCAGATTTATCGAAGACCATTTTCATTTTTCAACCTATCAGGAGATGTTTATTTCAATTTTAACCAATGAATGGATTTTAAAAAAATTTGGGGCCTGCAAACAGAAAAGGTTGTCTTTACATGTGTGCAAAATTTCAGATCGATCGAAGAAAAACTCTGACCTGTACAGCTTCACCCAACAGAAAAAAAACAGAGGTCCGTGCCAAATGAGCCGAAAGGAGACGCTCGCTTCGCTCGCTCAATAAATATCTCCTGATAGGTTGAAAAATGAAAACGGTCTTCGATAAATCTGATCAAACTCATACTTTGCATGGTCATTATAAGACCAACATTGTCTCTTATTTTACAAATTTTCATCCCAATCAGTTTATAACGTATGAACTTATTGGCATTTTTAATAGCTGTTAGAAAAGAAAGAATCGAAATGAATGTTTTCAAGTGCCAATTGAATTAAATCTGATTTGCTCCGTACCAGGGTGCTTGAGATGCTATTTTCAAGTTTCGATGAAAAGCATACTTTTATGTATGTTGATTGAGTGGATCATATTTCAATAGGGAAGTCTCGTGAAGATTTGAATTCAGAATAATATTTATTTTATGAAAGTTGAGATGTTGCTGAACAATGACATCACAGTTTGCTATATTGCCATGGCAACAAGGGAATCCCCATGTCAACACAATGTTAATGACTTGAAAATGACATCACAGTTCTGATTCTTGTTACAGGCCGTTTTTCCCGCCAAAAATCCTATGATATTTGAACTCGATTTTTATGAATGAAAATTTAAGATTTCATAGGTAATAAGTGTATTTGTCATTATTATTTGTGTTTATTTATAGAAATTTACTAGAATAAAATTTCATGAGACTTCCCTATTCAATATGAATGTGTATGTTTTCTGTGCGTTGGTACGCATTTCCGGTTTGAGAATTTGCACGTACCCGTGCTCGCTCATCAACGCGTTACACTGAGCGTTATCCTAGTTATTAGATAACCTTCCCTCTCAACTGAGGAAACTACTAAAAGTCATCATACAGGAAGACAGATTCGGGAATCTAACCAAGGACCGCGGGAGTTTCTTAACAAGCTGTAATACACTGGAACGCCTTGTTGGTAGGCAACCCAACTAACTCTGCTGCATGCGGGTTGCATAGATCTTGGCGATACATTCATTACCGACGACAAGGTTAACGAATGTGTATGAATTAATGAGGCAAAAAATCAGCTTGAAGGTTCATTGCTTGAACTGACAAATTAGCACATTCATTATGTTCAATACAGCTATTATTATATTATAATTAATGTAGTTTAATACCCATCTAGGCTCTCTATGTTAGACCAGGAAAAGAACTGAGCCAAAGGGCTGAACCGGTATTTATTGATTACACCATGGGACTCTTATGGGACTTTTCTTTTGGTTCAAATTTAAAAAAGCACTTTCGATTTGTTGGTCCGATCAATTTGAAATTTTGCAAATTCATTGCAACCAACATTGCCCTCATTCTTACAAAGTTTCAGCTAAATCCTCCCACATCTATCTTGTGATTTTTAAAATTTCAACTTGAACCGTTTGACCGATCAACTTAAAACTTTGCATGGTCATTGGGATCAACATTTTAGGTACGTTTGTCAATTTTCAGAGTAATCTGTCGTTATCTTCAAAATTTATTGTCATTTTAAGGACGTTTTATTCTTTATTCTTGAAATATTTGCAAATTTATGCCAATAATTTCAATTATTTTATCAGTGCTATCTTGACGCTTCAGGTCCAAGGCCTATAGTAGAGCAGCGACTTGCAAACGGACTTAGGTTCACGGACTTCGTCTCTAATCGTATCGGAAATGTCATCGTTTTGCGCGGATTTGTTGAATAACCGGTGCCTTATTAACAAAGCACGAAGCAATAATGAAAAAGTGCTACTTTAAGGTGGATTTCCATGCTCCGTCACCGTCCGTCACCGTCCGATGAAAACGACAGAATGCGATCACGTGACCCGTCTCGACCAATCCGTCGCCGTCCGATTTTTTTCGGGATGGCTCTGATTGGTCGAGACGGGTCACGTGGTCGTTTTCGTCGGACGGTGAAGGACGGTGACGGACAGTGACGGAGCATGGAAATCCACCTCAATATACAATCAGACTGATCATGTGAACATCCAGTCAAAGTAGCAACCACTTATGGACAATTTTTCTCTCTCAATTTGCTAAAACGGCCGAGCGCTTGCACCACCTTAACGAATGAAGGAATTCCGTCATTCAAAATGTTAATATTTTAGGTTTTGTTATTGCATTTTTTATCCATTCTAAGGAAAGTGATTTACCTATTATTTTCACCCTGGAAACATATTTTGCTCTATAAATTATATTGTAAAAAGCGTCAATTTCCAAGGATAAGGAAGAAATTTCGTGGTTTTCTCTAGACACGCCTTGAAGGTTTCTACTAATAGGCCACAACTGCCACCTTCCAACTTATATCCTTCCGTATGTTTTAGCATCATCTCAGTAAAATAACAAAGTTAATGAGTTAATAAAATACGCAAATTAATATATGCTTAAATTTATTGATTGATATATACATGTTATAAATAATATGGTAGACATCTGTCAAATTGAATAGTAAAAGAAGACACGAAATCACTATTGACAGCACATCGACCCTCTAACGACGGAAGAAATGACGTCTCTTCTTTTCTTTCAAGTGATATGATGTATGATCATATAACTTTTATGCAATGTCACCCGACATCGAATCCATGTCCAGCCTCTCTCCGTCGACGACAACGTACCTCCTCCTCCCATCGCCCTCCTTGCGTCTGCGCTGTCCAGTACGACCTCCACGATCTAGAACTCAATGCGTATATCCTTGACGGGCACCCAGCGCACCTCCTGCTCCCTTTGAGCCTCTCTCCGTCGACGACAACGTACCTCCTCCTCCCATCGCCCTCCTTGCGTCTGCGCTGTCCAGTACGACCTCCACGATCTTCAAGATGGCCGCCGGTGTCGGTCGTGTGTTTTTGCTGCTCCGGATTTTTCAGTTTTTCTTGTTGTTGCGAGTGTTCGTTGATGCTGCGAATGTCACACGTAATGCGGATAGTGTTTGCGCGTATGCCGTTGGTATTACATATTCGTTCGGAGATACGTACGTGAATATATCCAAGTTGAACTGTTCGTTGTCGGGTTGGTGTTGTGTTGGAACTGACATTTGTAACCTATCATCCCTCTATTTGGGCGATTCCAAGAGAAGACGAGTTTGCTCGATGCACGGGTCGCGTCTATTTAGCTGGAGGGCTGCAGCGAGGCTTATTTTGTTGTTGTTGGCATTAGCCGGGGACATTCAACTTAACCCGGGTCCTACTTCCGCGAACAACATAAACAATCTGCAATTATACTACATGAATGCAAGAAGCATTTCGGGGCCGGAAAGGCTGAGTGACTTTAACATTAATTTTTCTGACAATAGTCAAGCTGATATTGTCTGTGTGACTGAAACTTGGTTGAGTGCTAGCATACTGGAGGGTGAAGTTCTTGACTCTAGTCAATATACGGTGTTCAGAAGAGACAGAAACGAGCGCGCTGGAGGCGGTGTGTTGATAGCCATCAGCAGTGCCCTTGCGTCTCGTCACGTGGATGAAGAAGACGGTGAATGTGAGGTGGTTTGGGCGGAGGTGTTGCGGTCGCCGAGTAGTAGCCTTTTCATCGGATGTGTATACCTCCCACCATTGCCCACTTCATCTCTTGTTGGCAATCTGCAGGACTCTATATCACGTATACTCGCTCGTTCTCGACCGCAAGATGTCGTACTGCTCTGTGGAGACCTCAACTTGCCTGACATCCGATGGCTGCCGTCTTCGGACGGGTTGCAACCTTTGGTAATTGGAAATTCCAATGCCGGTGTTGCACTTGAGTTTGTTGATATGGTTAATGAGTTGAACTTTCACCAAGTCGTTCCTTTTGCTACTAGAGTAAGTAACTTTTTAGACCTGTTATTCTGTAACACCCAGGATGTACAGATAGTTGTGGATCAAGTGGAGTCCATCGTTCGGACGGATCATTTGGCATTTGAGGCAACGGTTTTTCTTCCAGCGTTGGAGAGGCCTAAGTCTAAGTCCCTGCCAAGATTTAACTGGAACAAAGCCGACTTGAATCTTCTTAAAATAAATCTTTTAGATACAAATTGGAATGAAATGGACGCTGCAGGTGAAGTGGATGAGAAGTGTGACATCTTTTACTCCCTGCTAAATGGAGTATTAACAGAGTCTGTTCCGTATGTAAAGGTCAATCCTTCTAGATATCCCACATGGTTTGATAGGGAACTCATAGCTGCCCTTAAGGATAAGACACGCTCTCATAAAGAATGGAAGAGGACAGGTTTTCGATCACATTATGTTGAATTTCAAGTTAAACGTAGTTTCTTCAAAACGCTTAGAAGTGATACTTATTCAGCCTACCTAAAGAAAATTGATGCAAAGGTAATGGAAAATCCGAATTTGTTATGGAAATATATTCGAGGGAAGTCAAGGGCAAGACGGATTCCCGTTGAGGTTGAGTTTGATGGCGTCAAATCTACGGAGACTCAGACCTCTTGTCAACTCTTCTCAAATTTCTTCGCTTCAACCTTTCTTAGTTCGCACGCACCAGTTGCTGCAAACTGTCTGCCTGAGACTCCACTCTATGATAATGTGGAATCTCTTTCGACATTTATTGTTAGTAAGAGGGAAGTAGAATTCTACTTGTCTAGTTTAGTAAATGGGAAATCGCCGGGACCGGATGGTATCCCAAACAAAGTACTCAAACACTGTCGTGAGCCCCTTTCTATCCCGCTTACAAAGTTGTTTAACCACTCGCTGCAAGCTGGAAAGTTTCCTACACGATGGAAGCACTCAAACGTCACGCCGATCCTCAAAAAGGGAAGTCGGTTCCATGTGTCCAACTATCGACCTATTTCGCTGTTATCGGTGTTCTCAAAAATTTTTGAGAAGATTATCCACAAGAATATTTATTCGCATGTCGCCAAGCACATTGTGGTTGAACAGCACGGCTTCGTGAAGGGCCGGTCGACTGTGACTAATTTGGTGAAATATACTACCGACGTTGCCTTTCATATTAATGAAAAAATACAAGTAGACGCAATCTACACGGACTTTTCTAAGGCATTTGATTCGGTAGATCATCAACTGTTGGTTCACAAACTCCGAGGCTTCGGTATTGATGGGAATCTTATCGACTTGATTACAAACTACCTTTCTGGACGGACGCAGTCAGTGGTCATCGATTCTGCGAGCTCCAGGCCGGTTCAAGTTACGTCGGGTGTCCCGCAAGGGTCCATACTTGGACCCTTATTTTTTACCCTTTTTGTGAATGACATCCCGAGGAAAATCAAGTCTAGGTGTTTGCTGTATGCAGATGACTTAAAGATTTATATGCCAGTGAATAATGTGAGAGATTGTTCTCGACTCCAAAAAGACATTGACAGCCTCGTGAACTGGTGTTCTCAGTGGAACCTAAAGCTTAATATATCAAAGTGTAATGTTATAACTTTCACAAATAAAATTAAACATGTTGTTGGTTTTAATTATACCATGGGTGCTGTAGCCCTTGTAAGGGTTAAATCAGTCAAGGACCTTGGCGTTTTTATTTCTTCTGACTTAACTTACAACTTACACATTGACTTTATGAAATCCAAGGCCCTGAAATTACTTGGTCTGTTGGGAAGGAATTGCTTTACTCCTTTCAGCAAATCAACTAATAGACTGTTGTTTTCTGCAATTGTCAGACCTCAGATAGAGTACGCCAGCACTGTATGGAATCCCTACCATGTAACTAAAATTAAGTCTATAGAGAGTGTTCAGAGACGTTTCGTCAAGTCAATGTGTTTTCATTCTGGTGTAGTATATAATGGTTTGGAGTATGACTCGTTTTGTAAAAATATGAATCTGATACCACTACACGATAGGCGTAAAATGGCTGACATGGTATTTCTTTACAAATTAATGAATGGGCTATTGGATACTGACCTTGTGCAACTTTTAAATGTGTATGTTCCTGTACGATTGTCAAGGTCTCGCCAATTTTTTAGAGTGTCACCTGTCAGAATAGATGTTTTTAAATTTTCTACTATAAATAGACTGCAAGCCACTTTTAATCATTTTTATAACTTGTGTAGTGAATTAGATGTTAATTTTAATTCCTTGACTGAGTTTAAAGCATTAATTTTACGACATCTGTGATAATTTTTACTTGCTTTAAATGTTTAATTCCTTCTGTGATATACCCTATGTTCTTTTTATGTATTCCTATGACTATGTGCAATTTTGTATGTAATATGTGTTTTTATTATATTTGTACTTGTGGGCTTGCCCGTTACAAATAAAGGATTAATAATAATAATAATAACTCAATGCGTATATCCTTGACGGGCACCCAGCGCACCTCCTGCTCCCTTTGAGCCTCTCTCCGTCGACGACAACGTACCTCCTCCTCCCATCGCCCTCCTTGCGTCTGCGCTGTCCAGTACGACCTCCACGATCTAGAACTCAATGCGTATCTCCTTGACGGGCACCCAGCGCACCTCCTGCTCCCTCACGAGACCCTCTCCGTCGACGACGACGTACCTCCTCCTCCTCCCATCGCCCTCCTTGCGTCTGCGCTGTCGAGTAAGACAGACGTACTAGAACTCAATGCGTATCTCCTTGACGGGCACCCAGCGCACCTCCTGCTCCCTGGGCACCAACCTCACGAGCCTCTCTCCGTCGACGACGACGTATTTCCTCCTGCCACCGCTCTCCTTGCGTCTGCGCTGTCTCCGCGCGAGCTCCTTGCACGCTCGTTCGATCCGCAGTTCGTCCTCCTCGAGTCGGCGCGCGCATCGCTCCAGCTCGTCCTCCTTCCTGCTGAGGTCCTCGCACGACTTCGACATCAGCCGCTTCTCGTGACGTAGATCGTTCTCCCGGCCGGAGATCTCGTCTTCGCGGCGCTCCAACTCCAGTTCCTTCTTGCTGAGATCGCCGGTGGACTGATACAATCTGTCCTTCTCGTCGTCCAACTCTATTTCCTTGTCCTCGATCTCCTGTTGTCGTCTGTCCAGCTCCTGTGCCTTCTTGCTGAGATCCTCGTTGGACTTCCCGATCCACTCCTTCTCGACATCCACTTCCTTCTCCCGACCCGTCAGCTTTTCTTCCCGCCGGATCAGCTCCTCGTCCCAGTTCTTCTTCAACGCTTCTCCCTCGCTACCCTTCCCAAGAACAGCCTCCTCCCACTGCTTCGTGGCCAACAAGTTCTCCCTATCTTCCAAGTCCTTCTCCTTATCTTCCAACCTCCTCTCCCATTCCTCCAACTCCTTTCCTCTCCTCTCTAACTCACTTGAACTCCCAACAGTATTCCTCTCCATCTCCTCAAATTTAATTTCCTTCTCCTCCAACCTAATCGCCCATTCCCTCAACTCGCTGTCCCGTTCGTCCAACCTTGTCTCCCTCTCATTTAACTCTCTATCCCTCTCCTCTAACCCGTCCTCATCCACATGGTTTATCTCCCCTCCTGCTAGATACCTCACCTTCACCTCCAACTCCTTCTCCTTCTCCTCAATTACCGACTGTCTCCTCTTCAACGCATGAGCCCACTTCTCTTCACGGTTCTCTTCATGAGCTACCAACTCCTCATTCGTCTGCAGCTCCTCTTCCTTCTCCGCGATCGTCATTTCCCGTTGACTCAAAGCCACCGCCCATTTCACATTCTTCTGCTCCTCTTCCTCTACTTCCTTTATCAACGCTTCCAGCTCGACCTTAGCCTCTGCCAATTCCTTCTCCCTGGCCTGTATCTCATCCTGCCGCTTCCTCAAGTCCTGAGCCCATTTGGTAACTCGACTCTCCTCGTCCGTTACCTTCTCGTTGGCGGATTCCCGATCTTCGAACCTCTGTTCCCGGATCATGATGCAGCTCTCCCGATCGCTGACGGAGTTCTCGCGCAGCTGCAACTGTCGTTCCTTGAGGTCGGCGGTTTTGTCGCGATGGTTCAGGAAGTGCTCCTTCTCCGCTAGGAATTTCGCCCGGTCTTTCTGTAGTTGGTCCAACGTATAAAGCTCTTGCTGCCATTTGGTTAGTTTGATGCCTTTCTTTGCGAAGTTTTGACGGGACTCGGCGAATTCCTGTTCGTTTCGGAGGAGAATCTTCTCGCGCTCGTTCAGTTCCCAAGTTTGTCTGCCGAGCTGGAAAATAAGATAAAATAATTAATAATGTTTGATCTTTCAGGATTGAAGATTGATTACACATGTTCAATGAACGGTTTTTATTTTATTATTTATGTTGTATACTGTTTCGATTCAAATGTCAAAATAGAAACCGTAGGATACCAAATCGATCAGAAATTTTGCACACACACTACCTAATTTGTCATAAGAGCTATCTATAGTTTTTGAAAATAATGCTGTGATTTGTTACAGATTAAACCTAAAACCGTTTGACCGAACAAATGCAAATTTTGCATGGTCATCGATCATCGGGATCCACATTTTAGGTGCTTTTGTACATGTTCTGACTGTTCTGCCGTTAGCTTTGAAACTTTTTGAAATTTTACGGAATTATATGCGTGTTGGGAAATATGTCAAATTTCTTGATTTCAGATATTGTATCACTGCTTCTTTGACACATTTCGTTTCGGCTCTTTCCACTGTCTGTAGAGCAGAATCTTTCAAACGCATATCAATTCGCCTGCAATACAAAGACTCGCTCATCAACGCGTTACACAGAGCGTTTTACTGAGGGCTGAGTAGTGAGCGTGGCCTTGAAGAGTTTTTTAATCGATGCAACTAGTGGCTTTTCGGTACACGCTCTATGATGTTTTTGTGATGTTGGCCCTGAAAAGGGCCGTTTGTCACTACGTTTCGGCAGTCGTAGCGCTGTCATCTTCAGGTGAAGACAGTCTGTCCATGGATTTGTAAGTAGGTTCCGTCTGTCTGTAGAGCGTGTACCGAAAAGCCACTCTAGTTGCATATTACGATAGCTCTCATGACCCTCACTCAACTTTTTAATCGATTTTTATCAATATCTTTTACCAATGTAATTGTTAACAAAGTAGAGCTTTGTACGAGTATTCAGAACAGTTCAATGAAAATAATTTCATAGTTTGGAATAAGTTATTAGTTTTATTTTGTCCAACAGATGTTTAGTGCCATAATTTTACTAATTTTCGGGCACTAAACATCTGTAGGACAAATTAGATTCATTTTATTTTTTAGCAGTTCTGCTATTAAAATATACATAAATACATAAAACACATACAGTTGAACATACATTCATTGTCAAAAACACAATACAATCAATGTTAAATACATAGATAAAAATAAAAATACAAAGAAAACCTAATAAACCATTAGAAGCTATGCAGGAATTATTTTCATTGAACTGTTCTGAATACTCGTACAAAGCCTTATTTTGTTAACAATTACATTGGTAAAAGATATTGATAAAAATTGATTAAAAAACTCTTCAAGCTCTCACTACCCATTAGGTATTTTGCCTACTTTTCTGTTTACAGCTTCGTCTATCAATTAACGTAATGTAACGAGAGATATGTTCTCCCATACTTACCTCTTTGAGTCGGTTTGTGAACTGTCTCTTCTTGTAGCCGCTCACGTCTGCGTATTCCTCCTCTGCCCAGATCTCCTCAGCCTCCTCAACTGGAGAGTAAACAATCAACATCATTCAATACTCTCATGGTGTGGCGATGAAACAGGAAAACAGATTTATGTTGCTTATCACAGGGAACTTACCAGATCCCAGAACCTCCAACATTATATGGACAAGTGTAAAAAGTCAGATTTAAATTACAGCATAGTTTATAAAAACAAAAAAAGCTACATGAATAGTAACCAACTTAAATGTTTTTTAAACTTTTACGAATAATATTATGTACACTGTCAATGGACATTTAATTCTGTATTAATTATACTGATAAAAGTTTTAAAAAAAGTGCCGTCGAATCTTCTTCTTGACTAAATTGACATAATTTACAATAAGATAAAATCTGATCTTGTTGACATTTTGTTGACAGTTAACATTTTTAAATACATTTTGTTAATTATTTAAAAGTAATAATTTATTAAGAGCAGGTTTTCCAATGCTCTGTTAAATATAATAATGATTATGATACGAATGGCAAAGCAACAACTAAGAATTTTAACACAGTATTGCGAAAAACACATCGTGAACTGTACCGCTTGTTGCAGGCACTTTTTTGGATACGATTGTAGACAAAATGGGTTGACGAAATAATTTGGAATTTTAATCATGATTAGGTAACAGACAAACTTAGGGTTATCACTTGGTACATTTTTATTCTTTTGCTTTGTCAATTAGTAATAATTAGTTGCTTTTTGGTGAAAATTTTTATGTATATTTTCTTGTCTCGCTTGGTGCCATATGAAATTTAATTTAAAAATGTGCCAAGTGATAATCCTAAGTTTGTCTTTTATCTAATTATTATTAAAATTTAAGATATATATGTTCACGGGTGTCGTCTCCAATCGTTTCAGAAATTTCATATTTTGCCCCTAATTGTTAAATAACCGGCGCCTAATTAACAAGGCACGAGGCAAAAATGAAAAAGTTCTACTAATATACAATCAGACAGATCATGTGAACATCCTATCAAAGTTACACCTACTTATGAAACAATTTTTCTCCCTCAATTTTCTAAAACGGCCGAACGCTTGAACTTTTATTCAAATTTTGATCACTCCTAAGTTAAAACTTAACTTTTTCGGCTCATATTTTTTATATTTTATTTTTTTATTCATATTTTTTACCCTGCACATTAAGATCTCATGTTATTGTTAAGATACTATCTGTAAGTGATTCCAATTAAATAAATAAATAAAATCAAGTTTCAATAAAGTCTTTCATGACACCTATTGATTGATTTACGAGATGCATATAATTCGTCATATTTATCGATCATATCAATGTGCTCACCTGATTGGTTGTCATTTCTTGCTGACATCTCCAGGGCTGTGGTTCACCGCCTTCGCAAACCGACATCGAAGTATGAATGAACAAGAAGGCAGTGGTTTCATACAAACTAGGACATAAATTGTGTCAACAACAATAATTCCACCGAAAAAACAAAAACATAGAGATAAGCGCCGACGATTTGACGGTGAACCTTGAAATTAACATTTTAGGTCAACTAATTGGTAGCTTATCAAACATAGCATATATAGGGCGATGTACCTTGGTGGACGCAATTTACTTTGGTGGAGATAAGATGGGTCTATTTCATAATCTCTTGTTACGGACAATTTGAATGCAAGTTTCTCGTCGATTGTACATATTATGCAAGTGCATTTGTTGTGTTGCCTGGCCATACGCCCATGGACACAGAAATTGAGCTTTATATTATCTATTCCATGGGGCAAACGCTCAATTTTTGTGTCCGTGGGTACAAGTCTACAGAATTAAATTTAATGTTGAAAAAATGTGGAAATTTGAACATGAACACTATTTTGTTTTACAGAGATAACAGATTAAAAATTGTTCCATTTATGGAGCAGTATTTTCTACTTTTACAGAAATGGTCTTAAATTATATTATATTCAAAAAATCCAAAAAGTGGAACAAGAAAAGTAGTCCCCTAAATAATTGGTATAGCAATCTCTTCTTATGTCACAGCTGACCAAAATCAAACCTTCAGTAAATAAATCCTTCTTGATATAATTGACTTATTTTATTTATTTTATTATATCTTAATTTAATTCTTATTCTTTCTTTCTTATTCTTATTCTTATTCTTATTATATTTTTTTCTTATTCTTTCTTATTTTTCCCCAGCAAAATAAACATGATTGAGGTCAGTTACCATAGCAACCCGAGTGCTGCAACTACCCTGTCAGGATGGACGGTGGGAAGAAGACTGTCGTGGCCTATTGAGAGGGAACCTTCCCATCATTTGACTCTCGGTAGAGAGAAGGGAATCGAACCGGGACGCGAATATTTTTCTGGCAAAGACTTCGTAATAATGGGAGAAAAAAATATTTTTATAAAATTCAAGTTTTAAAATTTTTAAAGTGAAATAAATGTGTTTTCAAATGTCATTCACGATAGTTCTGGGATGAAATTGGGGTCGTGAAAACCCCCTAGAGTAAAAAAAAAATGTTATATATTTTAATTCGGAATAGTGTATATTTACTGTATATATACCTTCATTTTACTGATGCAATAGCTGTCAGAACACAGTATGTATCCTACACTTCTAAATCATAGTTCTATTTGTAAAAATAAGTAAGTTATTAGAGTTTTTGTCACAGTCATTACGTCCCATTTACGAACTCTTTGCCAGAAAAATTCTCGCAACCGGGACCCCAAGTGAAGATATCCTGAGCCGACTTGATCCGTCAGGCGTTATAAATCAAATAACAATTAATATAATATAAATCTTTTGTTTAATACAATAATAAGAAATACAGAGGCATGTTAGAACAAATAAAACAGAATTATTTGTTAATTTTTTAAAGATAGAAGATTCTTGATGTAACGCATATGCACTATAGATTAAACATATATACGAATACTTAGGGAATTGATACAAACGACTCAATACTTGTATTCTTAAAATATAATATTTTCAAATCACGTCATCGTAATCTGAAAGTCAGAAAAACCCTTGAGATTGGCTAAAACTAGAGGATGGATGCGCGCGCAGGCTTGACATAGAGATTAAACTCAAATCAATCTTTCGAAAATGTGTAAAAGACACGAAAGTAATGGAGAAAAATGGCCTTGATTCTACACCAGTCATATTATTCCGAAAAATGTATTCAAATACTTTAACTTAGGGATGGAGAAAATATCGATATATCGATATATATCGATATCAAAAAAATATCGAAATATCGATACCTGAATATATTGAATATCGATATATTGAAATATTGATATATCGAAATATTGAAATATCGAAATATTGAAATATCGATATATTGAAATATTGAAATATCGAAATATCGATATATCGAAGCTTTACTGTATGATACAACTATATTCTTAATAGAAGTTTATACCAACTATGGCAAAATAATTCATATTTGCAGTGCAGCGTTTATCAGATTTTAGGACAATTTCTCAGATTATTCACATTTCTTTCTTATCTGGCCGGTGACCCTATATTTTGGAACGGCTGTGTTATTTCTATTTAAATTTTCTTTTGAATTTCCTATCAGTTTTATGAGCAATTTAAGGCATTTATGCGATATAGTAATATTTCCATACCTACATCGAAATATAATATTGTCATACATCAATATTTCGATATTTCAATATATCGATATTTCAATATTTCGATATTTCGATATTTCGATATTTCAATATTTCAATATATCGATATTTCAATATATCGATACTTCAATATATCGATATTTCGATATTTCAATATTTCAATATATCGATATATCGCGATATCGATATATCGATATATATCAATATATAAATGATATCGATAGTCGATATCAAAATCCAGATTCGCTCCATCCCTACTTTAACTGTTTGGTGTTATCTTCGTTTTATCTGTACTTCAGAGGTAGAAGGCTGGCAGTCCATGATTCTTGAGGTGAGCCCATGTAATGGTTACATGAGTAATTGTGTAAGAGAATACTTCAATGTAACTGTATTTGTGGACAGTAGTTAAATGGCAATTGATAGAGCTTGAATTATGATTCCAAAAGTGTGCAGCGCAATGTCGAGAAAATGGACTTCTGGCCTTCTACCTCTGCCGAGTTGAGATATTATTTTTAAAGTGTAATTAGATATTTTGTTGAAATTACAAACAAATGTGTTGAAATTATTTTTATGCACGTTGAATAACGTTATTTATCTTCTAACTGCCAATGACTATACAAATCAATTTCAGTAAGAAGAGGAAAGAGGAAAATGTTTTGTGTTTTGATAATGAACTGAGATTTTACAAATTGTTAAAATGGAGTTTACATTCTATGAGTGCCAGGTTTGCGTACACACACATACTTTCGAACGATATCTTCTAATGATAATGAATGTAATGCTATGTACAGGAGGTGCATTGGTGAATATTATAAAAACTGTGTCACTAATAATGTTAAGATATGTACAAATACGATCTATGTTATTCATACTTGTGATAGCATGAAACAAACTTCACACAGTTTTAAACTGAACTTGCAGCATTTAAGATATAACTACTCTGCATTAATATTGTGGAATTGAGACTACTTCTAATCATTTTTAATCTGTGTACTATTTCTGGTGATAGATTGATTGATTCTATTTTAAGTCTGCAAAAAAGCAATTAAAATTAACCTGATCATCGAACATTTGTTTTGTGTTGACTGAATATTTGTTTGTATAACTAAGAACGTACCCTTTTATTATTATTGTACTTGATGCAATGAATATGCAGATTTTGACCTGTATTGAAAGCGTAATACTGTGAAATCAAAGATGCAAATTGCAAATATGGTTACATCTTTTATTTTATGATGTGAGGGGGAGTGTATCTGTAAGAGATAGATCTTGGAGTAAATATTCGTATTGTGTAGGTATACCCATTGGAATGACACAAAGATTTTTAATAATTTTCATTCGATAACAAAATTTGCGTTCAAATCAGAAGTATAACTGATTTTGTAGAGGCTAGAGTCGGATTAAAAATGAAATTATTTAAATATATCTAGAGCGAATATTTTGACTGCATATTCATTAAAAACCAAACGGGTCTCTTGAAAGAATGTATAGTGTAAACACTGTAGTTTTAAAATCCCTCGAAATATTTTCTCTAATACGAAAATTAAAATATTGGAGGAGAAATGTCACAATAGTTATCGAATTACTTCTTACTCACTTCTTTGAGTGTATTGATTTGGTCAATATAGTGCGTTACTGCTAGTTTTATAGAATTTGTACAGTGTATTAGGTAAATAGTATTGTACCTATAGCCCATCAATGAGTTTATAATCTAAATGAACTACTTTTCGAGCCTACGAATCGAGTACGGAGTAAAAAGATGTATCCTCATTGCTCTTGGTAAATGGTTTGAAGTGTTATTGATGACGCTTTTGCAGTGGTTAAAAGAATGGATCACACTATAAACAGCCATTGTCAGTGTTTTACAGAGTCTATCTCCAACGAGACGGTAACAAATGGCGAATTTATGTTGGTGATCCTTTCCCTTAAGACGGCTGGGTAGTGAGTTTGACCTTGAAGAGTTTTTTAATCGATTTTTATCAATATCTTTTACCAATGTAATTGTTAACAAAATAGGGCTATGTACGCGTATTCAGAACTGTTCAATGAAAATAATATCATAGTTTCGAATACGTTATTAGTTTTATTTTGTCCAACAGATGATTAGTGCCATAATTTTACTAATTTTCGGGGACTAAACATCTGTTGGACAAAGTAAATCTAATAAACCATTACAAGCTATGGAATTATTTTCATTGAACTGTTCTGAATACGCGTACATAGCCCTATTTTGTTAACAATTACATTGGTAAAAGATATTGATCAAAATCGATTAAAAAACTCGTCAAGGCCACGCTCACTACCAAGCCCTCTTAAGAATTTTTGCAGACTTTCTACAGAAACCTTTGAAGTCTTCAATGAAGCAGAAGATAAAATCATCCATACCTCACATCACAACTCAATCAAAGCAAGCTACTGACACTTCTTGGACGGCTGGCATTTTATAGCTGTCGATGTAATTCGTGGGGTAACAAGGAAAATGTAGGATGTTATCCACATTCATTGTATCACTATAAGTACAGTTAGCGATCTGCCGTTTTCACTTATTAGTCAAGATATAATACAATGAGGTTGCTATTAAGGATTGTGTCAAATTTTCCCAAAATTACCTAAGTCTCCCCAAGGCTCACTATTTACTCCACTGTTATGCAACTGTGGGAGGTAGTTTTGATACACATTATCTCGGAATACTATTGAGAAATTTTAAGAAATACTTGAAACAAAATAAGTTTTTATTTTCATATTTTTTCATGAAATATGTGAAAAATAAAACTTATTTTTCTTTAAATTTTTCTTAAATTTTCTCAATAGTATTCCGAGATAATGGGTATCAAAACTATACCTCCCAAAGTTGCATAACAGTGGGGGTACATAATGAGCCTTGGGGAGACTAAGGTATTTTGGGAAAATGTGACAAAATCCGTCAGTTTCCATAGCGGTCCCCAAGACTCTTAAACGGACAATATCAAAGTCGATACAATTTAAATTATTTGGGACTCAAACGTCCCACAAGAATACCGATGATTGAGTTCCAATTGAGGGGCCGTGGCGATGAAGATTTGCTCGCGCAAGCCATACTTTCAATAATGTGTATATACTTGAATTTCCAACAGTTGGAGCCTTTCTTATTTTTCGTAGATAGCCTATATTTTTGGTCTATCTACCAAAAATATAAGAAAGGCTCCATCTGTCAGTAATTAAAGTATAACATTGATAACCATGACTTGTTCTCCGCGAGCAAATGTTAGTTAGATGGTTCATCAACGCGGCTCCTCAATTTTTAAAAGTCTAATCCGCTCATAAAATATCCGTTTAATAGCAACCCTAGATGCCTTTCTTTACCAATCAATGAACCGTAACCCTACTTCCTACTCCAACCCTACTCCATTGGTAGGGATGTTATCAATGTGGATTACACCCCCGAATGACATACATCTATAAAATGTCAGCCGTCCCCGAGACCCCTATTTTCGCGATCGTTCGAGTGCTCGTATAATCGAGCGTGACGTCAAAGTGACGTCGTTCTGAAAGAAATAGCATTCTAAACTACGAATCAGTTTATTATTTTGTTCTCTCTGACGTCAATCCGTATGAAATTTTACTCGAACGATCGCGGAAATAGTTTCCAATGCTTCTTTTAAAGATATTCGTCAGGCATATCAGAACCTGATCCACGACTTAAAGATATTTGGCTGTTGGTGATCCGACAACATCCGCCATCTTGATCACGACGTCTTCTTCTTCTCTTCAATCGCCTCGGTCTTGTCCTTGACGGACTTCTTGTTGCGATCGTCGTAGGACTTGTCGTAGAAGTCGTTGAAGAGGTAGTAGAAGAAGATGGCGTTCGGCAGGATGAAGATGAGAGAGATCTTTGGATACTCGCAGTCGTAGATGAGAAGCTGGGCGGAGTGGAGGAACGCCAAGCAGAACTGACCCTGGAAATCGCGACGAAAAGTTAGCTCAACTTCAATAAATCGCGTCATAGGGAAACCTATCCTTAAGACGCAAAAAACGAACAGGAATCGCACGGTTCGTCGGAGCGTTTTTTTAATTTTGTCTTCCCACTAAATAATTTTAAAAAATCAGATAGTAACGACCCACAACAGCCCAATAGACTAAATAATGCCACAAACTGGAGTACTTTATGACCTCTGGTGCGACCTCAAAGTGTTAAATACAATTATTACGAGTATTAATACGAGTATTTAACACTTTGAGGTCGCACCGGAGGTCAAAATGAACTCCAGTGTGCGGCATTATTTAGTCTATTAGGCTGTAATGGGTCGTTACTATCTGATTTTTTTAAATTATTTAGTGGGAAGACAAAATTAAAAAAACCGCTCTGACGAACCGTGCGATTCCCGCTCGCTTCCGTTTGCCTCTTAAGGCCGGTCATATTTTTTCCCGCTAACTGTTGTTTTGGAGCGGTTTTTGAGGGAAATACGAAATCGGAAATATAAATTGCCATATTTGCCAAACGATTATGAATATCGAAAGAGCAAGAAGGACATGAGATGTATGTAACCTTTATCTACATTTACATCGCTTACTGTCATAACTTTGCTCCTACTATATAATCAGCATTAGTCGGGCACGATAACGCTCAGTGTGAGCGACGGACGAGCGACTGACGAGAAACGGAGCGTTTTCGTGCCCGACTAATGCTGACAGTAAGCGATGAAAATGTAGAAAAAGGTTCAATACGTGTAATGTCTGGCTTGATTTTTCGATATTCATAACCGTTTTCCAAATATAGACATTTATATGATGTATTTCCCTCTAAAACTGCTCCAAACCACCCGATGCCGGCAAGAGTATTGGTTCTACAAACCTAGAGTAAACCGCAATAAGAATAAAATAAGGGTACTTATTTTCACTTTCTTTAGGATATTTCATCCTGTTTTATTTTTATTTTCTATCGATATTGTCGATCTATAGGAATCCTGCTCGTGACGTCACAGTGGTAGAAAAATGGAGGCTGCTCTGGTAGGGGAAATGTGTCAAAAGCTATAAATAATAGCTATAAATCATGTTTCTCAGATGAATATTTAACTTGAATATGTGTATGGATAAATATTGCGTATTATTATTAACTTGTACTTACTTAACTATCTTTCTTTCACAAGTAATCACTCAAAATATGAGATTTGGATTGCCGCTGTCAGATTTGTTTTTCCCTATACTTTTATGCAGGTTGCTATGGCAACCTTTTCTCACGCAGGATGCCTATTGATCGACATCAATATCAGGTGTTTTCTATTGATCTGTGGAATGGAAAAGGGTAATTTTGTTTTCCCGTCCCCTACTTTATACCTTGCCTTGCCTTCTCTTGGGTTGAGCACACTAAGGGACTCGCAAAATACTGGATTTTCTAGAAAAGTCCAATCCACAGATCGCTTGCTGGTTACTTTAGGTGCCGTAGAAGTTAAAAGTTACCATCTGCAGAGTCGTGATGTACTTCTTCCACCACAGATACTTCTGGTACTGCGGCCCCATCGCCGCCATCATGTAGTAGAAGTACATGATGATGTGGACGAACGAGTTGATGACGCCGATCAGAGTCCCATGGCCTCCTGGATAGTACTTGGTGGCGATCCACGTGATCATGGGCATCACGGTGTGATGGTACATGTGCAGGAAGGTGATCTGGCGATCGCGCTTGCGCAACACGAAGAACACCTGGCAGGAGGAAGAAGAGGTTGTACTTGGCTTCCGGTTACCTTCGCTAGACGACAGTGGGAATCTTTGTTTCTATTCAACTTGCACTTTGAATGTGGTCAACAAACTAGGAATACACTCGGCACAGGAGCGTGGGAAGTCCTTATTAGTCAAGCAGTATGAAACTATTACAAGTTCGTACAATGACCATGCACATTAGTGGGTGTAACTTTGATAGGATTTTCACATGATCAGTCTGATTTTATATTAGTAGCACTTTTTCATCTTTGCTTCGTGCCTTGTTAATTAGGTGCCGGTTATTCAACAAAACCACGTAAAACTATGAAATTTCCATTACGATTGGTGACCAGCCCCGTTAATTGATCTCAAATTTTAATCAATTGGCACATTTTTAAAATTACGTTTCAATCGGCACCCATTGATATAAGAAAATAGACAATTATACCAAAAATCAACTAATTATTGCTATTAAACGAAGCAAAAAATTATAAATGTAGCAAGTGACAACCCTAAGTATGCACTTTATCTCATCATGATTAAAATTTCAAATCATTTCGTAAACCCATTTTGTCTCCAATCGTATCCAAAAAAAAGTGCCTGCGCAACAAGAGGCAAAATCGCTCGCGCTTGGACCATTTATATAAATATTTCGTTACAGAAACAAGGGCACTGATGCCAATACTTCAATGATTCAGACTCAGAGAGTTATGACTTGACTCTCTGGATACTTACTGTGTCCAACAGCTCGGACATCTTGGCAAGGAAGTAGATGTAGACTCCTCGAGCAACCTGCAACATTCGGTCAAGATTAATTAATCATCTACTTAATACAAGTGTGGTATGTACTATGTAGTGAGTGGCCAGGGCAGATGTAGTAGGGGACTAGTTTGGACGAGGAAATCGAAGTTGACGGTTCAGAAGATTTATTGATAATGAAAGTCATTAATGTTTGAGATGGCATAATATCAAGGTGGAGTAAACTTTAAGCCTTTGTATTATAATTTAAATAAATCTTTACTAGATTGAAAAGTATTATTAAATAGAGGTCGGATTCATCGGATGACCCATCAAGTCTAAAGCCAATCCGTGTCTTTTAAACACCGTTTTTAGTTGTGCCAAGACTTGAATACATCAAAGTATATTGAAAATATGATGGATTTGGGACAGTGGAGAGTCTGAAAAAGAGGTGGAAAGGGTTGGTTGAAGAAAAAATATAAGAGCAGTGGGAGAAAAGGAATGGTATAGGGAGATAGACAGATAGAGAGAGTGGACATGGGGGAGCTGAAGAAGATGAAGACAGGTCAGCTTCGGTCAGCCGGTTTCGTGTCATATAAGGATCAGGTAATATCTGTTTCTAGATACTGATTGTGGTCACTCACTCTCATGGCTTCTGGAGTTCTGGAGAAGTCCACCGGCTCGCAGGTCCAGCTGTACTTGTAGAGCCACGCAGCGTCGAGTCCCTGGAACACAGAAGAGTTAGGAGAAGCTAACTTAATCACACAGGGTTCTGTTTGACATGGAAGTAGAAGCATTCTCAATCGGGTAAGATTGGAGACACCCCTTGAACCTATGGACGACTAGATCGCGGCGTGACGTAACAATATCAGCCCTGTAACCATAGTTACCCAGAAAATAACAATTTAAACTTCTGACAGATGAAATAAATCAGGTTTGAAGACATCCAGGACATTTACTGTCGTACAACGAAACAAAGTATATTTTCACAGGTAAAACATTTTTTTTCACAGGTTATTCACAGGCAACATTAGTATGTTGCCAAAGCGTTTTGCATGTCAATGTCGTCTGTCAGTGAAGAGTTTGTTAACTTAAGGTGGCTGTATATCACGTGACTTTATTTCTCTACATCCGATCAAAATAAATAGTTACCTATGAGTACATACCTTACATCGTTCATGTTGAGTAATCCAAGGTGATTTATGACGGAAATTCACTGCATACGGGATCTTATCAATATTTGCAGTCAATAATATTTATTTTTGCAGTGGTTTAATAATTTAAAAAAGAAATCTTGTGTATCCGTACGCGTTTGAAAGCTGTCAAAACCAAGTGCTGTTCGTTGTTCGTTTAATCATTACATTCATAATAGTGGATATAATTAATATCTCAACATTTCACTGGAAAGAGGAAGAAAGAGCGCATGTTATACATTCTGACATTGCGTCAGGTTTGTGATGCATATGTGCCCTTTTATTAGATTAAAGTTTGCTGTTCTTGGCAACTCATAGAATTTCCTTCATCTTCAGGTCTTGATTTGAGAATATTTAGGTGCAAGGAAGTAAAATCATCTAATATGTTATTTTCGCAGTTCTTTTCTGCGTAGATTAGTTCCAACTGATGTGTCCTAACTTATCTGATGAGTGAGAAGTATTTGCTGAACTGAACCCTTCCCACTGAAAATGTGTAGCTTTTTGGTTGAAAAGTCACGTGATATACAGCCACCTAAAAAAGGCCTCTCATTATTGTTTACTTAAGACTGAACTATATTTAAGAAGATAGTTTAATACATTTTAACATCGGCAATTTGTGGATCTGGGCATCCCTTGTGCACTACCCTACCTTCTTCCCACAACCACAATAGTGGCGTTTTAAGACGGCTGAGTAGTGAGTTTGATCTTGAAAAGTTTTTAATCGATTTTCAAGATCTTTTACTAATGTAAGTAATTGTTAATAAAATTTAAGACTTTGTACGAGTCTTCTGAACTGTTCAGAAAAGTCTTGAAACTTACGCTTTCAGGACGCAAACGCTCTCGGACGTCAATAGGTACCGTTCACTGTAAGAATGACGACCTTGAAATCTATTATCAACTATTAAGCTTAATAGATTGCTGGATGACAATCAAATAAGTGGCTTAGACTGTATGTTTCATTGTCGATCATTCTTATTCATTGAACTGTACTTATTCACGTCCGAGAGCGTTTGCGTCCTGAAAGCGTAAGTTCCAAGACTTTTGACAAGTGGAAGTGGGCCATGTCCAAATATTACCTCGTGGAAGAGCCATACGCTGATGACCACTTGGAAGAAGTTGTAGACGATCAACAGGTGTCTCATGGTGAAGGGTTTCTTGTCCTTCATGAAGCGTGGACCAAGCGACAGCACGAAGTAGAGGTACGAGGCGAGGATGGTGATGGCAGGCATCGGATTCTTGATCAACACCCAGTCGTTGGTGCGTGGATCTGGTGATAGACATTGATAGTTTGTCAATTTGTCTCAGTGGAGATCTAGGAAAACGCTCAGTGTAACGAGTTGATGAGCGCGCCTTCGTACTGCACCCGATTTGATATGCGTTTGCAAGTATCAGTTGCTTTACGGGACTTGGAGTATGAAGCCAACGCTTATCTTACTCTATAGTAAAGGTCGAGCTCTGGTTTCATTGAACAAGGATTGATTGTCAAGGAACCTGACCAGCAGTCAATCGTTTCGTTCGACAATATACAGTTTTATGTTTTGATGAGCGTACATTTCGCATATAAACCTGGATGAATATAATCATGAAACAAGAACGGAACAAGGACAAGATGAAGATGGAGATGAAAATGATACTCGCCTGCAAGATCCACGAAGAGGAAGTCGTACAGCTCGCCGAAGTTGGCAACACTGGCGAGCGTTCTGTTGCTCATGGCAGCCATCTTGTTGGTGGTCAGTTCCTCCGACAACCTGGAACACCGCCTTCCTTCTAGAAACAGAACAAAACAGAACAGGGTTAGTACTCTGAACCATCATGAACACAACATTTAGAAACAAAGGCAGATCATGTTTAAAACACACTAAAAAGATTGAATTAAGCTATAAGATTTAAACAAATTCTCAGGGCTTAGTCCCCCGGACCTGCATTATTAAAACTGTTACCAATTTGAGGACATTTGTAATTTTTATTTCCCGAAAATGGCTACTCTTCAATTCAAAATTGCAACAAATCGAATAACCTTGAACCAAATATTTCTCGGGGAACCCCCATTTTCAACTGTCTTTTTCAAAATATTGCCCCCCCCCCCCCCCAGAAATGTCATCCTGGGTTCGCCCTAACATAGCTGGTCGTAATGGATATTACTTCATGACTGAGGTAATTTCCCTCAGGCGTTCACAAGGCGTCGATCATAATCATAATCTTAGAGGAATTCAGTTGCAGAACAGTGCGATGTTAAACACCACTGAAATATGAGATATTTTACCTCTTGGAATCTTTATTTAACAGGAACAACTAAAAAACTGCTTCTTGTTTACAAATTGCATAATTTCCTGTGTGTAAGGATGAATGCCCGTTAACCTTGCTGAATGTTTTCAAAGTCTTTGGTCTCATTAGATGACGTCATTGGTACAGAATTCAGGATTTTGATGCTTCATTAACTAATTTTTTGATGCACGTTTTTGCACAAATGACTTTTCCTAAATGGGGTGTTATTCCACCAATGGGCGCAGCATTATAATAATTATTCTTGTGCGTTGCTCTTTTTACAGATGTTGATCATTTTGCGTACTTCATAATATAGCATAATTAAGTTGTTTTTGAAATTATTGCCTTTAGGCCCGGTATTACCATTAGTTTAAGCCACGCTTAAAAAAACTCTGTGTATATTACCACTAGGAAAACGCTCGGTGTAACGCGTTGATGAGCGAGCACCCTAACGCGCGCAACATCTCGAACCGAAATTTTGGAACGCACAAAACTATAACATCCATATTAAATTGAAATATGATACACTCAATCAACATAAAAGTACCTGCTTTTCATTGAAACTGAGATTATCCATCTATACACTCTGGTAACATAAAGAAAATCGGATCCATGTTGCTTTGGTATAATTCCCATTAATATTTCGATATCATCATCACACTTCTGTCAATATATTTCAAAAGTTAAAAAATAATCAACTAGTGTATAATTTCTTGACCGATTGGGCTGAAAATTAGTAAAATTAGAGGAAAAGGTAGTCTAAATGTCCATGCAAAATTTGAACTTAATCGAAGCATTTTGATTTTCGACCAATCGTGAGATAATTTTCATTTTTGAACCAATCAAAGTTCAGCTCTCAAAAACTATACACGAGTAAGGTATAATAATATTAGTATGTGTGCAAAATTTTAGCTCGATCGGATAAAAATTGTGACCTGCGGCGTCGTACCAAACTAACAAACACAAAAAAAAATAAACAGAGAAAGTGTCCAAAAGTGCAGAATGGAGACGCTCGCTACGCTCGCTCAATTATATACTTCAATTTATTTCGCAGCTTAATTATATTTCCTCAGTTTACACTAACCTCAGGCTACATTGACTGCAGTTGTTCAGCTATGACGCAATAATAATGGTAATACATCACATTTCCCAAAGTTGAGTTGAACTCACTCCGGGGATCAAATTTTTCGCGTTTCGTTTACTACTTTTTATATCATTTTCTCAGCCGAACAAGAATTGTTTCGGGCAACGCCATAAAGTTCGATGTATCACAGATGCCTAACCTTCAGGAGTATGTCAGAACATTCTGGAATCGCCTACAGGTGGTACAAGCGCTCGGCCGTTTTAGGAAATTGAGATAGAAAAATGTTTCATAAGTGGATATAACTTTGATAGAATGTTCACATGATCAGTCTGATTGTACATTAGTAGCAATATTTTACTTTTGCTTCGTACCATCTTAATTATAGGCACCGGTTATTCAACAAAACCGCGCAAAACTATGAATTTTCCGATACGATTGAGACTATACCCGTGAACCAATTGATCTCCAATTTTAATCATGATTAGATATAAGACAAACTTAGGGTTGTAACTTGGAATATTTTTCAAATTAAATTTCTTACGGCACCCAGCGAGGCAAGAAAATATACAATTTTTCACCATAAATGAACTTATTCTAATTAACGATGCAAAAAATTACAAATGTAGGTACCAAGTGATAACACTAAGTTTGTCTTCTATCTAATCATGATTAAAATTTAAAATGATTTCGTCAACCCATTTTGTCTCCAATCGTATCCAAAATGTGTCTGCAAAACGCGGCAAAATTTCTCGTGCTTGTAGCACCTTAAAGATAGGCCACGCGCAAAGCACCGATATATCACTAGATGCCTAACGCTCAGGGGCTTCCAAATCATCCGGGGCTCAGTTCCTTCGAGCATCTCAGTTCTCAATAAAATCAATTAAGTTATATCATAATTTGACACAATTACCCTATACAAATTAGGCACAATAACGCAGTTGAAGTATAATTTAATCAAGTTAAAACGCTATTCCCACAAATAAGTGATACGTGATGTAGCCACTTCTGGCAAGATGGCTACTATTAGGTCCACATATTAATTTGTTTGTTTTTACATTTCGTGTTTCCATAAAGCAGTGAAAAAACAAAAAACAAATTAAATTGATTTTAGCTATAAATTTACTTTTTTGGCCATAACAAACAACTTTATCAACTATTTGTATTTATATTTATGCAAATACGCCCTTGATAGCCGCCATTTACCTAGTACCACAAAATCCACCAGAGGTCAGTTGTGTTCCTTATTTTCTCGAATACGTATCATTTGCAGTATACTTAAATAAATAATATCGTAGGTAATGGTTGAAAGAGAGTTTAGTTGACTTCATATGGCACCAATTATTTTAATAGCGTCATTTTTAAAGGTATAGTGTAATTAACCGAGCATTCTTGAGATATCAATTTTTATTTCAATGATAAAAAGGAAAACAGGTTCTCAGGAAATCGTATGACGCTGTCGATTAATATGCGAGTATATTCATTATATGTTAAGATAATGTCAGATGACAAGATATCGAACGCAAAAGGTTGGTGACACTTAAAAGTTGGCTGAACTCGTAGGTAAACATTCGGGATAATTTCCCAAATATAACTTTTGAAACGTTAAAAATATAAAAATATCATAGCTATTATATGCGTCGACCTTAGAAACCAACTGATAAATAATATATATGTGCCCAAACTATAGTGTCAAAGTTGAAATATGCCTAATTTATCAAACATAGACTCAAGTTTGGGCATAAATATTGTTATAAGTTTGTGTTCTTGCTAAATTCGACCATTACCAATGTAATTGTTAACAAAATAAGGCTTTGTACGAATCTTCAGAACTGTGCAATGAAAATAATTTCATAGTTTGGAATGGGTTATTATAGTTTTATTAAGTCCTACAGACCATATTACCACAATAGTACACATATACTACATACCATATAGTGCAATATTTTTTACTAATTTTCAGGCACTAAACGTCTGAAGGACAAAATAAAACTAATAGCCCATTTCAAGTTATGACATTATTTTCATTGAACTGTTCTGAAGACTCGTACAAAGCCTTATTTTATTAACAATTACATTGGTAAAAGATATTGATAAAAATCGCTCAAAAAACTCTTCAATGTTAAACTCACTACTCGCAGCCGCCTTAAAATTAATTACCTTATTGTCAAAATGTTCATTATGTGAATTTTACAAAAGTGATGGCGATATTTAATCAATATTATCTCCAATATTAACTTCGAGTGCACTAAAATCAAAGATGGACATCAATCAGGAAGAACTGCCCCTGGGAACGAACACACATCCTTCTAATTAAGGACACCTCAGTCAAAAAGCTGCTCTGTCATTTGGTAAACAATAGGTATGTCTGGTCGATCTAGGAAGCCATGACGTCACAGAGCACCGTGACCTTAAGGTAAGGTCAGGAATCTTCAAATCCAAGGATGACAAAGATTCTTGACGAGATAATGTGTTTACTATGACGGAGCGGCGTGCAAGAGCGGGTTATGTGACACGGGAACGGGACCTGTTACGATACAAGGTTAATGATTTGGTGGTTACGTTATACATCACGCAATTTTTATGTTTGAGAGAGTATAACTGTTCGTTCGTCAATTGAATGCACACAGAAATCATCACGAAATATTGAAATTACCGAAATAATTGTTAGTAATTGTGAATATTTCTTTCAAAATAGTTTTTTATTTATTCATTTAATATGAATACGTTTTTACTGATTTCAATGTGAAAGCAAGATTAAGCAGTCCAATATAACCTTGAAAGTTGAAACCCAATCAAAACAAACAATTTTTTTATAACTTCTTTCCGGTTTAAAAACAACAAACAAATTAACAGAGAGAAGTGAAACAAAACAAATTATTTAGTAATATTAACAGACCAAGTTGATGGGAAAAACGTCAGGAAAACAGGTTTATGTCAGTTGATTTGTTGAATTGTAAATGTTTGTTGCGTCAGAACTGAGTTTGCGTGATTAACGGATTAGGTCACATCTTCCAAATGAGCTTATTTTTGGCAGATATATCAATAAGCACTGTTTACACGATACTGTGAAATATGAGCAACTTCTCGTGTCTAGAATTTGAGAAATTGTAGTTATAAATTCCCATTTTTAACATGTAGTCTTATCTAGGCCATTAAAATCATGACGATTTCCATGCTATTTTTTAGTTTTGAATTTTACTGAGGTTTAACGTTTAAAAGAAATGATTTCTAGATAGATAGTTGGACATTCTATTAGGAAAAAAATGAAAACAATACCAACGTGTGCTATTTTAAAAGTTATCAACCAAAAACTGAATGATTTCCCTATACCTCCTGTGTTACAGTTTTGTTCATTCTCGGAAGGCAATAAATTGAAACCTCGCTATAAGAGTTGCAAGTTAAATGACATTTTATGATTCTTTTATACTTAAATATAGTTGAAATGTAGGAAAACGTTTTTGAACTTGTAATTTCAAGAAAAAATATTTTTGTATAGGTATGTATTAATCGAAGGTTCTTCCTTAAAGATCCAAATAAGATTGCATGTGAATTGATTGAATACTTTTGGACTGTCAAATGCTCCATCAAATCTTCACACATATGCATGACGATTTGCAGGATTTGTAGGATTTGGCTTCAGACTCATGTGTTGTTGATGATCATCTTATCCTTTATTAAACTAGGAAGACCCAATGTGTAACGCGTTGATAAGCGAGCCTTCGTATTGCATGCGATAGCAGTGTGAAAGTTGCTGCTCTATAATCTAACAAAATGCGTCAAGAGAGCAGTAATAATGTATGTGATAATTTGATAAATATTTCAAAATAAACATAAAAAAACTATCAAAAACGCTTAAAGTTTTTGACAGGTTTGACTGAAAATTTTCGGTATTGTCACAACATATTGTTAATGGTCATACAAAATTTGAGCTGTTCAGTCAAGCAGTTCCGTTTTAATGTTCTATTAATCACTGAATTGCGATAAATTTTCGATCAGCACACCATCAATGTGGTCTTTACGTGTACAAAATTTCAGATCGATCGGAGAAACAATACGACCTGTACCGCGGAGAAGACAAAAAATAAATCAGACACAGCGACAAAAGAGCCAATAGGAGTCGCTCGCTCGCTCAATTCATCAATCAATTCAATTCATTTTTGAATTAAATTCATTAATGAATTTATTAACAAAATATCAATCAGTCATGTTCGTTCAGATTACGCTCTGAACTTATATTTCAGGGACCCGAACCTTTATTAATAAAGGTTCCGGTTCCGGTTCCGGTTCCGGTTCCGGTTCCACAATTTTACTTTATAGAGGTTCCGGTTCCGGTTCTTAAAGAAATAATCTTAAAGGTTCTGTTCCGGTTCCGGTTCCTGCATAAAGGTTCCGGGTTCCGGTTCCGGTTCTCAAATTTTAAATCAAAGTAGATTATAACTTCAGTATTATGTCAAATTTAATGGAATTTTTGGATTTGGATTTTGTCCTGTGAATGAAAGCACTGGTGTAGTGTCTGTAATATGCATACAGACGTCACAGGATGGTGCGCAGACTAAATCTCAGAGTCAGAAGAGACAGTGGCGGCAACTTTCTCCATAAGACGGCGTAAACATTCATTTTGCCAGAGCTTTATAATTGTCAGCAATGCAGTTTTCATCGCAGTAGTCAGATTCAAAAATTGAAAGCTCGAGCATCATTTGAAAATGAAGGATTTTCAAGAATTAAAAAAGTCTACAAAAAATACTAATAGAAATTTTATCAAAAAATAAACTTTTTACAACTTTGCGAATAATATTCTTTGAAAATATCATAATATTAATATCCAAGTGTTAAATAATAAATCGTACATGTTTCTTTTATTAAAAGAAAGAACCTTAAAGAACCTTTATGAACCTTTAAGAACCTAATTGATTATAAAGGTTCGGGTTACGGTTCCGGTTCTTGGGGAAAAAAGTATAACGGTTCCGGTTCCGGTTCTGGTTCCACAATTATAAAGGTTCATACCGGTTCTAGGTTCCGGTTCCGGTTCGGGTCCCTGTTATATTTTGAGGTCCCCATTCGATTCCAGAAGCCGTACAAAGGTTTTCATGAGCCGTCAATTGAGAGGCCACCAACGCCATTAGCCAAGTCACAAAACATCACAAAGAACTCACATCCAACAAAAATTTTCCGGACTTCCTCTGATCTAAGGAAAGTGAAAACAACTTGTATCATTCATCATGCCATGTACAAAGATAAAAATAATGAATAATTATCTGCATGATGCTGCAGATATGAAGGAAGCGAGATGCAAGAAACTCGAATCGGAAGTAGGTGTGATGAAGTTGACACGAGAAAAGCACACGTTTCCGATGAAAATATTAATGAGTGCTGGTGATTTCTAGGCGAAGCGGAAGTTTCATTAATCTATAAGAAATCTTACAGATTGCATTCTAGGTGGAGTTGTAATATCTCCATTAAGTCACAGTCTTTCTCGCTGACATCTGGACACAATGGTATAATGTCAATTATGAAATAGCACACTTTTTGAGCGAGACTCCTTTATAGACTTTTTTGGCACGAAACTTTTTTAACAAAATCCTCTGATTGGTTGACAATTGAATATGAAATCGTTTGATCGATTCGACTTCAAATTCTGTATGGTCATTGGGACCAACATTTTTATGAGTTTTGCGAGCGATATTGCTGTATTCTAATATACAATCAGACTGATCATGTGAACTTCCTATCAATGTTACATCCACTTATGAAACAATTATTCTCTCTCAATATTCTAAAACAGCCGAGCGCTTGCAACACCTTTTTATTAAGAATTGACGGTGATAACGAGGTGGTCGTGGCCTATTAGAAGGGAACCTCCCCAGCATTTTCCTCACGACAGAAGGAAACCACGATATTAATCTCAGCTAAAATCGTTGGATCGAAATCCAGACCTCCAGAGTGCAAGTCCCACGTCGTATGCTTTGATTGATCTTAAAAATAGTTGACTATGTAAATAAAACCTGAACGTCATACATAGAGACTATAAACAACGAATGATGTCAATGACTTAATAATATGTTATTACAATCAACATCATTACCATGTCTATCAAATCGAACAAACCAATCAATTACTTATATTTAATCACAGATCTATAATTTATAACTGAGAAAGTTGAAGAGTTACTTGAGTTCATATCGATGACGCAAAACAATGATAATTATTCAATTTGATATAGTTTTTAAGTAAAATTAATGATGATTTCTACGAAGATAAGTTGTTTGCACTTTTTCGATTATTAATGATTAGTCGACGTACTGCTAAACCCAGAAAAAACACTCCGTGTAAAAATACCAGCCAAGTCTCTTTAACTATAAAAAAAAATAGAAGAAATCTAAAAATTCAGCACTGAAAAGGAGTGATATCAAAAAAGGAGCCAAGTCAACGAATTTTCCAAATTTTAATCGTACCATTGAAATAAAAATATCAACCCCCGAGAAATACTTAAAAAAAGGACTTGGCGCATCGTTTTTTTAAAGACACTTTTCTATCCTAAAAGTATAGGAAGAACTCTACAAGTATATTTTCCTGAGTATATCACATTCATTATCGACGAATCATACTACGTTTTAATATAACTAGTACTCTTACCTACTGGCAGTTTTGGTATTTTGTCAATATTCAGAGGAAATAAACGGATAAACGAATAACGAATAAACGGAAGCGGCCTAGTCTATTCGTTATTGCCACTATTTCTAGGGTCATATTAATCAATCATACTTCTCAATATCGTGACTGAGGGAAATAGCGAAAGCGCTCATTACAAGAAGGCCGTCAATGAGATTTGTATAAGTGACTAGTGCACTGAGCCATGCTGCTCAAATAATTACTGACTAGATTTTTATCTAAAGTAATACGTTATGTAATTTATGATTTTTTTTGGTATAAAATGTTAATTAATAGCAATTAATTACACGGCGAGAAGGTTCAAAGTATAATGCTGTAGTAGGTATGTTGATGTACCCACAAAACTATAGGTACCTACCAATCACAAACACAACTGTTCTGTATTTATTGCTTGTAAGACAATGCTATGTTTCTTTGCGTACTTATATTTAAATTTAAAATATTTTACAGAATGTTCAATATTTAATTTGAAAGTTTTGTCCCAATTTTTCTAGGCATTTCTGAACTACGTAGTATGTGAGTGGCATAAGCTTAAGAATAGAAAAATGTCTTTAAAAAAACGATGCGCCAAGTCCTTTTTTTAAGTATTTCTCGGGGGTTGATATTTTTATTTCAATGGTACGATTAAAATTTTGAAAATTCGTTGACTTGGCTCCTTTTTTGATATCACTCCTTTTCAGTGCTGAATTTTTAGATTTCTTCTATTTTTTTTTATAGTTAAAGAGACTTGGCTGGTATTTTTACACGGAGTGTTTTTTCTGGGATATCACTTCTTTTGTTAGTTTATTCATACAGCTTGTAGCACATGTCCGAGCAGGGACTAATTTCTTTAAAAAAATACGCCTCAACCGATTTGGTTACTATGAAAAGTTGCGTTTGGTATAAGATGAAAATGATTATCCAAGAAGAATAGCTTAAGTTTCGTTATAATCGATCCAGCCGTTTTCGATACATGACGTCACTTCCGGTTTTGAAATAGCGGCCGAATTCCGGTATAGGTAATAAGAAAACAATCTAGTTTTATCTAGTTGATACCTTCATGAACGACCATCTGAATTCCTAATCCCTATATTTCCGTAAAATCGGTCATGCCGTTTGTAATATATGACGTCACTTCCGGTTTCATTTAGTGGTTCCTGCCGCCATTTCCGGTACCATTAATTTATTTATTCATTTTTCACAATTGATTTTTCAAATAAATAGCAGAATGAATACGCAGGAGCTAGTTCAGTTGCAATCGGTACAGGCGTTTTAGATATATGACGTCACTTCCGGTTTCAGGAATGGCGGCCGAGAACACTGCTACCTTGAATATATAAATTGTATTGTCTATGTTACAATGTAAGTTAATTATGTACGTATTTTAAGTATAATTTGTTGAAATAAGTTAAATATTGCGTATTTATGACGTCACTTCCGGTTTAGAAAATAAGAAAATAATATTTTTTTTATTGATACTTCATATAGATGACCATCTAAATCGAATGGCGCTAATTTCGTTCTAATCGGTCCAGACGTTTTTGAGTTATGACGTCACTTCCGGTTTCAAAATGGCGGCTTCCGGTTGGTTTTATAAAAAGGCACCTCAGACGCCAAAAGTGCACATGTAGTAAAAATTTCAGGTCGATCGGTTCAGCCGTTTAGGCTGTGGCGGTGATAGCGACGTTTCCTGATATCATCATCAGAATCAGAAAGTGGTGTAATTTCACTGTTTTCTCGGCCCTCTAGCTCGCAAACGGCATAACATATTGTTCCCTAATTTGGTATATGTAGTGGGGTGGGCCATAGCTCGAAATTAAGATATATCGCAACAATGTGAGATTTTCCAATTTTAAGATCCAGTAGGCCGAAAATGCCATGTTGTTGCTTACAGTAAAAGTGGTTGGTCTGCTCCTCAGTTTATTAGTCATTTACGGTATGTTGAGTGAGTGTGAGTGTACGGTACGACTTGGCTGGGTGGAGCGACCGCTCCACTAGATTGTTGTGATTATGTTTTATACATCGTGATAACTTTGAACTTTGGCAACCTCGATCATTGAAAATTTTCACAATGCGGAATTGAACTTTCTCGAGAAACCCCTGTCAATGTCAAGAGCTTTCCTGATTGTGAGAAGGTTCCCTATTAATATTCTTCTCCCACCGTTCCCACGTCCGAAATGGCACGCAAATAGTACCTTAAAACCAATAAAAAGGACCATACAATCCCGAAAAAGGGCATATGAAATGTTATGCTTTGTAATATTCGTCAACATATTATTTGATTTATTTTTTTAGGAATTGAATTTGGAGTAAGATGTTATAGTAAACTTAAATTATTGTATGAATGTGTCAATGTGTCAAATATCGTTGTTGGTCATACAAGTGGAGGATGGAAATTTTGTGAAGACATTAATTGTTGTAGAACTTAAAACAAATATGATATTATTTTCCCCAAAGATTTAAAAAAAAAGACAAAAAGACAAGTAAAAGACTTGATTTCTTAAAAAATTGAGAAGAAGACATTTTCAGGCAAAATAAAACACATATTTATGAAATCAGGAACACGTAAAACATATTTATGTGTCATTTTTAGACGTGTCTGAACAAAAAATTAAAAAATTATATCCTAAACATCCTAGCCCTAATTATTCCCTATTCTTCATCATCATCATAACCATCAGCAGAACAATGAACCAAGATTATTTTTACAAATTGATTTAAATTATGTAAATCAGCTTCTTGCTCTGTCTTAGTTGTGAAACTGATTGGAATGAAGGCTGAGTTGACAGCAACAAAAGACCATCCGCCGGGTAAACAAACTGAAGTGGATCTGACCAGGAAGTGATGTGCAATGACTTGATGTTCTTGACGAGATTTCTAAGTAATCTGCCGGAATGTAATCAACTGCATGCGGATCATGGAACTTTCATCTGTCGTTAGAGAGCACTTGGAAGAGAATACGGAGCAAGCTGGCTCAGAGGTTAGGGTTTCTCGCAGTCGAGAGGGTAGTACTGGGAAGGTTCCCTAGGTACTAATTGTTTCCATGAGCTTCTTTTGTTTTACATCAACAATATAAATAAGCATGGCGTCCAAAGAATTTCTGCCGGGGGTTGCTGGTGGGGAGGGGGGGGGGGGAGGCAAGAAAAACAATTTTCCAGGGTTAAAAGGGTGCTTTTTATTTTTGGCCACTTTGAATTCAATTTTGAGACGTTTGTATTTTGTTAAAATATTCAATACTTTCTAACATTTGACAATTTGACCCCCCGAAAGGGCATATTTTGGTTTTTCACTTTGAAATGATTTTTTTTAAGCACCACCAAGATTTTATGTTTTCTTGACATCCTGGGGCAAACGCCTCCCCCCCCCCCCCCCCCTGTGGTCGCCCATGTAAATAAGTATACTTTTCGACCGTGTTGGTGTAACAGATGTCAAATCAGTTTTATCGTATAACATATTTGTATGAGATTTTATACCTGTAGGAACTTCTTCTGCAGCCAACAAATATCAACAAAATACCGAAGACACAGATTGACAGCCGTTCTGAAATCCAAGATGGCCCCGTAACAATGACCATCAATTTAAAACTAGGTAAAAACGAGAAGTGAAAAAAAACAGCTTGACCAAAAAAAGCTCCAGTACATTTTAGGTCGTATACATTTGACGCTAAAATTTGAGCCCAAATAACTAGGTATAATATTTTCTATAATTTAGGCTTTTTGCGTACAGAATACGACCTAAATTACACCTGGGGCCGTATTCTAGAACATTTAAATTCCCAATTCTGACGGAATCTGATTCTGTGCAATGTTAATCCTTATGGCAGTGACCGGATTCCATCAGGAATGGAATTGGGAAAACGTTCTAGAATACGCCTCCGGAGCTATATTTGGTACTCCCTGTTTTCGCTACTTGCTTTTTGTAGAGGAAAATCCAGGGAAGGTTCCCAACTAATAGGCCACGACCGGCTCCTTCCCATCATTAATTATTACCTATTCTTCATCATTTATCAGTTATTAATTAGTTACAGATCAGTGCGACGTTCAACACCACTTTAATAGCCATATAATCGACACCTCGAGAAAATATCTCCGCAGTAAATTGTATAAATATAATTATAACTTACAATAGTTTCTTGCATACATTAATATCATAGCGTCTGGTTTTAACTCGGAGTAGTTCTACATCCGGCTTGCATGTCATTAAATGATGAGAAAATGTAAAGTGCAAGTCCAGTATGGTGAGTGCAACAAGATTGAGGAGACCATTACCATTGCCATTACCCACACACCGCATTACCACATGAATGTCTGTCTGTTTGACAAATTAATTGCGTATAATACTAGGAAATGTACGGATCTTTTATTAGTGTTTAACGTCGCATTGTTCTGCAACGAGGCTAATGGCGACGGATGAATGATTAATGATTATGATGATGAAAAGGTAAGGATGGAAGGAGGGGGTGGTGACCTATGGTCGGTGACAGGCAAAGATGAACCCTGTTTAGCATTGCCAGGTATAGGCCGGCCCATGCTAGCGCGGGTTCATCTTTGCCTGTCACCGACCATATATGCAGGGAACCTTTCGACTGAGGGAAACTATACGGAAATAATGTAACTAATTCGAGAAAATTACGGGAATCGAATCATGGTCTCTAGAATGAGTGTCTATACAGAATATAGTGAGCAGTTTTTTATGCATAATATTGCAAATTTAGACGGCTGGGTAGTGAGTTTGACCAAGAAGAGTTTTTTTTATCGATTTTTATCAATATCTTTTACCAATGTAATTGTTAACAAAATGAGGCTTTGTACGAGTATTTAGAACAGTTCAATGAAAATAATTCCATAGCTTGTAATGGTTTATTATAGATTTACTTTGTCCTACAGATGTTTAGTGCCCGAAAATTATTAAAATTATGGCACTAAACATCTGTTGGACAAAATAAAACTAATAACTTATTCCAAACTATGAAATTATTTGCATTGAACTGTTCTGAATACTCGTACAAAGCCCTATTTTGTTAACAATTACATTGGTAAAAGATATTGATAAAAATCGATCAAAAAACTCTTCAAGGCCACGCTCACAACTCAGCCCTTTTAAAAGTATGAGCCTCTTACACTTGTTGAAAAGTTACGCAATCAATCCAATATAATTTTCTACCATTTCAATTTCTACATTTTGATTATATAAAAAATACTCCTCTTATACTACTACTCAAATTAAGGGTGGTGGCCCTTTATTCGATGATGATGATGAGGATGATGATGTCATCAATTAGCTTTCAAAACCCCATACCGTGTAAAGTATCAAAACGTTTTTGTCTCTTATTCAATGGAATTACACAACAGGTAGGTATAATTTTTTTCTATAGTTAAAAATAAAAGAGGTCAATAAAAATACTTTATTTCCTGCAACTATGTGTGAATTTCGATTTCTCAATGCTTGAAGATCCTGAATATGGTGTTATGTTTTGCTATTTTAACGTGGAGGTGTTAAAGAAACAAAAGCACTTCCAACGTAGAAGATATTATAACACTTAAAAGCTCATTAAACGAGCATTAGTATCAAGACGTTTATGACTTTTATAGCAATGTTTTTGGTTTTATCAATGAAATTCCATAGCAGATGCCATTTTCGTTTCTAATTAAAATTCAAGAGGCCAATAAAGCTGTGTAAACGAGCTTTTACAATACCTTCTAACTTGAAGATATTCGTTCTTGACTTTGGTTTTATTACTGCGATGTTACTTTAGTGCCTATGTGTACAAAAAAATTAAATGTGTGTGATTCTCTATTCGTTGTATTATTTTGCTAATGAATGCAGAAACTTTTCACACGATAATAACATGATCGTACAACACCTCGAACCGAAATCCTTGGTGAGATAAGGTTCACATATATTTTGATAGTCATCAAGCATTTTATTTAACGATTGGTCTAAAAGCAAGCACCACCCGAAGTATACTTTTTCATAGTGGTGCCAAGTTAAGCATGGATAATTTAAAAATATTTTTAATAATAAAATCTTGGTGCATTGTAGGTGAAATGTTATCTTCAATTACTACATGGAATAAATTGTGTCAATTGGGATTTTAACTAAATGTAGGATTACACAATTGTCAAGCCCAAAAGTATTTACTATCATCCTCTTTCAGCAGTGCATAGTGTCAGTTTCAAGTTTCAAGTTTCAAGTTTCAAGTTTCAAGTTCAAGTTTCAAGTTCAAGTTTCAAGTCCAAGTTTCAAGTTTCAAGTTTCAAGTCGAGATACTGATCACGGCAGACTTGTGATTGTGATTGTGCTAAAGCTCGGTCACTGTTAAAATATTTCTCATGTTTTAGTCGATGACGTCGTTCATTGGTCGTTCACTTGAACACTGCCCTGTCAATGGCAATTGACTTTCTTCTTTGGATTATTGAAATTGTATAAATTATGTCAAATACACTATTTTTAATAGTAAAAAACATTAGAAATTCAATAATATTGATTTATTTTTGTCTACAGTCGTATTATACATAATATTTTTTTATTATTATAATAAAAAAATATGTATAATTCAATAATATTGATTTATTTTTGTCTACAGTAGTATTATACATAACATTAGAAATTCAATAATATTGATTTATTTTTGTCTACAGTCGTATTATACATAATATTTTTTTATTATTAGGTATAATAAAAAAATATTATGTATAATACGACTGTAGACAAAAATAAATCAATATTATTGAATTTTTAATGTTTTTTACTAGGTATACGCTCGCTTGACTACAGTAGTACACGGCCACCATTGCGGATCATTGAGCGAGCGAAGCGAGCGTCTCCTTTTGGCTCTTTTGGCTCGGACCTCTGTTTTTTTTAGTTTTTTTTTTAGTTTCTTTTTAGTTTTTTTCTGTTTCTGACGATATACAGGTCACAGTTTTTTTCGATCAAGCTGAAATTTTGCACACATGTACGGACCATTTCTGGGCGTTGCAGACCCTAATGTTTTTTAAATCCATTGATTTGTTCAAATTTTAAAAAAATTATCTTTCGATTGGTTGGTTTGATCAATTTGAAACTTTGACAAGTCATTACCAGTAACATTTTACCCAATCATACAAAGTTTCAGCCAAATCCTCCTATTGGTTAAAATTTAAAACCATCTTTACTGTTATTTTTTAAATTTAAACTAGAACCGTTTGACCGATCAACTTAAAACTTTGCATGGTCATTGGGACCAACATTATCTGTGTTTTTGACAATTTTCAGACAAATCTGTGTTTAAATCCAAAAGTTATTGACATTTTACGGACATTTTGCTTGTAGCTATGGATCACGGCAACATTGACGCCTCAGTTTTTATGTTCCAAGGTAGTTAGAACAGAAACTTTCAAACGCATAATTATGACACTAATAATCAACAGCACTGCGATCGTATAAGGTATAACTTTGCGATTCGAACTGCGAAGATTGAGTTCCAAACTTTCATAGTTCACAAGGGAGTTTTTGGAACGGCGATTCGGAACTTCGGCAAACCTGGGAAGTTTGGAACGGCCGTGTGAATCCACCTTTAGTCTTATGAGAGTTTAGCATTGACTAGACTTTGTAGACGATCGACTCAGACGTGTCAATGTTATTCTCCCATAAGAGTTGTCGATCGACTGTTGACGATAGTTACACGATCCCTGTGCAGATCGATCTGATATTGTGTAAACACACTTATATCATGAGTGGTCCCAGACAAGGAACCATTCAATCATGAAGGTTCAATCGATCAACTTAAAACTTTGTATGGTTATTGGGACCAATATTTTTGGAATTTTTGAAGATTTTCATACAAGTCTGTGACGAAATTGAAGAAATATTGGCTTTAATGACATGTTCAATAGACAGAATTTTGGTTCGAGGTGTTGCGCGTATACGTGCTCGCTCATCAACGCGTCACACAAAGCGTTTTCCTAGTTATTCATACAGTGAACGAACTTTATGTGGACCCGGCTTTATACTCATGAAGAGAGATATTTTAGGATTCATGTAAAAAAATTAAGGGTATTTGAGTCATACCACGTGACTAAAAAAGTAAATCACGAAATTGGCCAAATTGTTGCTCATAAAAAGAAGAAAATGTATTTTCCTCATTCAATATGTGATTTTCCAACCCACTTGGTGTTTTTAACCTCCAATATTTCCGCCACGATTATTTTTTGACGAAATATTGCTGTTGCATTAAAACAATTCGAGCAAACGCAATTATCTCTCTAAAGACTTGCAAGTGGGCTCATTGTCTTCGTTATGAATAGGCGAAGACAACGACTACGAGCTTTTTTCAATAACTTTATTTGTACTCTGGCCACAGAAAATACAAAATGAAGGTTTTCTCGATGAAAATCTGGTACTTTTTTTATACCGATATCATTTCAGAAATATTGCTATACAAATTCAAAAAACGCTTAGGTTCTTATCCTATTGAAAATAATCATGCCAAGTCTCAGCTCTCTATATTCAACGGTTATTCAGTTGAAGCTGTTCGTATAAATCGTATTTTACTCGTTGGATCGTCCCGGATAATTTTTTGAGATTCCCAAAATTATGTGTTTTCGCTTAATATCGGTCTCTACCAACAATTATTGCCCCCCCCCCCCCCCCCCCCGCCCACGGATGTCAGAAAAACATGCACTTTTTGCTAGTTTTATTTTGTTAATTATAAAAACTCATTCCAAAGCGTTAAAAAATAAAAAAATAAATCCCTGTGGGGCAAGGTGGTGGCATGACCTTCACCACCCCAAAGTGTAAATTTCTTTATAAAATATTGATTATTTCAAATAAACCTCACGTTTCAAATTGAATTTAAAGTGTCCAAAAACCAACCCCCCCCCCCCCCCCCTCAACACGGGGAACAATTATTTTCCTTGCCTATAGCCCCCTCCTGACGGAAATCCTGCGGACGCCCTCTAACCTATCAAACATGAAAATCTGTTCACGTCTACGTGTGAACTTCAATGAACATCTGTGGTCCTGGGATCGAACCTGGACCTTGAACTAACAGCTGAACTGGTATCTACGTGCCAATATCCACGATCTTGCCTGTGTGATGGTATAATTCACATGTTAATGACGTTGTAAACGTCTAAAGGCATGAACGTGGGGGTCGTTTATATTTAGCTGAACACCTTGGTATGCGGATCATTTACATTTTGTTTGTGATTATAGGAAGAAGGGTTGACAATTTTAATGCAGTCAGTAAACCTGGAAAATTCCTAGGCATATGCCATGTGCAATTCCTAGGCTGTGAACAGATGTAGAAAAAGGGACGCCATCATTAAAATATAAGGTGGAAACTCTTCCAGCGCTACAAAAAGTACAGACAGAGCCACCTAAGCTGTGGGAAGGAAGCTTACCTTTGGCAAGGCGTCCAAGTCGCTGCAGTTATGCGTTATGTTGCTGCACATATTTACGCATTATCACTTCTTAAAATTTACACAAGTTTATCTAATGTTTATTCGCCTACAAAACATTGTATTGTATTGTATTTTTTTTTATCTCAAAAGACATATACAGGGTATTTGTATAGAGCATCGTCAATTAAATAGGTATAATTATAGTTTACAATTCACAAATAAATAACATGTAAAAATACAATGAACACTATAATCTGCCATTAAATAAAATAGCATTGTCGATAAATAAAGTCACAAAATGTAATGATCACACACAATAATGTTCCAAAGCCAGCAATTAAAAATTGGATTTAAATTTAAAAATAGAGAGAATCAGTTTAGTGTTTGAAATCACATTCAAGAAATTCACTAAGGCTATAAAACGGATTCTGTAGGAGAAAAGTTTGAGACTGGTAATGAATATAGATAAGTACGTAGATTCAGTGATACGACGAGGTAATTGATTATATATAAGCATACAGGTGTAGTGGGGGCTGCTGGTGAATGAAGCTCGCGTGTGCGTTGGGATTCGGATGGAGTTCTTGCCTCTGGTAGAGTGTTCGTGAACAGAGGAGTTGAGAGGGAATAGCTGAGGGTGGGACCGGACAAATGTGCTCGCAATTTGTATTAGGGTACTTGTCAGGGTTAGGATTCGTAGCTTAGGGAAGTGTGGCTTGGCGGACTGCCGACGTGAAATCCCAGCTAAGATCCGAATGGCCTGTTTCTGGAGGATAAATATCCTGTTAGCCGCAGATGAGGTACCCCAAAATAAAAGTCCATAAGCAAGGTGGGAGTGAAGATGTGCGTGATATACCAAACAGAGTGAATGTGGACTCACAATACTCTTAAGACGGCGTAGAAGAAAGCAGCAACTTTGTATCTTATTAAAAGTTTGTTGGACGTGCACAGACCAGTCTAGGCTAGGAGTGATGTGGATTCCAAGAAATTTGATAGAAGGAGTGCTGGGAATAGAGGAGTTGTTAACCCTAATCAAGGGCGAGACAGACGGCGGATTAGCTTTAAGGTGAAACTGCTAAAACACAGTTTTGGTCGCTTGAAGGGCTAACTTATTGTTTTTGCAATAAGTAGCCATCGCAGTAGATTGGCTGTTGACAGTCTGAGTAAGAGAATCAAGTGAGTGCGATTTGGGAGCTGTAAGAAGGTGAGTAGTGTCGTCAGCAAATTGAAAAAGATGCCCATCAGAAAGAAGGTTGGGGAGGTCGTGTATATAGAGCAGAAATAGAGAAGGACCAAGGACAGAGCCTTGAGGAACCCCGTACTGCACAATTCGAGAAGATGAAGTGGAATGATGCACAGAACTGGTATTGGAAGGAGGGATTGACACAACTTGAGATCTATTAGATAAGAAAGAGGCAATCCAATCATTCGCCGAGTTCTGTATCCCATACAAGTTCAGCTTGTGAAGCAACAGCCGATGATCAATAGAGTCAAAGGCCTTAGAAAGATCGTAGTAATAAATCGTAATAAATAAATATAAATATAAATATAAATAATAAATATTTATATAAATATAAAAATAAAATATAATATTTATATAAATATAAATATTAATATAATTAATAAAAAAGTAATAAATTATCGTCGTAATTATAAAGTGTTCACAATTTCACTGAATCTGATCACAGTAGTAATTTGCGCGACTTGGTTCTGATTCCAAATTATTTTGAGTACATTTGTTGATATTTGATCGGTTGCTAGGTCACGGCCAATGAGAAATGAAACAGTTGAAGATCATTCCCACAAATGTTGCTTATTTCTATCACTCGTGGCGCTGGGGGTATGAACTCTCGGTGCCCATTAGCGATGCATTCTAATGTATGTCTAATGGGATAAGAGTTGAACTTCAATCAATAATTGAGCGAGCGTAGCGAGCGTCACCACGGTACTCTTATGGCACTTTCTCTGTGTGTTTTTTTTTGTGGTCACAGCCCAGGTCAAACCGCTTAAGCAATCGATCTGAAATTTTGTACACATACTAACGGAATCTATGCGGTCCCTGGGATCGTTTTTGAATGGGCTCCCGTGATTGGTTCAAATTTAAAAAAAATTATCTTTCGATTGGGTGCTTTGATCAATTTGAAATTTAGCAAAAACATTGCAACCAACATTGTACCCAATCATAAAAAGTTTCAGCCAAATCCTCTTATTGGTTCAAATTTAAAACCATTTTTCATGTGATTTTTTACATTTAAACTAGAACAGATTGACCGATCAACTTGAAACTTCGCGTGGTCATTGGTACCAACATTTTAGATATTTTTGCCAATTTTCAGTCTAATCTGTCGTTATTTTCAAAAGTTTTGTCATTTTAAGGTCATTTTATTCCATAATCTTGAAAAATGTATACTAAATTGTCATCCCTGCCTTCAAGCTTCTGTTCCAAGGCAAGGCCTATAGAGCAGCCAAGCTATCCACAATGTACAGTAAAATGAAAGCATTTTTGAGCTAGCGCATAAAATCGGATGCAGTACGAAGGCCAAATCCTCTTATTGGTTTAAGTTTAACTAATGTCTTCTGATTGGTCGACAATAAAAATGTTCACATTAAGTTCAAATTTTGCATGGTGATCAAGACCAACTTAATATAAAATTTTACATATTGTATGCCCAATCAGTCAAGTATTAAATGTAATTTTACGAGTTTAGTATGGGATGTCACAAGAAATTCCTGGAGAAGGTGTGTAGGTAAGACTTCACGACACAATGGATCTGTTATTCATCCAGAGTATTATGGAGATTGAAAAATTGCAGAGAAAATCGTCTTCTGCCGTGTCGTGCATCGTTACTATGGGGATGTTGCATGTTCTGTGCTCGCTCATCAACGCGTTACACTGAGCGTTTTCCTAGTTAGGTATCACACGGTTAGGTGAACATATTTTTTGCTAGTTGTATGTGGCATGGTTTAATTAATCTTTGGTATGAATTAGAACTAATTCTTATTCCTATGAAGAACCCTAGGACATTCATTACCATTATAACAAACCGGTAAAAAAAACGAAAAATGCGACGTTCTTCAATAATATTGATCCTCAGTATCCTTATTTACAATACGAAAACATCTTAAATACAATTTTAACAACCCACTTAAAAGTCTACGTGCCAATCTTCACACAATCTTTCAATCTCATACATACTTCATGCTTCATAGTTAGTCCAATCCTTTCAATCGATCCCCTCTCCACTATCTAACATTACTAAACATATTATGAAGGCTATTACCCATGTAAAATCATACCTGACAAAACCATCTGTCAAATTATCAAAGATGAATCAACAACTTTAGACACGCATGATGGTGAAATAAAGACCGAGACTTTTGAAATCAGCTTTTCAAGTTGTCTGAGTGAAATTTCGCGGGGTTTTTACATAATGCTGTAATTTGATGTGTAATGGTTGTAATTTTGTAATTGATGTAATTCAAATGTAGTGAATAGAGGCTGTGATGTCACATAAAGATGATGACAGTTTTAGTGCGAATTTTTTTAAATCACCTTGAAATATGTATTGTTGTCTGATGTACTTTTTTAAGTAATAAAAGTAGACTTTGTTGAAAAAAGCCTTGAAGTAAATGTGAGATTAAATGGTAATTTATAATATTTATATAGTGATCTGTAACGCAAGAGATGGAGAAGAATCTAAACAAAAAGGCTCAAATTTTCTGGGATGTATATTGTTATTATCAATTAAATCAGTGCTCACCAACTAGATTTAGACTATGAATTCATCGGAAGATGCCATCAAATATGTTTTTCAGCCAATCCATTTCTTTCAAATACCGTTTTATCTTTTTGTTGGGTGTACAAGAAGAGAAGCATCAATAATAAAGCAAACCTATCCGTGAAATTCGCTTCCATTAAGAGTTCTGGGGCTCGTTCTGGGGACCGCTATGGAAACTGACGGATTGTGTAAAATTTTCCCAAAATACCTCAGTCTCCCCAAGGCTCATTATTTACTCCACTGTTATGCAACTTTGGGAGGTAGTTTTGATATCCATTTTCTCGTTATACTATTGAGAAACTTTAATAAATACTTGAAACAAAAAAAGTTTTTTATTCGTATTTTTTCATGAAATGTGTGAGAAATGAAACTTTTTTTCCTTAAATATTTTTTAAAATTTCTAAAGTATTACGAGAAAATGGGTATCAAAACTACCTTCCAAAGTTGCATAACAGTGGAGTTAATAATGAGCCTTGGGGAGACTTGGGTATTTTGGGGAAATTTGACACAATCCGTCAGTTTCCATAGCGGTCCCCAACGCTCTCATCTCTTCCTTTGAGCGCCCAAAGGTATTTTAATCTGTGCATCAAAAGTAGAAGGCCAGAAGTCCATTTTCTCGATTTTGTGCACACTTTTGCCATTTTGACTGATATCAACAAATACAGTTATTATTGAAGTATTCTCTCACAGTGACTCATGTCACCATTACAAATGATTGGATGAAGGCAGAATTATTGGAAATAAAATTCCGGCCTGCTAACTCAATTATAGGTACAGAATTATTCTTGACACATTTTCCAGAATGTGCCTTGCGATTTGTGTATATTTTTGTTATTTGTGGTGTACACTTTTTGTATAATTACCTAGTCAAATTATAAAATTATTAGTCAAATTTGTATGAGTCAAATTAAATATCGAACAGTTCGCACATTTTTAATTCTAGTGCCATTCATTATACTAGACTTGAAGGTAACTAATGAAATGTATTTCATATAGGCGGGAATACCTGTCAAAACATGAAACTTTTTGTTGCAACTTCATAAAGTGCAAAAAAATCATAATTGAAATGGTGACCGTGTAATAATGTATAACATTAGGACTACCCACGAACCGATCATATTTAATAATGCCGGACCTAACAAGCTGCAGGGTAAGTTTTTTCACCTCAATATTCTGCAGGACATTGTCATTGACCTCTAGATGCGCCGCCATTTTAAAAGTAAGATTAATCTGCAAGGCGTGTACAACAAAGCACTTGCAAGTGTTTTTATATAAGTATTCTAGTTGGGGATTTCCAAGGTAAGATGGTAAGTGTAACATCTTAGCTCAGGCTAACAAAGTCACATTTTCAAGTTACAGTCTGTGGTTCATTTTAAGACGGCTGGGTAGTGAGTTTGAACTTGAAGAGTTTCTAGATCGATTTTTATCAATATCTTTTACCAATGTAATTGCATAGACATTTATACTCACTAACGCAGTGAGTATAAATGTCTATGGTAATTGTTAACAAAATAAGGCTTTGTACGAGTATTCAGAACAGTTCAATGAAAATAATGTCATAGCTTGGAGTAGTTTATTATTTTCATTTTGTCCTACAGATGTTTAGTGCCTGAAAATTAGTAAAAATATGGCACTAAACATCTGTAGGACAAAATAAAACTAATAACTTATTCCAAGCTATCAAATTAATTTTATTAATCTGTTCTAAAAACTCGTACAAAGCTTCATTATTTACAATTACATTGGTAAAAGATATTGATAAAAATCGATAAAAATTCTCTTTAAGGCCACGCTCACTACCCAGCCGTCTTGTCGAAAATTTCACTTAAAAGCCCAGTATTCCTGAATGCTTACGCTTATTTGCAACTCAGTGTACTATTATCATCTTGTAAGTTTTAGAAACCAAAAGTGTGTTCCAAAAAGTATGTTTTTACTCAGGTTTCCCTCAGTCGAGAGGCAATTTTATTCCTATCAATTAGGCCACAACCGCCTTCTTCCCACGGTCCATCCTCAACTATTCTTCAACGTCATCATATTCACTGATCCGTCGCCATCCAAGTTGCAGAACAGTGCGACGTTAAAGTCGGCTACACTCGAAGGTAAACATTGGAGACAATTAATTTCCTGCATATTTTTGAACCTATAAACATTTCAAATTTTGAAAAATGTTACAAATAAGACTTAACAAGCTAATTTTCAAGTTGACAAAATATTATAAATTTACATCTGAATAAACAAAGTTGTATGTTGAAATCTTTCCATTCAAATCGATATTTCAATTGCGTTTTTCAAGAAGTTATGGCAATATTTTCTAAAAACCGAGGGTATATTCTGAAAGCTCATAAATATCACTAGAAGATTAAACCAACTAATTATTTTCAAAAAATTTACTTATAGCGTTCTTTTCTTGTACCCTTCAAATTCAAAACTCAATGTCAATAGTTTTCTGACTCAAAAAATATCAATGCTAGGTACCAATAGTTATTTTTCAGATTTTTCATAATAAATATGAGGCAAACCTTCATTTGTTACCTTCCAGTAACCGACCAGTAAACACTCGCCGTAGCAGGTTGTAATCCTTACATTACATAACCACTCTCTTTTGTTTATCTCGAAAGTACGCTGACTTCTTTGACATTATTTCAACACGTCGCTTCTGCAGTCAATTAATTTCTAATATGTAAAAATTATTCTTATTACATTTTGAGCTGTCATCAAGTTTGACAAATCAATTCTTCTCTTTGTGATCATTGTGACATAATTGTTGAGTCATTGTAATACAATGATCAACGAATTGTGAAGGTGTTTTTATCCATACAGGTTGTCCAAATTGTAAGTGGTTAAGTAATACTGTATGAGATCATGAGAATACAATTAATCTATATAAGAGGTTCAATTATTTGATGTATAATGGGTTTAGACAGACAACAGTCACACAATAGGTAGGTATACATAGGTTCTTGGGACTATAGATTAATAAACATAACAGCTCCTCAAGATAATATAATTTATACTCTAAATGATTTCAAATCAATATTAACTATGGCAAATCATTTGAAATATTTCTTGACACCAAGAAAATTGTTTACAAACTATTCGGGGTTGGGATAAATAACGTTAAATTTCCGATCAACCAAGACAGGCGCGTAGGAAAGGACGGGGGGCTTGGGGGTATTATCCCCCCTTCTGATTCAATTCCCCTCCCTGTTCTTATACATTTGTAAATCAAGATAAAAATATGCTTAAAAGTGTTAAAATCGCGTAGAAATGCACTAAATTCATGCCCGAAATTCACAATTTTTCTGGGGCTGTGCGCCCCGGACCCGCATTTCGATGAGGGGCCCTCCCCCCCTTGCAAATTTTATTCCTACGCACCTGAACCAAGAGACCCCACAAGTTTATAATTTAAAACAAATTAAAAAATATAATAATACAAATTTAAACAAATTAAATATAAAAACAATCTTATTGGAAAAAGAGTGCCACTTAAAACTGAAAATGATGTCGGTTTATTTTACATTATTGTTCAACAAATTGAACGTAATATCCGTCAACCTCATTTTGCCAAAGTCAAGAAACCCCATATTTACGAAACCTAAATCATATCTCGTTCATTCCAGAATGAATCTAATTATCCCCAAAAGTTTCAGACATCAATGTCACTCTTCGAAAAGTGTGGTTTTTGATGCATCATTTGGACACCCCTTGTCTCATGTTAACCCAAATCTGCGGGCAATTAATACTTGATATCTGCTGGCAGGCGTGGCCGATCGGTTGCGGATTAAGTGAAAGTCATCCAAGATGCTGTATTGTATAATATGTATTGTTTTCAAGCGGAACAATTCATCGAGTACTTTTGATCTGTCGTATGGATGTCATCACATTGAAATGCCAGTCATTCGGACATCACCTTTTAAGAGTCGACAGGACTCGCAGAAAATGTCGATTCCGATGTAAAAAAATCCTAGAAATGTACTAAAAATGCATTAGCTCTGGGTTGTACTTGACAATTGTGACATTTAAGCGTGTGCTGCATGTTGCATATACTGCTGTGAAGTAAGTTATTTTAATTCAAATATTGAAAACAACAAAAAAATAAAATAAAGGCCCCTACTTTTTTCTTTATGGCTTGACCGATTGTCTCCAAATTTTTACAGCACAGAGATAAAGAGTAAATCTGTGCCTCTGGCTCTAGTGCTTCAAAAAAATAATAAAAAATGTTTTTACTCGTGTTGAGGAGGTGCCAATACGAGCAATATGGGTCCTTTTGGCACCTCTGCCCTGAAAATACTAAACAATAAATAACACTTTTGGCGCACTAGAGGCACAGATTTATTATTAATCTATAATCTGTGACATTTTGAAACCAATCGGTAAAGCCGCATAGAAAAAAGTGGGGTCCGCCATTTTGTGCTTCATAAAACATGGATTTCATCAAGTATCGTAGACTCTTAAGTGGCCCATACACGGTCAATCTTGCATGACAAACTTACTTGACAAGCCCGGCATGACGGCATGACAAACCTGAACAACGCCCACACACGTTCAATTTAGGTTTGACAGTTCAGACCTTTGGGGTCATGCGCACTTTATTGCGCAACTTCCAAACAACTACAAAACAGCAAAACAGCAGAGTGAGCTGAAAGGTCACGTGCTCCGGCTCTGCATGCTGATTGGCTATTTATGTTCAAGCAAGATTGATGACTCCACACACGTCAAACTTGCTTGTCGTCTTGCATGAGCATGAAGCTCGATTTCAGTTTCAGTTGGAACTCCTTCAAGCCAAATTCCAGGCTTGACAAGCCATCAAATCTGCTCCACACACGATCAAATTAGCATGTCATGCCGGGCTTGTCATGCAAGTCGTCAAGTAAGATTGATCGTGTGTGGGGCACTTTAAGGTTGTGCATGCGCGAGCGATTTTGCCGCGTATTGCAGGTACATTTTTTGATACAAAAGGAATCAAAATGGGTATACGAAATGATTTGAAATGATAAGCCTAAACTCAAGAATTTGACAGACATAAGTCCCGATGTTTGTACATTTCAATGTTTTTAGGTGAGCTGAAAAACCAGTAATTCTGACATCAGTCATTGTAAGAGAATACTTCAATTTATCTGTATTTTTGCATCAGTCAAATTACAATTGATAGAGATTGATTATATCATTCCAAAAGTGTGCCACGCAAAATCAGGGAACATCAGGTACATCAGGAGGTACAGAAAAGATAACGAATAAAATAAGTTGAGTTTTAATTTAATGTTTTCCGAATCAGTGATTGATGTACGTCATGTAAGAGTAGTTGACTTGAAGGTTATGGTTGGAGAACAAAAAGAAAACGAGTAAACTTTTTTCGCCATACATCGATCATTAATGGTGGAACAATTATCGTCATATATTTGACATATCTTGTCAAAAGATGAGAGGTCGGTTTCATCTAGTCATGAAGGATTCATTATTTCGTATTGATTGAATATTTTTTGTGTTTACATTTGGAATGGCATGCCAACCTGGATGAAATTGATTACTTTGTTGTGGTATTTTTTATTTATTCTGTACCCAATAGTTGTTTTTGGTACTGAAATGATAAATTACACTATACACGCTTACGAGGGGTTCCATTTCGCTCTTTTGGCATATTGGACATATGTTTTTTTTTCTAACCGTACCGTTTACAGCGCTTTATAGGGTCTCCGATCGATCTGAAATTTTCCACAAATGTTAAGACCACCTCTGGGGTGTGCAGACCCAATTTTTTCGAGATCCGTTGATTGGTTCAAATTTTAAAAAGAATTGTCATCGTTTGGTTGATCCAATTAATTTGAAATTGTGAGATCAATACTTTGTTAATTTAACAAAGCTTCAGCCAAATCTTCCAATTGGCTAAATAATATCTTCTTATTGGTCGAAAATCAAAATGCTCCAATTAAGTTCAAATTTTGTATGGTCAACATTATCCAATAGTTCACATATTTTCAGTGTTTTCCCAGAATATTGTATAATTGTTATACAACTATCCGGACAGGAGTTATAAACAAAATTTCAATAACCAGTGAATTATCGTACAAGCGACAATACCTAATTTTCTATTTTTCTAGTTTTCGTAACTATACGTTTCATAATTTCGCCAACGAAATCCGTAATTGGTTATTAATTACAGCAATTAGTTTTTTAAAGTAACATAAATACATACTAATAAAATTCTTGTGTACCAACCACATAGTAATATCTTGTTAGTTTTATTTAGCATGTGATAAACATGCTTAAAATAATTTAAAATAGGTAATACAGTAGTAATATAATTAGTGTCTATTTTGTACTCGATTAATACAAAGGTCTGTAGGTAAAGGTCAATTACAGTTAGACAATGCCCATGGAGGTGTGATAAAATTATGGCGGTTTCACATGCGATTCAATGGTTGGTTAATCTTATAAATACGCTTGGTAAATGTAAAAACGGTATTCGAAAGAAACGGATTCATCCGATGAAGTCTTTCCTTTTCGTGCAAATACCGATTTTATACTTTGGCCAATTTAAGTCATATAACACAGATGGCCTGTTTTTCAAAGCTCTGTTAAAACAATTGATTAGGACCTGGACAATATTTATGTCAACAACCAATTACATTTCAAGAATGCCAGCAGATATAACAGAGCTTTGGAAAACTCACCCTTATAGGACCCGTTTTAACAAGTGATTACATGTTCAGGGTTGAAGTGTTTATTTCAAGTAGTTAATTTCTGTTGCCATACTAAAAAAAATTATTTAAATTTATTTTAAAATATTGTTTTATTATATATATTTTTTATTAGTTTAAATTTTGTTTTAATTGTTAACCATACGATATAATCAAAGATTAGTAAAACCTAGAATAATGGGCCAGATTTTCAATACTCTACTATGCAACCAGTAGTTAAGTTTAACCGGACATTCAAGGGATGCCATTGGTTGTTGTCATGGCAATATAGTCAAAATCAACAGTTAAAAAATCTAGCAGATTATCGAAAAACTAAAAACTTAAACTAAAACTAAAAAAACTAAGAATCCGAAGATTTTTTTGTGATAATTTAGAAGATTTTTGAAAGTTTTTAGATTTACATTCGAACAAATAATAAACGGTATTCGAAAGAAAATAAAGATTTGATGGCATCATCCGAAGAAGTATAATGCTAACAAGTCATCTAAATCTAGTAGGTGAGCTCTGATTTAATTGATAAAAACAACGATTGATTGTCAAGGAACCTGACCAGCAGCCAATCCGTTTCGTTTAAATACCGTTTTTAATTGGTTTGAGTGTACCCTACCCACCTATTGCATTGAATTGTATATTAAAATGTTTCCTAATCAACACATTATTGCAAGACCTCCAATTAATTTTCAGTTCTGAATCTAATGTGCATCACAGTAAGCCATTTCAGTCGCTCTAAACACGGAAATTAACACACCAAGTATTTCTAAACTCAATACGAAGCACAGAAAGTGCAGATCATTGTGATCTCAATTATCACAGTTATTATGTAATAATCCCGGATGATTGGAAATGTAAATCTTCTCATTGAGTCATAGTGGAGAAATCTCTGATCGGTCTGGATCATTACGCACTCGCAGTTTCAAATAACATCGTTGCATTGCTGCGGTTTAAACAAACGTTGCAGATTTGAAATTACAAGTTCGAAAAACGTTTACCTACATTTCAACTATTTAAGTATAAATGAATCATAAAATGTAATTTAACTTGCAACTCCTGTCTTATAGCGAGGTTTCAATTTAGTGCCTTCCGAGAATGAAGAAAACTGTCACACAGGAGGTATAGGGAAATCATTTAGTTTTTGGTTGATAACTTTTAAAATAGCACACGTTGGTATTGTTTTCAATTTTTTCCCTAAAAGAATGTCCAACTATCTATCTAGAAATCAGTTTATTGGAAAACGTTAAACCTCAGTAAAATTCAAAACTCAAAAATAGCATGGGAATCGTCATGATTTTAATGGCCTAGATAAGACTACATGTTAAAAATAGGAATGTATAACTATATCTCAAAATCTAGACACGAGAAGTTGTTCATATTTCACAGTATCGTGTAAACAGTGATTATTGATACCTCTGCTAAACATAAGATCATTTGGGAGATGTGACTTAACCGTTGTGCTACCTTAACGTCGCACTGTTCTGCAGCGAGGCTAATGGCGACGGATGAATGATTATGATGATGATTGGGAGATGATTGTGAAGAGTAGGTTAGGATGGAAGGTGGGAAGGAGCGGTCGTGGCCTATTAGTAGGGTACCTTCCCAGCATTTGCCTGTCGACTGAGGGAATACCACGGAAAAAAAACAGTCAGGAAGGACGGCCGCGGGAATCGAACCCGGGCCTCCGGAATACAAGTTCAGAACGTTACCACTCAGCCATACCTGTTCTGTAAGGCTATTATGTGTGAATGTAAAATATAGATACCGGGAAATCGTGGTGATCGAGGCGTTTTCGTGTTTGTAAGAAACATGCTGCGCTCGAGCTACTGATCACAAAAGTGAAAACAATTAGCAGTCTATTATCATATTTTAAAATGTATTTATTTTTAATTTAGTATTGAAATTGGAATATAATCACAATATAAACAAATTGCGGACCTTTTTGGTTAACAATATACTAGGTGACACCTCTAAAACTATAAATATGGCAGTAGCTCGTAATTGGTACAACGGTGCTTGACAGCGTCGAGCTAACGCCCGACTAGATAGTACAATTTGAAAACTTGATATAATGTTTTAAAGAAAATTGCGTGGAAAGAATTATTGTTACCCGAAAAACTGACTGGTTTTAGGGGAAAATACCCCCCCCCCCCCCCCCCCCTCTCCTTTTCATGATCGCGCGCATGCTTTTTAATAGTGCTTATAACGTCGCACTGGTAATGAATGAAACCTTTCCTTCATTTGGATCTTCAGTGTAAAATTTTGCAGTGTAAAAAGCGTGAGTGATATTGCAGCGTGTTGCAGCCACTTGTTTTGGAAACGATTGGAGACAAAATGGGTTTACGAAATGATTTGAAATCTTAAGGTGATACTAGCGCTCGGCCGTTTTAGAAAATTGAGAGAGAAAAATTGTTTCATAAGTGAGTGTAACTTTTACAGGATGTTCACATGATCAGTCTGATTGTATATTAGTAGAACTTTTTAATTTTTGCTTATTGCATCGTTAATTAGGCGTCGGTTATTCAACAAAACCGCGCAAAACGATGAAATTTGCGATACGATTGGAGACCAAACCCATAAACCAATTGATCTCAAATTTTAATCATGAATAAATGAAAGACAAACTTAGGGTTATCCCTTGGCACATTTTTGAAATTTAATTTTATACGGCGCCCAGGGAAACGAGAAAATAGCTAATTTTTCACAAAAAAATCCACTAATTATTACTAATTAACGAAACAAAAAATTAAAAAATGTACCAAGAGATAACCCTAAGTTTGTCTTTTATCTAATCACGATTAAAATTTCAAATAATTTGGTCTACCCATTTCGTCTCCTATCGTATCGCAAAAAGTGTCTACAAAAAGCAGCAAAATCGCTCGCGCTTGCAGCACCTTAATCATGATTAGATAAAAGACAAACTTAGGGTTATCCCTTGGTAATTTTTTTATTTTTTACTTCGTTATAGTTAGTAATAATTAGTTGATTTTTGGTAAAAATTTTTATATTTTCTTGTCTCGCTGGGTGCCGTAATGGAATTTAATTTTAAAAATGTGCCAAGTGAAAACCCTAAGCTTGTCTTTTATCTAAAATCATGATTAAAATTTGAGATCAATTGGTTCACGGGTATGGTCTCCAATCGTATCGGAAATTTCATCGTTTTTGCGCGGTTTCGTTGAATAACCGGCGCATAATTAACAATGCAAGAAGCAAAAATTAAAAAGTTACTAATATACTATCAGAATGATCATGTGAACATCCTATAAAAGTTCCACCCTCTTATGAAACAATTTATCGCTCTCATTTTTCTAAAACGGCCGAGCGCTTGTATTACCATTTGAAAAAAAAATCAGGTGGAAACCCCCACCTCTTCAACTCATCAAGACAAAACAAGTGCACAGCAAATACGTCACGCTTTTCTGAACGGTCATTCTATTACAAAACCAATCTTCTTTCCTCGACCACCGTCGTGTTTGGAAATCAGTGATAGTTTTTCACATTCCACCTCCAATGAATGGGATTACATCTGTAGCGATGACATAACTCGGACAATCTGTTGCACTAGAAGAAAGTCCAGGAGAAAAACCACGTTTCTAGCATTACGTAATCCACGCCAAAACAGACGATTTACTATTATAGTGATTTATGGATGATGGAGTTATGTTTAGGTGATATTTTGTTAGGAAATGAACTACCTATATTAAATGTAATTTATGTTTAAATTGTGCCTTTTATGGGTATGACATTTGCAAGTTATATGTTTGGTTTTTAAGACTTTGTAAATGGTTTTATTAAGTCTAAGTCTATATTCTCAACAGAGCCAGGCTCCACTAGTGAGAATGTAATATAGAGAAGGGAGGAGAGGAAACCCGGTACCGGCATGTAGCCTACTCCTGACGAAAGATACCAAGGGGACCAACGGCTTAACGTCCCTTCCGAAGGACGGTGTAACATTCACAGCACGAGCCTCCACAACCCGCGCCGTCGAGAGACTGATAACAGGTGGAGGAAGGTCGTCACACTAACCCCCAAACACCCCAGCCCCTCTGGCCCAACGGCAGCAACCTGGCAAGGCAGAGTTGAATGGTCACCCATCCAATCGCTGACCGCGCTCAATGTTGCTTAACCTCGGTGATCTAACGAGAACCGAGGTATCCAACACACCAGCCGTTGGGCTTATTACTGACGTTATCAGTAATATTATATGTGAAAGTATTTTTAATTAATGGAGTAAAGTGAGGGACTTGATTTGCCTATATGACTATGGATGGCTTTGTTTTTCTTCCCGATTGTTAGTTCGATACAAGTAACGTGGTATCTCCGATCGAGATGAAATTTTGTAAGCATGTCAACAGGGCCGGATTAAACTGTTTGGCGCCCCCCCCCCCCCCTTCCAAAGGAAACAATTCCACCCTGTCTATTTCAATAGGCCTCAACTTGCCCCGCAGGGCCTCCTTTGGATTTTTTAACACTTTTATAATGAATCTTGGAATTTAAAATAATGCTCTTTTCTCTTAAAATCATGTAACGACGCTGTTCAGAAAGTGCCTAAAATGGGATATCAAACCCGCGAGAATGACGGCATTCACTTTTTGATTGAATCTTGGGCTAGGAAATGGCGCCTTTTTTTATCCAAGTCACTGTACCACCTCAAGTTAGGAACCCCACCATTTGCATGGGGGGACATCTCCAAATCACCCATTCATTCTATTAAAAAGACAATGCATTATGACACAAGTTACCATATTTTTAGAATACCTACTTTGTATTGATAGTTTGTTTATGATTTCATATTTTGTATCATAATTTGGCATTTAATTGACACTGCGGCGCCCCCTGGAAGCTTGCGCCCCTAGGCTATAGCTAACTAGCCTAATGGGTAATCCGCACCTGCATGTCAAGACTATTTGTTTGGTTTTCTGTACAGATTTTGAACAAAACCCTCTGATTAGATGAAAGTGAAAAACAATCACCTTATTGGTGTTTAAATTCATTTGACATTTTGTTTGGTCATCAAGACCAACATTTTACATTACTTTCCTATTTATAAGTGGCATGTTTGTTATTTTTTGTAAATATCTCTTCATGCAGTAACCATAAAGGGTAGTATTTTCCTGATGCCATATATAACAGTCTTCTGTTGAATTTTTAAGTCGCTGAAACCTTTTTCACGAAATGTGTGCACGAAATGTATACATAATTCGGATAACAATTGTAATTTACAAACTTATGTACCCCGATTCCCAATACATCTTGCATAGCTTCACTTAGCAAAGAAACTGCACTATAACAATAATTATATTAACGTCAGCTTCAATTCGCTGTACTTCAAGGCAATCTGGACCGACTACCAACACTACAAACAAAACGAGAAAAATAGACTGCATCTTCGAACACACACCTTCCAGTAGAGTAACAATTCTTCTTCTTCTCTCAATAATTCCGATCAGAATTTAAGATTTCTCAAATCGAAAATACCCCAGCTCTTTGTGAGCTTACATCGAAACTATTAAATTATCGACGCTCTGAAATTTGTATCAAACATTTGTTGAATAGGGAAAAAGTTAGAAGTGATTGAAGCTACAGTTAAAAAACATAAAGAATTGATTTGGAGTTTCTTCGTGGAAATTAGGTGAATGTATGTATTAATACCTACACCATTTTCCTTGTAGACTATATGCTCAAACTATGTTTCCATTGTATAATATAGATTTCTGAATCTGTGATACTGAAATTAGAGACCCACGTTTTTTTTTTGCAGTGCTGTTTATAAAGTTCTGTTAACTTAACGCTGTAACTTTGTTTTATCAATTAATCAATCTGAAAATTGCACACATTAAACTTTTATGAGTTTCCTATAACGTGTGAAAGATTTCAGCTCTTTATCATTTTGTCGGAGATGTCCTCTCAAACAGGGGGATTTTTTCCGCCACCCGGCTTTGAACTATGACTAAGAGAGGAGTTATTCCAATGCTAGAGGAAGTCCAGTGGGATGGAGGTGGCCGTGGCCAATTCACGTTCCTTGGCCGTGGCCCACTATATTAGTCATAATCAATAATTATCTTTAAAAAAAACATAGCTGTCTATGTCAAGAATATCATAAAACAACTATGATCTAGTGGAGCGGTCGCTCCACGCCAGCCAAGTCGTACGGCACGCGCACACTCTCATATAAAGGCTGGAGCAAACCCACTTTTACTGTAGGCATCAAAGTGGCATTTTCGGCCTACTGGATCTTAAAATTGGGGAATCTCACATTGTTGGGAAATATCTCAATTTCGAGCAATGGCCCACCCTACAACATATACCAAATTTGAGAACAATAGGTTACGCCCTTTGCGAGCTAGAGGACCGTGAAAACCGTGTTTTAGGGCGGTTTTCATAATAATAATAATAATAATAATCTTAGTAGTAGTATCCTGGAATTAAAATCCGGTAAACAGGCCACAGCCTAAACGGCTGAACCGATTGATCTCACATTTTTACCACGTGTGCACTTTTGGCGTCTGATTTGCCCTCCCCCCCTTGACTTTTTTTGTGCCGCCATTTTGAAACCGGAAGTGACATCATATCTCGACAACGGCTGAGCTGATTGGAACGAAAATAGCGCCAAACGATTCGGACGGTCAACTATATGGATTATAAATAGCAACAGACTAAAATTTATGTTAACGAAACGGGAAATGAAGTCATGAAATTTGAAATACATCGATTGGCATTTCGGCAACAAATTTGATCCGATTATTTTGATATTTATGTAACGTATGTACTTTTGATATCTCATTTGACTTGTTATAAAACCAACCGGAAGCCGCCATTTTGAAACCGGAAGTGACATCATATATCAATGACGGCTAAATAGATTTGAACGAAACCAGCGCTAAACAATTTAGACGGTCAACTTTATGTATTATCATCAATAATATTTGCAGTTTTCCATACCAAAACTGGAAATGACGTCACACTTTTTAAGAATCTCACAAATTTACATGTTGATGCAATAAATATACTATTTCAGACAGCTTATAATAAAATGTAATCATGTTGAAATTATAATTCAAGGAGTCAGTGATTTCAGCAGCCATTTTGAAACCGGAAGAAACGCCATATCTCGAAAACTGGTTGACAGATCGGTATGAAACTAGCGCGAAACGATTCGGAAGGCCATCTCTATGGAATAGGAACAGTCAAACTAGAATGTTCCTATTTATGAGACCGGAAATGACGTCATTCAAATTTATAAATTATTATAATCCCCTCCTATACAATAAATACATATTCAGAAAGCTTAAAATGATACACATCATTTATAGTTATAAATTCTATGTGGCAGTGCAGAAAGTTCAGCAGCCATTTTGACAACGGATATGTTGCCATATCTCGGAACTTGGTTGACCGATTGGAATGAAACCTTTGCTATTCTTCATGAAAATAACCAAATTGTAAAGGGTGATTTTTTTTAAGGATATAGTAATTGTTCATTCGATTGTCACAAGTTGTAAGAATAAACTAAAAAAAGTATTGATATCCCATTAAAAAACACTTCGTGTAAAAATAACAGCCAAGTCTCTTCAACTAAAAAAAAAAGAAAATCTAAAAATTCTGCACTGAAAAGTAGTGATATCAAAAAATGAGCCAAGTCAAAACTTTATTTGAAAATCAAAAAATACTTGGAGCATCGTTTTTTTAGGGCATTATAGGTGTACTATGTATTTGGATATTTTATGTATATTTTATAATTGGCCTATACTTCCAAGCTTTTTATATACACGATGCGCCAAGTATTTTTTGATTTTCAAATAAAGTTTTGACTTGGCTCATTTTTTGATATCACTACTTTTCAGTGCAGAATTTTTAAATTTCATATTTTTTTTTAGTTGAAGAGACTTGGCTGTTATTTTTACACGAAGTGTTTTTTAATGGGATATTTTTTTACTGAAGCTATAATGATGTTGCAATAATGAATATTGCAAGGAACGATTCATCTAAAATAAATTTGTATGAAGATTCAAAATATATATCGCAGTTAAAACCGAGAAGTTTTAAATTGCATCATACATGTTAAGAATATAAAAAAATTCCGGTACTAAATGTTACATAAAAACAACTTAGTGTTTAAATTAGCTCCACAAATCCGTTCATCGTTACAAAAAAAAAAAGTTGTACCTATTAACTCTCGATGAGAAGTATTGTTTTTGCAATTTAGTACCCCCCCGGATGTAAAAATAACTTAAAATACAGGTTAATTAATCGATTAGTAAATCGTTTCGCCTACTTTCCTTAAAAGTTGTATTTAAAACAGGTCTGCCCTCTCACTGACAACATTGTTCGATTCTTCGGAGGCTGGGCTGGACCTGCTCAACAAGATGATCAACTTCCGATACGTGTCCGGATTATACCGATTCAAACTGGATTTAGACATAATAGCGCGCCGGTAATAGAGTATGTCGGGTTTCAATGAACTATTCACTTTCATTACGTTTGTCAAATTTGCGCAAGTTCAGTTCCGAAAGTCCCACTGCAAGAGTGGATGTATTTATCGAGCAACGAATCGCTTCAAGTGGGTATTACAATATACAATTGAAATTGTACAATTTGATTCTTCAAGACTGAAATTGTGCAATTTGCCTAGTGTGATAGGGGAAAAAGATTGAAATCTTGGCAATTCTTGGTTTAGAACCGTTTCTATTTTCCCAACTGCAATTGGACCATTTGAGATGAATAGACACTAGTATTGAAACAAATATCGAAACAGATGTATAAAGATCACATATTAACAGGACAATTGAATGCTAATTGATGTTTAGGACGATTGTTATGATAAAAACATAAAACTAACCTAACCTCAAACCTTTAAATTGACACATTCAACAAGATTTGAATTGGTACAATTTGAATCTGGAAGATTTTGAGTTGCCCAACTTGAATTGTATAGTGTAATACCCACTTAAATTCATTTGATATTAAAGAGAGCTCTACTTGTGTGCATTCTGAGCTATGGGAATATAATCAAAAATATAAATAAAATATAAAAATGTTGCTTTAAAAATTAGCAGACACTGGGAGAGTATTTTAAGATTTACTGTTAAATTTGTTTCTATCATGACAAAAATCGAATGGATACTAATGTGCATCGACAGAGAAAAATGTATCATATAGTTCGATTTTACAGACGTCTATTTGTCTTTTAAACACCATTGTCTGTGTCATAAAAGAATGGGAATATAATCTATATTAAAAAGGTTCTCATTGGAAAAAGTTTACTATGAAATTATGTCCAAAGCAAGAAACAGCAGCCATTCTGGAAAACCAAAATGACCTAAAATGATCCAACAATCATCTTGTAGATTGTATTACCCTATCGTGTATATGATTCGATTATTTAAATGCGAAGTATCTGACAAACCATACTTCATGAGTATTTTTAAGAACTGGAGCAAACAAATTACTTACCTAATTATTTTGTTACGACGAAGTGAAATTCTATTGCTACTGACTGAGCGTTCTTGTCGACCTTGCCAATGATCTGATTTACTTTTTCTATTACATCCTCTCTAACCAAGTAAACGTAACCAAAGTAAATATGGTATTTGAACGAAACAGATTGGCTGCTGGTCAAGTTCCTTGACAATCAATCCTTGTTATTATCAATGAAATCAGCATAGACTTCATCAGATGATGCCATCAAATCTGCTACGTTTCTTTGGAATACTGTTTTTATTTTGGGCGACAAATGATACGAAAATAATATGTTCTTTACAAAAACTATTTACTGCCGTTTAAAAATAAGATATTTCAGTACGGTTTCTTCAGTATAATGGCCAAATCTTCATAAAATATTAGCTATGTAGCTTCCTTAAAGTTTTTAAGGGCAATATTTCTATAAAAACTGTAACGGTATGTCATGTTTTTATTTACTATTCTAAGAAAAAGTCATAAGAAGGTTAGAAAAACAAAACTTATTTTAACATTTTAAATCAACCGTATTTTTAATGCACTTTTCTTGAATAAAATCCTCACATCTATCACGCCAATATATTTACCAAAGCGGAACAAATGCAGTTTTTCATAAGCTTCTTCTGCTTTTGTGTGTTCAAGGATGTATCATTACAGGTCAATAATCACATACTAGTGCAGACAACTCTGCCAAGGTCAGACAATAATTACTATCATACGCCTTTGTTATTCTTTTCATCATACTTATATTTATATCAGGCCAATTAATGTAGGCGCTTTATTTTAGCGATGCACCCGAAGGTAAACAATGGCGAAAATATTTCCTTAGTGGCGTCATAACTTTTCAACCATTCTAATTATGACAAATTTGAATAATAATAAAAGTAGCTAATTTTTTAGTTGACCTTAGGAATATAAACACACCAACTTGTAAATCGCTATAGAAACTGACGGATTGTGTCAAATTTTCCCAAAATACCTAAGTCTCCCCAAGGCTCATTATTTACTCCACTGTTATGCAACTTTGGGAGGTAGTTTTGATACCCATTTTCTCGTAATACTATTGAAAAAACTTAAGAAATATTTAAAGAAAAACAAGTTTTATTTTTCACATATTTCATGAAATATATAAAAAAACTTTTTTATTTCATGTATTTCTAAAATTTTCTCAATAAGTATTACGAGAAAAAGGGTATCAAAACTACCTCCCAAAGTTGCATAACAGTGGAGTAAATAATGAGCCTTGGGGAGACTTAGGTATTTTGGGAAAATTTGACACAATCCGACAGCTTCCATAGCGGGACTCTTCATGTTTGAAGCTTAATGGTACGTTGGTACGTCTCTTCGATAAATTATCATTCGTAACTAATAAGTGTTAATTGGATGGATATTTATACTACTGTGGTTCCCGTTCATGTTTATAGAAGATGGATAATAATGTAACAATTAATTAGTAATTAATGCAAATTCTTAGAATAATTAACTTTGACACAACTAATTACGAGTGTTCTTTTGACTCTTTTTAATCGTTTCCTGTTGTTGGTGCGATACCAGACGTCTCGTTTCTCAGATCGAGCTGAAATTTTGCGATCATGCTAAGACCTTGGTTGTTATGATGTACAGTTTTGGAACAAAATCCTCCGACTCGTTAAAAGTGAAAAGAAAAATCTTTGATCATTCAAAATGATGTTCTGATCAAGTTGAAATTTCTCATGGTCATCAAGACTGAAATTAGACTAGATTCTACAAATTGTCTGCGAAATCAGCGGAACTTAAAAACGCTCTGTGTAACGCGTTGATAAGCTAGCCTTCGTATTGCATGCGAATTAATATGCGTTTGCAAGTTGCTGCTTTGAAATTAACTATGAAGACAACCAGAATCAACTTTCTCAACCTAATAAAATTATAATTAAATTTGGGTTTATAATCAAAAATATTATTGATAAAACAAACATCAATACCAAAATAAGAAAGGAGCAGTGATATTTCCTTTGAAATAAAGTTAAAGATTTCTGCCAAATATTTAATTAACCCATAAAATGTTCATTAAATGTCAATAACTCTTAACGTTCTTCACAGATTCGTTTGAAAACGATCAGAAACTCCTAAAATGATGGTCCCAAATGGATATGCAAAATTTTAAGTCTGTCAAATTGTTCAATTTTTTCAAAAAATCAAAGAGACCGTTCAAATTCTCATCCGCAATGCACATGTGTGCAAAACTTCATTTCGATCGGAGAAACGGTGCAACCCCTATGAAAAGCATCCTTGTCGAAAGTGTCGAAATTAGTCGCCCGTTCAATGAACAATGACAAAAGAAGAGACATAAAACTAACGGTTCTCGAACCCGACGTGAGTCCAGTGCGCCGACCACTGAGCTAACTGGACTTGTACACTCAGCAAATCATAAAATGGTATTTGAACGAAACGGATTGGCTGCTGGTCAGGTTCCTTGACAATCAATCCTTGTTATCATCAATGATAGAACACACCTACTAGAGTTAGATGACGAATTAGCATATTATACTTAATCGGATGATGCCATCAAATCTTTTTCAGCCTATCCGTTTATTTCCAATACCATTTTATCTCTTGTTGAGTGTTTCTGGTTTGCCGTATACTTCACAAAGTGTTATGTAAATGGAATAGGTGTGTAGTCAGTGCAGTGTTACCTAAGTGTATATTTAATCTTTTAAATACTTGTTAAGATGCTAATTCTCGGGAAAGGTGACTGGATGAGTTATATAATTGTGTGTTAGTTAATGAAAAGTGTTTTACAGAAGGCTGATGGGTGATTCAAAATGACAAAACTTATCGAGGCGAAAAGGTGACAATTTTACATTTGTTTACACTGATTTCACACACTAGCTGTCTGCAAATTTGCTAACTGCATATATTTGCATATGTTTAAAGTGGTGTTTAAAGTCACACCGTTCTACAAACTTATGACGGATGAATGATTATGATGATGAAGGCAAGGAAAGGATGGTCGGTGGGAAGGATGTTGTCGTTGCCTATATGAAGGGAACAGGGAATCCATGAAAGCACCGGGCCTCAATTTCATATTTATCTAGTATTTGAAAGAGTAATTTTTTACGTATTTCTAAAACCCCATTTACACGGTGCAATTTCTTGTACAACTGCTGTACCACACTTCTGTGTCACACTTCTTGAATGGAAATTAGTTCATTTTTTAAGTTCTGTGACAGAAAGTTGCGTCGTGTATAAATTCAAAATTGTATGAAAAATGGGAATGTGGCACAGAAGTTGTTCAAGAAATTGCACCGTGTAAATGGGGCTTAAAACCAGTTTATTTTGTGTTATTTATTTTAGGAACTATAATTTGGCACTCTTTGTACATTTATATATATATTTATTTTTATGGCGCAGTCTTTCAATAATCTGCTAACTTTTAAACGGTTGATTAGGAATGTATTGTCATGGCAACAACCAATGATATTTCTAGAATGACTGTTAAGTTATAATTAGTATACTTGTTTTGCAGAGTATTGAAAAACTAGCCCTAAAACTTTTAACTTCCTATTTATCAAAACCTTCTTGGTCTTTCCCCCTCTCCACCCATCCTCACCCTTTATACCACCATACATACAGTACAGTAATGTATATTACGAAGGGTAATAGCATTGTAAACAAACTTAACTCATTGTTGAAACAAGTTTAGTAAATATTACAAATTCGATTATTCGTATTTGTGTTTAATTAACGTCATTGTTGTCAGTATTATTGTTAAATCTAAATACTTTCACATTATTGAATTATTGTTTCCGATTCACTAGCGGGCTCGCCCAGAACAAGTTTCTACACAACCTTTTAGCAACTGCTACTTTTATGGTCCAAGCGAAATCGTTAAATTGCATTTTTCTTTGCAGTGAAAGTGAATTTTATTAAAAGATTTTCGATACACCCAATTATTTTTGTTACTCATCTTTGATGCAATGATTATGTCATGGATATGATATCACTGAATATTTGTATCATACGCAATTAAACTTATCTAACAATGTGAGCAATACCAGCGATCATACTTATTAATTGTTTTATAATCTTAATTGAGTGTTTAAATCAGTAATCAGATTTTGTAATATCTACCGAATTACTGTTTGTAAATATTGAAATAAATGTAACGTAAAATCTTTTCTCGGGAATACATATCTTTTTCTTCCTTTTTATTTTCCTAATTGAGTTAATTTAAAATGTAAATAGAAAATATTTACACGCATTCTGGATATAGAGTTTAAGAGTCGGCTGTACCCGAAGATATACATTGAAATAACATATTTTCCTAAATATCGCAAAAACTTTTGAAAAATTCAAATTATAAAAAAATTAAAGTAATTTAATTATTATTATTTTATTTAATCGACCATAGAAATATAGACATCAACAAAAGACAGTATTGTTCTACTTGTTTTTTAGATTTTTCATAATTTAAATTGTTTAAAAGATATAACGATTTATCTTCAAATTTTACCTTTGAGTGCAGCTGGCAAAAATATTAACTTATAGTAAATATATACATATTTGTATGTATATGACACTCTCGTACGTAGAATACAATCTAAATAATTTATTATCAGATGTTAAAACCAATACCTATGAAAATGGCAACATTTCTATCCATTTCATCTCAAGTATTAGTTTTAACTGCAACTTTTGCCTCTACAGTTCAAGGATGCGCATTACTAATAATTTGATTGAACATGAAAGTGTGCATGATTTAAATTACACACTTGATGGTCTACGGTGAATTGCTACTTATAGAGTGTAATATACCTTCATTAAATGACTTTTATTTCAATGAATACAACACAATTTCAAACGATACTTCATTCGACGTGCTTCCTCATTCTATTAAAGTGTAATTTCCGAATAGAATGCATTTCCTTTTTAAAATCATTGCAACGTTGCCATATTTTAAAATTAGATATAAAATCGACAATGAAAATTATTAAACATCAACGGTTTTATTGGTGAGAAAAAGTGATTATAATTATTAAAAAAAATCAAAACACAATTTTTTTTCGTAATTTCCAAATCATAATGCAATATATTTGCCCTTTTAGTTTTATATTTATAATTTTAGTATTTGTCATTTAGGGCCATAGTTTTTAAATACTCTGCTAAAACCATTGAACGGATTCATGGAATTCCTAATCACATGTAAAAAAATTAGAAAATTATTGAAAACTGAAAATTTCAACAGAATTTTGGTTAAATGCTAATTACTAAGGGTCAGTTTTCAATACTTCCTAATTTTTTTTACATGTTATTAGGAATCCCTTGAATCCGTTTAATGGTTTTAGCAAAGTATTTAAAAACTGACCCTAAATGACAAATACTAAAATTTACTAATAGTACTGCTAAATACTACCTGAAAATCTAAATGTAAAGTTTATAATTATTCTATATTTTAAATATTTACTAAATTTATTATTTATAATTATTTCAAAATTCGCAAGTTTTAAATAAATATGAAAATACACGATTATTTTATTTCGCCGAAAGATAACCAATTTGAGATCAAATCCCATTTCAAACAACCAAAAATCATATAATATATTTTACTTACTTGATAAATCAGCAAAATAATCCTTTAGTCCACCACTCCTAAACAAATCACAGCCACTAAAATCCCAACAATCGTCACTGTTTCAATGCTCAAATCTCCAACCTTCACGATGTTCTTTGCCCAACGGTCAGCACGGCAGTGAATGCGTCTCTGAAGAGAACTCGGACGAAAGTGAAAACTCGAGGCTGTAATCGGTGCAAGTGAGACGGCGTCACACACAGGTACATGAGAGTGACAGAGAGGGCGGTGAGGAAGTGTGAGCGAGATGCAGATGGAAATGGTTTGTGGTTGTCGAATGACTTGGGATTTGTTTTCTCCGAGGTGGTAGAAAATAAGGAAAAAAGTTTCGTTCAAATATGAAGGGTACAGGGAAATAACGCTATAAGTCCATTTTTTGGATTTTTTTTGTCTGGGGCTTAACGTCGCACTGTTCTGCAGCGAGGCTAATGGCGACGGATAAATGATTATGATGATGATTGGGAGATGATGGTGAAGAGTAGGTAATGATGGAGGGTGGGAAGGAGGCGGTCGTGGCCTATTAGTAGGGTACCTCCCAGCATTTGCCTGTCGACTGAGGGAAAACCACGAAAAAAACCCAGTCATGAAGGACGACCGCGGGGATCGAACCCGGGTATCCGGAATACAAGTTCCGAGCGTTAGCACTCAGCCAACCTGTTCCGTAATCACTGCACAAATCTTGCAGTGATTTTTATTAGCTTTTAACATACACCTTCGGTTTTTAGAAAATATGTCCACAAAGTCTCGAAAAACGCAATTGAAATATCGATTTGTATGGAAGATAGATACAAGTTTCAACATAAAACTTCGTTTATCTCAGTTTCATACAAATGTGACTTATAGCGTTCTTCCCCTGTACCATTCATATGGTTTTATTATTATTATTTACTCTTTATTAGCAACAGGGCGAACCCCACAAGTGCAATAGATTATACATAAATAATATACACAAAAATAAGTGAAAATGATAAATACATATTCGAGTATACACATTTCATTATTTGGGGCAAGTGAGACGGCGTCACACACAGGTACATGAGAGTGACAGAGAGGGCGGTGAGGAAGTGTGAGCGAGATGCAGATGGAAATGGTTTGTGGTTGTCGTATGACTTGGATTTAATTGTGTTTTCTCCGAGGTGGTACGAAAATGAGGAATAATCTGGCTTTCAAATATGGTTTGCTGCAAGGACACGAAAAATAAGTGAAAATGATAAATGGAAATGTATATTCGAGTATCCAGGACGAAATTTCGCGTGGGGGGGGGGGGGGGGGGCGGAGATTACTAATATTTAGAAAAATCAGGTTCGGGGACACAGCCCCCGAGAGAAATTTGGATCAAGGTCATTCGTTTAGGTGCAATTTTGAATCGCAGAGCCCTAGACATTTTTTGGAATTTTAACTCAATTCTAACCATTTAGGAACATTTTTGATTATGATTTGTCAATTTTTAAGTGTTTTTTTCCCACACATTCCCACATTCAAGCCCTGATTTCGGGAGGGGAGGGGGCCGCCCCCCCCCCCCCCCCCGGCCCCCCTGGATACACCCTTGATTCGACATTCGAGAATACATATTTCATTACTTGGGTTCTGTCCATCAGGCGAGGCAAATGATGGAAAGGTTCCTTACTAATAGGCCTCGACCTTCTCCTTCTCAAGTGAATGATTCGCCCCTTACTTCTCATATTTTTGGTAATTTCTGAATGTTCATGATTCTAAAAACATTGAAAAAATATTGCTCAAATCGGAAGAAAACACAATTTTTTTGTTTTTTCTGTTCCTACACGCACCAAATTACTAGGAATTGAGTTAAAATCCCGAAAATTCATCCTGAATACACCCTTCTAGTTCTACAATTGAAAATAATAAAATTAATAGATTATAATCCTATAGTGTCCACATTGACTGAATAACGATAACTATGGATTATAGTCTCAATGCAATTGTAACAATCCATGTTTAAGCTGTTAAAATCCCGATAATCCACGATCAGTATACCCTGCCAGAGTCGACGCAAGTTCCTCCGCGTTACAACTTGATAGTGACTTGTAGCTTGGAAACAGATGTTAACGTGTAATAAAACTGAAAGTTGGTGCATTTAGTGATATTGTTTCGTTATTAACAAATTGCTATTATAATATTGTACTTGTAATGCCTCTAATTACTTTCTGAACCGTAAGAGAAGGGGAGTGTTATCTAATAATAAGCTACGTACTTTGTGTAGTCATAATAAAGTCCATAAAACAAGATTAACAACACCTTTTGGCATCTTCGGGCCGGTCTTTCAATAATTTGTACTTCCAAGTGTAAAGTTTAAATGGACCTACTCGCTCGGCCGTTTTAGTCAATTGACAGCTGATGTTCTCATGATCAATTTGATTGTATATTAGTAGGTAGCACTTTTTCATTTTTGTTTCTTGCCTTGTTAATTATAGGCGCCGGTTATTCAACAAAACCACGCAAAACTATGACATTTCCGATACGATTGGGGACCAAACCCGTTAACCAATTGATCTCAAATTTTAATCATGAATAGATAAAAAAAAATAAAAACTTAGGATTGTCACTTGTCACATTTTTAAAATTAAATGTCATACGGCACCCAGGGAGACAAGAAAATAGACCAGTTTTCACAAAAATCAACTAATTATTACTGATTAACTAAGCATAAAATTAAAAATGTACCATAGTGATAACCCTAAGTTTGTCTTTTATCTAATCATGATAAAAATTTCAAATGATTTTGTCAACCCATTTTGTCTCCAATCGTATAAAAAAAGTGCCTGCAACAAGCAGCAAAATCGCTCGCGCTTGAACTACCTTCTACAAATTTTGTTCTAAACTCTAAAAAGTTTAGCAGATTCTTGAATATCGGCCCTTAGTGGACATTTACAATTGAAAAATTAATTAAAATTAATTAATGATTAAAACTTATTAAATACAATTAAAAAAATTAATTTTATTTAAGGTGGCTGGGATGTTTGACCGTTTTTTCAGATAGTGTTCAATTTTGCTGTACTCACTCATTGGTATCCCCTAAACAACACTTCAAAAAATAAAATACTTCCCGTGTCTAGTTTTCGAGATAGGCGAATAAGAAATAAGTATTTTCCCCATGTTATCTTATGGCAGGTTTGAAAAATTTGCTACAAATGAAGATTTTATTTAATTGGCCCGATAGATTTTCAAAAACCCTATATAAGAAAGAATCTTTGATCTATTTACTTTCATTAAAAAAATATAAACCAATATCATCGTGTGCTAAATAAAAAGTTATAGGCGATTCAATTCAAATTGCGAATCAAGTCAAAATACTTTTGGCAACATGGGAGTGCTCAAGGTAGTTAGAAGGCACTAAATGCCTACTAAAGATACCTTGACTTTTCATTAAAGTAAACTCTAGGTGTAAGCTCAGCAAGCTCAGCCATCATGATTCCGCACAAATTCAAATTTCCAAAAGTACGATGTTGCCATATTGAACTGTATTGTTAAAATTATAGAAAAATACGGAAAAATCTTCAATATCCAATTCAAAACTAACTTCTTTGGGGCAGTAATACTGCTCTAAAAAATAAGATAACGTATAAATACCATTTAAATGTTGTCTATTTAGGTTATTCAGTATATTATAAAAATAGATTATGTGCTAAAAGAATTTATAAACGTGATTGTTTTACACTTAATAAATTAGTGAAAGCTCTCCAATACTTCAGAAAACCGATCGATCCAGCCACCTTAAATAAAATTAATTTTTGATAAATTAAAATGATTTTTTTTATGTAGATTCAAGTTACAGAACAATGCGCTAAAAGTAATCATCATCAATACCAATATGTCACAACAATTCCAAGAATCCAGAAGGCAATCACAATGCTAAATCACATATTTACGTTTTACTCTTTTACAAATCAAGCGTGAATGTGTGTGCTGGGCCACTCTCTTTTACTTTCGAATAAAAACTGAAATAACATGAAATGATTTCTCTAACTTACCACAGTATAAAAAATATAATCCCAAGTACAATTAATAAATCCTGTACCTCAGAGTCATAAGGCCGGAAGTCCATCTTCTCGATGTTTTGTTGCACTGCACACTTTTGGAATAACGTAATCCAGCTCTTTCAATTATAATTTGAGTGGAGTCAACAATTACTGTTATATTGCACTATTCCCTAACACCATGACTCATGTCACCATTACAAATAAGATTGGATGAAGAGAATTACTGGTTTTCGAGGGCACCTCAAGAATTGGACATCGGGCCTTCTGCGCCTGAGGTATTGAATTGAATCATTATTCATTCTTTTAACCATTATGATTTTTCACGATTTATATCACATAACAGGGCTGGGGCTCCAACTTGACTATAACCACCCTTCTCTCCAAAAGTATTTCGAACGCACTTAGAAATTATACAAAAAAATAGCTCCACTATATTTTGAACCTGTAGATATATGTTCTTTTAGGGTTATGAAAATAACTTCGTATACAAGTGACATATAATACGGAAATAAAACTGAATACATGTCGCAAATAACCAAGATGTTTAGGGCTAAAAATTACCTTCTTGGGCTAAAACAATAACTATAGTCCTTATTCATTGTTTTGATAAAACTTGAAATTTAAGTTTGTAAGATTATTTCCCCGGCCAAAAACATGAATAAATGTCTGGACAATCAAACTGTCTAGGTATGAACTACTTATCAATCAGTCAATTGAAAAATGTATTAATACAAAAATACTTAAAGGGACTCTCTTATCTTGATTTTACTTTGAAGGACTTGTCTAACACGTTAATAGGAAAACATTCTGAAAAAATCAAACTTGTCGGATGCAGAGTTTCCGAGAAAAAAAATATTTTGTAACGAGGTCATGTTTTTTCCCCTGACTATACCTGACGTCATTGGCGGCTCACCCTGCTTCAGCGCGCTCTAGCGCTCGGCCTACCTTACTTATTGGATTTGACAGTTGTCTTTATTTATAGTATTATTAGTATTAGTAGTATTATAGTATAGTAGTATTTTATAGTATATAGTATTATTTATTTATATTTGTTTTTACAAATATATACGACAAGTTCTATTCTTTCCCGCACCTGATCAACAACGTCAACCAAAACTGCTTTTATCAGGCTTCAATACGACACTTCACTCTATTAGCTTTACAATATGATTAATAAGTAATGAAAATAAGATTGTGGATAAATGATCGTGTTCTGTACGATGAACATACATCCACCAAGACACCAAAGAGTGGACTGAAGGAAGTGCGTCTTTCATCGAATGGCAATGAAACATGTGGGCAAGGCAGCGACAGGTAGCCAGCAGTGACGTCAGAGTTGGCTCGGCCGGCAAGAACCCGAACCCTTCCTGTGTCCAAGGGGGAGCGGAAATCGCGGAACAATGGGGCCAGCTAGACTTAGTTTGGGGGTTGCCTTCGTTTAAAAATAACTTGTTTCAAGATGAGAGTGGTACTTTAATTTGATGGATTCAAACCATATTCATAACAAAAATGAAAACATTTTCGTCGGAAATCATATCATCATCGTCATTTCTGAAATAATTTATATCAGTGTTATCCTTATGGCAGTGTATTGATTTCGTTTTCCTTACAGAAAAAGGTCCCAGTATAGCAAGTTCATGCCACAAGCTCCATGCATATTCAGTGCACTAAAAGGTCATCATCCATAATTCAGAGCAGAATTCGGCCATGAGTCGTGGCTTAATACAGACATCATAACATTATTAAATTTTAATCATATACCTAAATAAAACTGGTATTTGAAGAGAGTAGAAACCAGCCAATATCATTGCTGTATCCATACAGAATTCTTACAGAAAGAATAAAATAGCTAGTACACGGAAAATTTCATTTTAAAATGTACCGCCACCGATAGTCCACTAAAATACTTAGTCAATTACTTTGTGAAGGATTTACAAATCATTATATATAAATCTTTATTTACAATAAAATAAAGTCTGCCTTTGTACATAAAGGTTGTAAACACACAGAATAACAATCAATAAAATAATACATTAATTTGATATACTAGGAAAACGCTCTGTGTAACGCGTTGATGAGCGAGCACGGATACACGCAACACCTCGAACCGAAATTATGTCTATCGAATGTCATTAAAAGCCAACAATTCTTTAGTTTCGTCACAGACTTGTATAAAAATCTCCAAAATCTCCAAAAATATTGGTGCCAATCCTTGCTAAGTTTTAAGTTGATCGATTAAACCTTTATGATTGAACGGTTCTTTGTTAATTTTCAAAAATCACAGGATCTCGTTCAAAAAATATACCTGGGACCACCCATATGATATGATATGTAGTGTGTGTACACAATATCAGATCAATCTGTTGAACGGTCAATATTAGTTTCATATCGTTTAAAACTTTCTGCTCTAACTACCTTGCCTTGAACTGTAGATTCGAAGTCGCCGTGAATTTGACAGCCAACACGCAAAATGTCCCTAAAATGACAAAAACTTTTGAAAATAACGACAGATTAGAGTTGAAATTATCAAAAATACCTTAAATGTTGGTACCAATGACCATGCGAAGTTTTTAGTTGGTCGGTCAATCGGTTCCAGTTTAAATTTCAAAAATCACAGGAAAAATGGTTTCAAATTTGAACCAATTGGAATATTTGGCTGAAATTTTTTTTGATTGGGTACAATGTTGGTTGCAATGACTTTGCTAAATTTCAAATTGATCGAACCAACCAATCGAAAGATAATTTTTATAAAATTTGAACCAATCACAGGATATCGTTCAGAAAAGATCCCAGGGATCGCATAGATTACGTTAGTATGTGTACAAAATTTCAGATCGATTGGTTGTGCGGTTTGACCTGGGCAGTGCAGGCAAAAAAACAAAAAAAAAACAAAAAAAAAACAAAAAAAACACACACAGAGAAAGTGCCATAAGAGTACCGTGGTGACGCTCGCTACGCTCGCTCAAAAACATAAATGAAAATGATTTGATTAAACAGAAAAGGAAAATCTAACTAACAACTAACTAGGAAAACGCTCAGTGTAACGCGTTGATGAGCGATCACAGAACATGCAACATCCCCATAGTAACGATGCATGACACGGCAGAAGACGATTTTCTCTGCAATTTTTCAATCTCCATAATACTCTGGATGAATAACAGATCCATTGTGTCGTGAAGTCTTACCTACATACCTTCTCCAGAAATCTCTTGTGACATCCCATACTAAACTCGTAAAATTACAATTAATGCTTGACTGATTGGGCTTACAATATGTAAAATTTAATAATAAGTTGGTCTTGATCAGCATGCAAAATTTGAACTTAATGTGAACATTTTTATTGTCGACCAATCAGAAGACATTATTTAAAATTAAACCAATTAGAGGATTTGGCCTTCGTACTGCATCCGATTTTATGCGCTAGCTCATAAATGCTTTCATTTTACTGTACATTGTGAATAGCTTGGCTGCTCTACAGGCCTTGCCTTGGAACAGAAGCTTAAAGAAGGCAGGGATGACAATTTAGTATACATTTTTCAAGATTATGGAATAAAATGACCTTAAAATGACAAAACTTTTGAAAATAACGACAGATTAGACTGAAAATTGGCAAAAATATCTAAAATGTTGGTACCAATGACCACGCGAAGTTTCAAGTTGATCGGTCTTTCTGTTCTAGTTTAAATGTCAAAAATCACATGAAAAATGGTTTTAAATTTGAACCAATAGGAGGATTTGGCTGAAACTTTTTATGATTGGGTACAATGTTGGTTGCAATGTTTTTGCTAAATTTCAAATTGATCGAAGCACCCAATCGAAAGATAATTTTTTTTAAATTTGAACCAATCACGGGAGCCCATTCAAAAACGATCCCAGGGACCGCATAGATTACGTTAGTATGTGTACAAAATTTCAGATCGATTGCTTGAGCGGTTTGACCTGGGCTGTGACCACAAAAAAAAAAAAAAAAAAAAAAAAAAACACACAGAGAAAGTGCCATAAGAGTACCGTGGTGACGCTCGCTACGCTCGCTCAATTACTATAACAATGGTTTCTAAATATTTGAATTGAACCCTTTAGGGACAATAAAACTATGTTATAAATTATCTTTGAACTTAACTTAAAACGTTTACAAAACTTTACAAAGAAATCTGAAATTGGGACAAATATATTTAGCGTTGTCCACTTATGGCCACTTATGGGAAATTTTAAGATTTCTTTTCAAGAATAGTTAATCCCGTAACACTTCTTTTTGCTTTCGTATTTACATTGTTATTGTTTGAGGTATATTTTAGAAGTGATGCCATGGAGAGGTAGAAGTTGATTTTTGCGAAGTTGCGAGTTGTTCGTGAAGGCTGATTGTTTGAAATTATGGCGTATAATTATATTTTAATTTTACTTTTAATTTTATTTAAACATTCATAAAATGAATGCCTTCATAAAATACAGTGGGAAATGGGAATCCCGTTGAAGAATATTAAATTGATAAGATACCAACTTTTATCTTACTGAAACAAAATCATGTAAACCGAACTTTCGTCTATGTTCCCAAATAAACTATTTTAGATTGCGTTAGTTCAAACAGAACGAATTTTTCTCAAAAGTCTCATTCCCAATTCTGATATTTTTAAAATGTGGTTACAACGACGCATGCTCTGCAACTAGGCATATTACGACGGATAATGAAGAGATACGAATGAATGGTGGGAAGAAGTATTGGTTTATTAGTATATAACCTTCAGAGCATTTGTCTCTCCACCAACTAATGTAAAACCACCATAACCTCAATGTTTCCGATTTACTTGAAATTTTGGTGACTTATTGATAATCATGCAAAACACAATCCCTGAAAAAATTGAACACTTTGCGTATCCAAATTCTGAGATTTGTCTCCACAATGTTAACTTATGGCTGAAAAAGAAAATCTTGTCATTTTTAGGCTATAATAAAGATCTCTTTTTTGTGTCGATAGATTTGAACGAATTTTTTTCTTATGGTAGACATGTGAACATACTATCAGGAAAAAATTGAAAACTATACCAACGTGTGCTTTTTTAAAAGTTATAAACCAACTTCGAAGTTATTTTGATATAGCTCCCATGTTAAAGTTTTGTTCATCCTCTGATAACAAAAAATTGAAAACTCATTGTTGGACTGGAGTTGCAAACTACAGGACTTTAAATGAGTTGGTTATACTTAAATATAGTTGAAATGTAGGAAAACGTTTTTTGAACTTGTAATTTCAAGAAAAAATATTTGTGTATCTTATCGATCGATTGCTTACAGTCAGTAAGAACAAGTCTAGTCAGTGAGCCAACTTGCTCCTGGGCTGATAAAGCTGTGATCCGGGCTGAAGAAAGTGAACGAACTCCATAAAGCTAGTCAAATCAACAACAAGTTTTACAACTATCTTACATAAACACGTCTGTCTTCGACTTCACATAAACTTTGCTCTTACCTTTCTAGACACATTCTTGAAGTACCGGATCATTTCTCCTAGAGATACTTCGCGAATTCATTTCCATCGTTTCTTCACTCTCTTTCGTAATATGAAACCAACTTCCTAGATGTCAATGTTAAATGTTAAATGATATATTAGAGGGTCAATCGGAAGTAATTTGTTTGTTTCTTATTGGATGAAGGAAGGGCATGTTGTCATGCTTTAAAAATAACTGGAGGCAATTTTAAGAACACACATTTTTCTTGACGCCTCGTTCAAACAATTGCAATCTGTCAAATGCTGATTTTGGTGAATAGACATCTCGTTATCACAAGAATTTGAATGAATGTGTGCTGTAATGAAATATGCGAATTGTATTTGATTGTTGACACTGAGGTAAGCATCAATTTCTGTTATTTCGCGATGTATAATTATAACTTTTACTGAACTCGTTACGATTGACATGTAAGTGACTTGAATGTAAATGTACGCACGCGCTGGGATTGTACTCGCGTGAGTGGCCATCTTACTAATGATGGCAATTTACAAAAAAAAAAAAAAATCAATGCTTTGAAAACTTTTTAAAATACTTTTTTTATTGCTTTATTGCACATAATTGTTAATAATATATCTGAAAAAAGCGTAAAATCAAAATCAAAATAAAAGCCAAATATAATCCCAAAACTCAGTTTTTCTTCATTGTAATTTTGGCCAGACTGTATTTTCTACATAGGTGGGAAATTTGAATGCTGTATTAATGATCATTTTGCACATTTACCACTCAGAAAACAACACGCATCATAATAGAGTTCAGTATGCATCCCAAGTATGCCCATACATTTATTAAATCAAATATAATTGATTTAAACTTTTTCAAAAAAATTAATTTTTTCAATAATCATTAAAAATTTCTTGAAAATTTTCATTTTTCTGAAAATTTTCAAATGAAAATTTTCAATAGGCCATCACTACATCTTACTGATATGAGCGCATTCTCTAGGTACTTTTAGTGTCGAATAAAGTGTCCATAGAATGATATTGCATCATCACAAAATTAGTTACAACACGAACTGTCTGTCACTGCAAATGTCTACTTGCAAAATCTCGACCCAATAGCACGAAACATTCAAGGTGGTTAGAATGGTAATGAATCTTCATTGAGAGGTCGAAGAAGAAAGGAAAGATCAATATGTTTGGAGTATATGACTTGCCAATTTTAATCATGATATTACAATAGGGTTATTATGGAACAATCTGTGTTCAAGATCACTAATGTATTATTCAAAGATAAAAGGACCATTATTAAAAGTTTGATTACCTATTTTGTTTTGTGCCATTTAAGATGCCTGAGTAGTAATTCTACGATCAAAATAGTAGTTACGTATTGAGTTATGTTGAGTTATCCAAGACGAATTATGGTGGACATTCACTGCATACTGGAGCTTTATCTAGTGAAGCGGTCGCTCCACGCCAGCCAAGTCGTACGGCGCGCGCACACTCTCATTTAAAAAGGCTGGAGCAACCCACTTTTACTGTAAGCATCAAAGTGGCATTTTCGGCCTACTGGATCTCAAAATTGGAAAATCTCACATTGTTGCGAAATCTCTTAATTTCGCGCTATGGCCCACCCCACCATATATACCAAATTTAAGAACAATGGGTTATGCCGTTTGCGAGCTAGAGGGCCGTGAAAACCGTGAAATTGTACGGCTTTCTTCAGATAATGATTCAGATTCAGATTCAGATTCATCATCCAATAAAATCCGCGGTCTCCGCCACAGCCTAAACGGCTGGCCCGATTGACCCGAAATTTTCACCACGTATACAGCTCGTCTGCCTGATGATACCTTATCCTTATGAATTTTTTGTGCCGCCATTTTGAAACCGGAAGTGACGTCATATCTCAAAAACGGCTTGACCGATCGGAACGAGATTTGCGCCAATCGATTCGGACGGTTATCTATATGAAATATCAATAGTCGAAATATTCATTTACTATTACCGAAACCGGAAATGACGTCATAAAAATAAAAATCAGACTTTAATCACCTCTTTCTATAATAACTACATATCCAGAAGGCTTATAATGATACAAAACATTTATATAAATAAATTCTTGGTGGCAGTGATTTCAGTCGCCATTTTGTTAACCGGAAGTGATGCCATATCCGAGGCCTTATCGAGGCCATATCTCAAAAATGGCTGGACCGATTGGAACGAAGCTTTCGCTATTCCTCATAGAATATCATTTTAAGCATTATTTAGTACCAAACGCATGTTTTCTTAGTAACCAAATCGGAAATGGATTATTTTTTTAAAGGAATTAGTAATTGTTGCTCCGATTTGTGTTACAAGTGTGAAAATCATCTAAAAAAAGGAGTGATATCCCCATAAAAAAACACTCCGTGTAAAAATACCAGCCAAGTCTCTTCAACTATAAAAAAAATATAGGAAATCTAAAAAATTCAGCACTGAAAAGTAGTGATATCAAAAAATGTGCCAAGTCAAAACATGATTTTAAAAACCGAAATATACTTGGCGCATCGTTTTTTTAGGACATTAAGGTATATTATTTATATTTATTTACATTTGATTTTTGGCATACACCGTCTTTATTATTTATACACGATGCGCCAAGTATATTTCGGTTTTTAAAATCATGTTTTGACTTGGCACATTTTTTGATATCACTACTTTTCAGTGCTGAATTTTTTAGATTTCCTATATTTTTTTATAGTTGAAGAGACTTGGCTGGTATTTTGACACGGAGTGTTTTTTTATGGGGATCAATATTTTCTGTAGTAGTTGATTTTGCAGTGATTAAAAAAAATCGTGTACAAATACGCATGTAAAAACTGCAAAACCCAGAGCTTTTATGTTAAATATTACATTCATAAGAGTGGATTAATATATCAACATTTCGTTGGAAAGATGAAGAAAGAGCGCATTTCTTAATAAAACAAAGAAGAAGATAATATACCAGAAACCAACTAGTAAAATACAAATTATTGAACAGAAACACTGGTATTGTCCAGTCAAAAATAAAAAGATATAAAAATAATCAAATAATCAAATAATATAATAATATAATAAAATAATAAAAATATTGCGGACTCTTTTTATTTTTTTACTTGACAATACCAGTGTTTCTGTTCAATAATTTGTATTTTACTAGCGCATTTCTTGTTGGCAAATTATGTCAGGTTTGGGATTTATAAGAGTAAAGTTTGCTGTTTTTGCTGCTCGTCGGATTTCCTTCAACTTCAGGCCTCAAAGTAGTAAAATCAACTTCAAAGTTATTTTGGAGTTATTTTCTGCGTAGATTGAAAACTAAACAAAATGCGGCTACTGCATTTTTTTTAAGACTAAAATTGATTTAAAATTTTCAGAAAAAGAGTAAAGGAATGTCCTGATTTGAAGAAAAAAAATACACTCATTTCAGAAGGTCTAACTGGCGTAATTTACGCTTCTTCTTGTACGTTGCGAAATTACAAAACAAAAATAAATGTTTTGAGACCATCGCGAGACACACATTTACTCTTTAGGTTGTAAAATTTTAAGACAAACGGTGAAGCCGTTTTTTAAAAACTAGTGGCCGTCCGTTCGTACTGTAGAAACGAATGTTTCGCTAAATTCTACTTAATATTTGTAACAACGCACATATCTCAAGAATTGAGATTTTCAGTGGATTGGAAGTCTTCATCAATAGAAAATAGGCCCGGGTTGCAATCGCATAATCTTACATCACAAATTGGTTCATTTCATTTAATTTGAATTGCTTTATCTTGCAAGTTGTTTTCACAGATGGCAATAACAATGTTAATAACATTAATTAACTAATACCTAACAATATCATAAACTTAATTAATTACAATAATTTACAGTTTCAAACATGAAATCCTTGAGTAGACCCTTGAAATCGTGAAAAATATAATAACAATTTACAATCTAACCCAATGGTTTTACATGCCATTTTCACATTTTATTTGCATTTTCCCATATTTTCGCTCCATTCTTAAGGGAATTCCAGGGGGGGGATGACTTTTTAATTTCAGGGAAAAAAGCGAAATCAAACCATTTCGGAAAGGCAAAAAAATATCCGGGACGATCCAAACTGGTACAAGACTACTCACAGTAAAGATAGAAGCTGAATAGCCGTTTAACATAGCGAGCTGAATCTTGACATGAATCATAATACATATAATTAGGAAGTATCAAGTCCTTTTCGGTATTTTTATTGCAAATTTTCTAAAATAAAGTCGGTGGGTACAGGATTTTTCGTCGAGAAACCCCATATTTATTGGTGCATGAGGCCAGGTTAAATATCAATGCCAAAAAGAAACTGGAGTGCCCTCTTCGCCTATTCATAACGAAGACAACGAGCCCACTGGCAAGTCTGTAGAGTGAAAATTGCGATCTCTACAATTTTTTTAATGCAACATCAATATTTCGGAAAAATCGGGACCAAAATATTGGAGGCAAAAATGGTCAAGTGGGTTGTAGAATCACTTATGGAATTAGGAAAATACATTATCTTCCAATTATGTGCATGGGACGGCGCCAGGGGTGGGCGCTGGTGGGCGCGCGCCCACACATAATTGTCTCATGACCACCCTCTGCCCATCCAAAAATAATCGAAGATACTTTTATTATTGTTTTTGAATTTAAATTTTTGGGTATAATTTAATGAAATAAGAAATAAAAAAACACTGATTGAATAATTTTCTAAAATTGCACAGATCCAAGTTGTCGATGTATCAAGCCCTTATTTGGTAACTTTACAAGCCACCCTATTTTATAAGATATTTCAATCATATTTTACCCCAAAACTAATATATTCAGCGTCCCAAATTCGTTTCTATTGATTTAAAAATCCGAAAAACCCCCTGCGGGGCATGGATTTCTTTTAACTTAACACCTACTCTCAGACGAAAAATTAAAAAGTTATGCCCACCCTAAATAATTATCCGCCGGTCACTGACCACCCTAGCAAATATTCCTGGCGCCGTCCCTGAGTTTTGCCAATTTCGTGTTTTATATGTTTAGTCACGTTGTACCACGTGAATACCCTTAAAGTGGTACTGTCATCACTCATTTTATACGTGACCTTTGACCCCAGTCGGCTTCTTGAATTGTTCTATTCCAGAGATCAGATGATAATGAATGACGTAATGGAGTGTTGATCATGTCACGATCATTATATAATTAGTATTTATTTATGTTCAGTAAAAATACAGAATACAATTTGCATTCATACAACATGTTGAATTATTCGAACATAGTTTTGCATTATAAACAACTAACAAGGATATAACTCACTCTGATTAGAAATTATATAATTTATAATTTATAGTCCTATTTACTATGTTATTAATCCTACACTAAATAAGACGTGACATACCTCCTTCATTGATTTTATTGATTTACAAAGTTTGATAGATTTCTTCTAACTTTCAAGAAAATTGAAATTGACGTCATAATTCATATGTTGTCATGGCAACAAAGTAATCACCATGGTAACACATTGTTGTGGACTTAGAAATGACCTCACTTTCCTGATTCTCATTACATGCCGTTTTTCCCGGCAAAATGTCTCATAACATTTGAAATTGATTCTTATGAATGAAAATTTTCCATTTCTCAATTACCAAGAGTGTTTGTGATTATTATTTGTGATGTTATTTACTAATTTACAGTAATAAAATTAGAGGAGACTTCCCTATTGTATTATCTTGTGTAACACGCTTAGTCACAACGATATCAATGTCAATATTAAAATTTTTATCGGATATATTATTTATCGTTGTGACTATTAAAACTATTAAACCTACAACAAAAGTAATAATATATCTGTGTTCAGCAACGTTTCAACTACAATAATAACACAATTATTTTGAAATCTAATTTATAGAAGACTTCCCTATTAGGAAAACGCTCAGTGTAACGCGTTGATGAGCGAGCACCGATACCTGCAGCATCCCCAAAGAACACGATCCACTAAATCAAAGAACCCTACTACATTATTACGGCACTTTCCGAGAAATCTCTTTTTGACAGCTATTACAACCAAGGGCGTATCCAGGATGAAATTTCGGGGAGGGTCGGACATTACTAATATTTTGAAAAATAACAGTGGAAGAAAGCCCCCGAGAAAATTTTGAATCACATTGTATAGATATTTGGGGGAATTGTAAATTACAAAATATCCAAAAATTGGTCTAAGAGGTTTAAAAATAGGTACATTTATTAAACTCATTATGATTTGCAAGTTTTTTTGGATGACAAGGAAATTTGGAAGACCGGAAATATTTTGGGATTTTAAGTAAATTCTAACCATTTTGGAACGTTTTGACATGATATGTCTATTTTAAGTGTTTTTTTCACTCATTATTTTAAATGTGCTTATTTTCTTAGATGAAAACCTGAATACACCCCTGATTACAACGCACATAAAAAGGCAACACATGTTAATAGTACACTGCCGATTATACTTCATTTTTTTAAATACATCCACTCTCCCAACTCTTTCACCTTCCAATTATCCTCAAGATCATTCACTACTTGGGATCCCCTGTCAATCACAAATACAACCGCAGGAAAATTCCCAAGGTCTCCCTCATCACGCCATTTGCATATATATAATTGTATTTTAATTTATTTTATGACTAAGATATGAATTAATGTAATATCTGATATCAATTGCATACTTCAAAGTTCTGACGCCGATTGGACTAGAACCCTTGGCCTTGGGGTTTGTACTCTATTCAAACAAATAAGCGATACGTGATGGAGCCACTTCCGACAGGAAACTTTTTAGATGCACTTTTTTATTTAGAAGTTCGTGTTTCCATAGGGCAGTGAAAAAGGAGAAACAAAGTTTACTTTTTCAGCCATAACAAACAACTTAAAGCAAATATAATATAATGTATTTATATAAATATCCCCCATATATCCTCCATTATATACCCTATCTCTAGTACCAAAGAATCCACCAGAGGTCAGTCGTGTTCCTTGTTTTCCCGAATAATGCGCTATGGCGACCTTCAAAATAAGCAGTGTTTTTGCCCCCAGGAAGCATACAATAGAGAAGTATTGAATGAGACGCTCGCTTCGCTGAAACTTAATAGGCAACTCTCTCCCAAAAATGTTTTCCTTTAAAAAATAATCAATGGAAAAGGTTGTTTTAATTTTGTAGTCCGATATTTTCATTCGTAACTCTTACATTGAAATTATCAACACGATTTTGGCGGGAAAACGGAGTGAGTTGATGGAAATCTGATGACGTAGCCAAGGTTATTTGCGACCAGAGCCATCATGATTTAACATTGTGTTGATGTGTTTATTATCTTTTGCTTTAGTTGTTTGTTATGGCTGAAAAAGTAAACTTGTAACTAAATCCAAATTTATTTGTTTCTCCTTTTTCACTGCCCTGTGGAAACACGAACATCAAAATAAAAAAAAGTGCATCTGAATAGTTTCCTGCCAGAAGTGGCTCCATCACGTATCGCTTATTTGTTCGAATATCTCGAAAATTAGTTATTTTTCTTTGGATTTTGCGGTGCAGAATGAAATTTTCTATATTTATGAAGAATTTCAAAGATTTCTTAAGAGATAATGTAAGTCCAGTGCGTTACTGCAACTTCATCTCAGAATACCTTCTAACAATAGCGCCATATTACATAAGTGCTGAAAAACTGTCATTACATTCATAAAGACCATAGTGAAAGGTCTTCAATATCATGCCATTTACTTGCCACTAACTCCAAGATGAAATACAAGATAAACCAAGTCCAAGATACAAAGAACAATAGTTGACGAAACTCGTTGTTTCGTGATTCACCAAGACAGGCAGAGTGAGTTGAACTATGAGTTGAAATTAGGCAAATTGTAAAAAAAATATTTAAGGTCGTTCATGTGGGGGCAGACGCATTAATTTCCATCATTCTTATGAAATAAACCTAAAAACTTGACTAAAAATCAGTCTATTGTCGATTGAGGAAAAATACTGGGAAGGTTCCCTTCTAATAGGCCACGACCACCTTCTTCCCATCGTCCACCCTTAAAGTCGATTCACACGGGTGATTGGTATAATTTACCATAAGTTTTGTTGGATGTGCGCGTGTGAACTGGCCGATCATCCGATTCTTACCAATTACCGATCGAATCGGGAGTACTAGCTCTAAACTTGATGATCATGATTGCTGATTAGCGATTGACCAATCAGATGTGAGAATTTCAGTCACATGGTACTTACAAGGAAATCAAAATGGCTCCGAAAGTTTACAATGACATTACAACGGGAATCACTACTGTTTTATTATAACAAATTAGAGACAGGATGATGGATGAAATTACTTCCTTCTCGAATATTTCAACAAAAACAGAAGACAGCAATCTCGTTCCTACGCATTTTGAATCAGGCAAGGTCGTTTGATTGAATACTTTGTCGTCTGATTTGAACAATCTCGCACATCCAATAAAACTTATGGTAAAATCATACCAATCATTTTCATGCAATCACCCGTGTAAATTTACATACTATTCTATATTCTACATCGCCATAATAAGTCATTATAAACACCACTAAAATACACGACACGTTTCTTCATGCCGTAAGTTTCTCAACTATTGTGCACTTCTTGCTCTACGTATTTAAAGTAAATGACCAGGTCCTAATTACTAGCACTGAGTTTTTGTGGGTATTTCTATACTCATTATTAAAGCTGTTTTTCTATCTTTGAAGTAAGAATGAAACGTGCGCAGGTAATGACGCAATGAATCTGGCGTGTGGAAATACGTCACTGAAACTTCAGTTGCTCACTGTGACGTCAGTGTCGCTCATTAAGAGGGCTGAGTAGTGAGTTTGACCTTGAAGAGTTTTTTAATCGATTTTTATCAATATCTTTTACGAATGTAATTGTTAACAAAATAGGGCTTTGTACGAGTATTCAGAACAGTTCAATGAAAATAATTTCATAGTTTGGAATAAGATCTTAGTCTTATTTTGTCCTACAGATGTTTAGTGCCATAATTTTACTAATTATCGGGCACTAAACGTCTGTAGGACAAAGTAAATCTAGTAAACCACTACAAGCTATGGAATTATTTTCATTGAAGTTCTGATAAAATCGATAAAAAAAACTCTTCAATGTCAAACTCACTACCCAGCCGTCTTAAGTATGTTTGTTTGATCTTTAATCTGATAAGTGATAGTTGATTGAAATAGAGAGGATTAGTTTCTGGAATACGTCATAACTATAGGGCTAGGATGTTTAGGACATATCCTTTTTTCGTTTTTTGTTCAGACACGTCTAAAATGATCTTTAAATATGTTTAATGTGTTCCTGATTTCAAAAATATGTGTTTAATTTTGCCTGAAAATGCCTTTTTCTCAATTTTTTTTTTTAATTAATCAGTCATTTTCTTGCTATTCTACCGTATTTTTGTAATTTTTTTAAAAATTGTTGGGGAAAATAATATGAATTGTTTGTTGCAAGTAAAAACAATTTAATGAATTTTGGTCTAGACCACAATTCATAAAATTGTCTGATTTGTTCAATTGTGACGTGACGCTATATCTTCTATGAAATTTTATGTCCATGTATGAGCATTATCAGTCAATCTATAGCTATGAGACTGACAACATTTGGTTGGGTGGGAACGATTCAGAATAAGAAGATGGAAGAGAGTGAAGAGAACCGTTAGAGATAATTAAGAGTCTACGATACTTGATGAAATCCATGTTTTATGAAGCACAAAAAGGCGGCCCTACTTTTTTCTAAACGGCTTTACCGATTGTCTTCAAATTTTCACAGGTTATAGATAAAGAGTAGATCTGTGTCTCTAGTGGCCCCAAAGTTTTATTTTTTGTTAAGTTATTTCAGGGCAGAGGTGCCAAAAAGACTCATATATTGCCCATGTTAGCACTTCCTCAAAGCGAGAAAAACATTTTTTATAAATTTTTTCGATCACTAGAGATACAGATTTACTATTTATCTCTATGCTGTTAAATTTTGAAAACAATCGGTCAAGTCGTTAAGTAAAATGTAGGGGCCGCCTTTTTATAGTTTTTTGTGGTTTTCAATATTTGAATTAAAATAACTTACTTCACAGCAGTATATGCAACATGCAACACACGATTGAATGTCACAAATGTCACGTACAACCCAGAGCTAATGCATTTTCATGCATTTCTAGGATTTTTTTTTCATCAGAATCGAAAATTTCTGCGAGTCCTGTCGACTCTTAAGAGCTTCAATTTGACACTGATGTATACTTTTTGATTGTCAGTCGAATTCGTAGTGATCTTTGTGAAAGATCTTTGACATTTTCGTAAGCCTATAATGGAATTTTTAAATGTATCTCATTGGTTCATAAGTTATTTGATATTTAAGAAATACTCTTAAAAGCGACTAATTTAATTTTGTCTCCCCCCCCCCCCTCCAAACTCAATCCACTGGGGTAAGTGGGGGGCGGGGCTGGGGGGGGGGGGGATTTGGATCGAATGTTTACCATAAAAAGCCAAAATATTGGCGTTCAATTAAGTTTACACGGTTATTCAATGCCATGGTTTTCAATGGTTATTGCCATGGTTGTTGCCATGGCAATATAACCCTAATGTTTACAATTGAGCCGAGTATTAAGGTAGAACCACCATAACCTCAATGTTTCCGATTTACTTGACATTTTGGTAACTTATTGATAATCATGCCAAACACAATCCATGAAAAAATGAAACACTTCTCGTGTCCAGTTTCTGAGATAAATTGATTTGTCTCCCCCATGTTATCTTATGGCGGAATAAGAAAATCGTGTCATTTTTAGGCTAAAATGAAGATCTATTTTTTTTGTCTCGATAGATTTGAGCAAAAAACTTTTTTTATGGTAGACATATGAACATACTATCAGGAAAAAAATAATTGAAAACAATACCAACGTGTGCTATTTTAAAAGTTATATACCAAATTCGAAATGATTTTCCTATACCTCCCATGTTAAAGTTTTGTTCATCCTCTGATAACATAAAATTGAAAACTCATTGTTGGACTGGAGTTGCAAACTACAGAACATTAAATGAGTCTGTTGTACTTAAATATAGTTGAAATGTAGGAAAAGTTTTTTGAACTTGTAATTTCAAGAATAATTTTTTTTTGTATATGTCGATCGATTGCTCCCCCTTAACAACTGACCCTAAACGTGTGGAAGTGGCCCACAAGGCCCACCTCGAGTCCTACTTATCGCCAGCCTCCGGGCGACTGCAACGACGAGCGAGGAAAACCGAGAGTCTGCTTTCGATTTCGTCGCGACCTGCATCTGTCTGGACCACAGCGTCATCACGCAAGATCTAGGCCACCGGGTCATCGGTTCGAATTCCGGCGAAACCAGCGGCCCGGGGGCAGCTTCTGAAATAAACAACACGCGGTCGGTGCATTGTGACATGCAGTGGTCACTGGGGACAGCTATGGAAACTGACGGATTGTGTCTAATTTTCCCAAAATACTTCAGTCTCCCCAAGGCTTATTATTTACTCCACTGTTATCCAACTTTGGAAGGTAGTTTTGATACCCATTTTCTCGTAATACTATTGAAAAATTTTAAGAAATACTTGTAACAAATAATTTTTGTTTCGTATTTTTTCATGAAATATGTGAAAAATAAAACTTTTTTTTTCTTTAAATATTTCTTAAATTTCCTCAATAGTATTACGAGAAAATGGGCATCAAAACTACCTCCTAAAGTTGCATAACAGTGGAGTAAATAGTGAGCCTTGGGGAGACTGAGGTATTTTGGGAAAATTAGACACAATCCGTCAGTTTCCATAGCGGCCCCTCATTTTTGCTTTTGGGGGAGGAGGGAGGGAAATATATTTCGACCATACTGACAATGAAGTTGTAAAACGAAGAAGGTGCTGGATTATATTCAGTATTTCAAGTCTCCCCCTCCCCCCACAATATACCCTGCAGGGCGCTTATAATACTTCAGAAGTAGAAGGTCTGAAGTCAATTTCAATGACTATTGGGGTGAGCTAAAAACCGCAGTAATTCTGCCTTCATCCAACTATAATGGTGACATGAGTCATTGTGTAAGAGAATACGTCAATATAACTGTATTTGTTGACATCTGGCAAATGGCAGTTGATAGAGATGGGTGAAACAGTCAACTTTGTCGTCACCGAAAAGACTTGATAAATATGTCGTAAACAGCTTAGGTAACCCATTTCCTTATTGCTTTTATTCACAGTAAGTAGTGAACTTAGAGGAATTAATGGTGCCCAGTCCTCTAAGTAGTAAGCATTTTCGAAGTTTACCCTCTTTCAAGTATCTATAAGTGTAACTTCCTATGAGAATATCGAGTCAATTTGATCAAGAGGCATATTCTGGGAAGGTTCCCTTCTAATAGGTCAAAACCGCTTCCTTCCCAATGTCTATCAACCTATTCTTCATCATCCCAATCAACATAATCATTTATATCCTAATTGCAGAACTATGCAACGTTAAAAGCGAACGAGAATCGCACGGTTCGTCAAAGCGTTTTTTTCGAAATTTGTCTTCAACTAACAGAATATTAAAAAATCATATAAGCAACCCATTTCAGCTTAATAGACCAAATAATGTCACCCACTGGAGTACTATATGACCTCTAGTGCGACCTCAAATATGTTTCGATAAATATCGTATTTAACACTTATAATAATGTTTCGATAAATATCGTATTTAACACTTTGAGGTCGTACCAGAGGTCATAAAGTACTCCAGTGTGTGGCATTATTTAGTCTATTAGGTAGGCTGTAATGGCGCTACGATCTCATTTTTTAAATTATTTAGTGGGAAGACAATATTTAAAAAATACACTTTGAATAGCAGTGCTTTCCCGTTCACTTATCCAGGTCTCTTGAACCGCACAGCTCCAAACAGAAATCTATGATTTCGAAACGATGTAGGATATTATATCCAGAAGCTTCATTGGGAAATTACAATCTGTAAATCATCAAATCATAGGTGTTCTATTGGATATTATCTTTCTATAACAATATCAGTAACGAAGAGTAATTGAGGGTTAAGAGTGTTAGAGAGAAAGAGAGAGAGAGAGAAAGTTGCGAGTCGATCACACAAAGTCAATTAGCAACATTCTATCAGAAGAACAAGTTGATCAACTTGTTAACTTGTTTCGCTTGATTCTATAACACGAGTGTGTAATAACACTGTATTACCTGACACGGAAATGTGCTTCGTTTAGTGTTGTTTACTGTTCTTAGTGATACTTAAGAGACTAGACGTACACTTCCCCCACCCCAGCACAATGCGTTAACTTCATATGATGCCAATGATAATTTTTTAAGCACAAACAAGTACATCGGAATGGCTCCCAACAGCGCCATCTTCCACGTGACAATGGAAGTAAATCAACAGTCGATGGCTCAGTCGATACATTACCTAATCGTCTTTATTCGCATTGTAAACGTAATTAAAAATATATTTATTCAGGCATTTATATTTATTTATATATATACGTATATATTTATATAAATATTTACATATATATATATATTCGTATATATTTATATATTTTTTATCTGGGGTTTAACGTCGCACTGTTCTGCAGCGAGGCTAATGGCGACGGATTAATGATTATGATGATGATTGGGAGATGATGGTGAAGACTGAGAAGTAGGTAAGTATTGAAGGTGGGAAGGAGGCGGTCGTGGCCTATTAGTAGGGTACCTTCCCAGCATTTGCCTGTCGACTGAGGGATTACCACGAAACAACCCCAGTCAGGAAGGACTGCCGCGGTAATCGAAAACGGGCCTCCGGAATACAAGTTCAGAGCGTTAACCACTCACCCAACCTGTTCCGTTATATTTCCGTTATATTATTTATATAAATAGATTGTATATGTAACGAATAGTTCTCTCAGTTCCCACCAACACAGCGTTTCAGGAGCGCTGCGGAACGTCATTACTGCTTTAGAACAATTCTTATTGACCATTTCGAACCGCGAAAATCTGGAAGTTGACGCTCTTCCCTGTGATGGGGTGGGGGAAGTGTAGGTCTAGTCTCTTTAGCTAGACTAATGGCGATGGATGAATGCTAACGACGATGATGAAGAATATGTGAGCATTCTGGAAACCTTCCCGTCATTTGCCTTGACTGAATAAAACACAAACCTCAATCAAGGAGCATGTAATTAATTTGTATTGTTATATGATACATTGTTGATACTAAACGATAATTATATGGAGTTTATTACAAAGTAAACATGCAATTATAAACGTAACACCACGCGAACGAAAAGACAAACCACTAAACACCCAACAATAAAGATACCTTCTCATTCCGCATTATAGGTACCTATTAATTAATTTGTTTTCGTGGCTATAAGCTATTATATTCTCGGTGTTTTTTTTTTTTTTTTACAGTAAACGCATGGTAATAAAGCAATAAAGCAATAAAGCAAATTTGCGAGTTTTGTTTCATAATCGTTTTAAAATTGCACTGGGTATCAAAATGGCTCTTTTAAAGTCTATAATAGTTAAAATTATTGTTGTTTCATAACGCAACATTAAGATTTGTGTAGAGTTAGTATCTACATTCTTTTACTAAGTCCATTCTGAATTCATTTCATTTTGAAGCTTCTTCTCTCAACGAAATATTACACAATATAATACTTTCTTATAATAAATAAATAAATAAAATAAAATCATGTAATCTAGTCAAAATCAATCGGACACGATTTATTCGTACAAAAACACGGAAAAAAAAGAAACAGCTGGCGACGAAAAACACTTTTTCTTTTCAAGTAATCACATAAAATAGCATTTAAACATGGCAATTGCCTAAAACAGATCAGCACTCGCATTTCCTTACTTTCCTTTCCATCGTAGCGACGCCGCTATGACCAAAACATCACAGTCACTGCCTCCTTCTTACTTCACTTCTTATGTTATTAAAAGCCGATAAAAAGTGTTATATAACGGATGCAATACAAAATCATTGTGTTATTTATAACATTATTATATAACTTTGTGGCAAAAAGCGATATTATCGTGGTTTCGTGTACAATATTATGATTCATTTTATTCTGTCTGTAGATTTGGAGATATGATTTTAGTTTAGATAATCAAATGTTACGGTTAAAACTCTAAACTCCAATTTAAATCAGACATTCGGGGTTTCTCAATACTCTGCTAAAATCGTAGTTAAGTTTAAGCGGTCATTCAATGATTGTCATTGGTTGTTGCCATGGTATTATTGTCTTAATCATCAACTGTTTAAAATTTAACATATCATTGAAAATCTAACCCTAAATTGGACGGCATAGCAGAAATGAACCCAAAGTTTTGGGAGTTTGAAGCAAGGCTGTAAATTCTGCATTATGTCTGCAGCAGTTGTTAAATTTTAAACAGTTGATTAGAACTATAATTATCTTTATTATTGTATTTTGATAAATATTTAATGCTTAATGCCGTCGAATTGCATATTGAATAAAACCCTGAAATTCGATTGGTTTATGATAGAAATTGTCTTATTTTAATTTCTTTCTATATAAATCATGCTTCAACGAAGCAGATGTCCATCTTACCTATTCTTCTTCTTCATCATCATCTCCCAATCATTCCTTGAGTTGAGTGTTGAATTTTATTTCAGAGTACCTCAACTGTTTTGAGTGATGGAGTATAGGTACACTATTTATTTTTCTGTGTTGTGTTTAACATCGTTGATTATGTTGATGAATGACGATGGGAAGGAGGCGGCCTTGGCCTATTAGTAGGAAACCTTCCCTGAATTTGCCTCTCGACTGCAGGGAAGCCACTAAAAAACTCAGTCAGGGGACAGGGAAGGGGGGAGGGAGGGAGGATGGGCACAGGATAGATCGCGGGAGCGAATATTTTTCTGGCAAAGACTTCGTAAATGGGAGAAAAATTATTTTTATAACATTCCAGTTTTCACATTTTGAAGTTAAATAAATGGTTGATCCAACTAATTGGGGTCGTGAAAACCCTCTAGAGTAAAAAATGTTCGATTTTTTAAATTCAAAATAGAGCATATTTACTGTTAATATGTTCTTCATTTTACTGATGTAATAGCTGTCAGAACACAGTACGTATACTACACTTCTAAATCAGAGTTCTATTTGTATAAATAAGTAAGTAATTAGAGTTTTTGTCACAGTCAATTTACGTCCCATTTACGAAGTCTTGTCCAGAAAAGTTCTCCGCGAGTGCGAATCCAGACTACTGCCTGAGCCAACTTGCTCACTTAATTGGTAGACATTTTAGTCGGTGTCAAAATCAGCTTTTAAATCATGAAAAGTAAAATGTTTACCTGTCAAGGGAATTTAAATGCCAAAGCATTTTTTCATCCGGAGAAAGTTATAGTTCCAAGTAAAAATTACCTCTTAGCAAATTTGTGCACATAGTGCGTGAACTTTGCGCTCTTTCCAACTTATTATGCAAATTGAATGATATAACAAAATGTAAGTTTCCGGTTTTAAATCGATACAACCGAATCCATTGCTTTACTATAGAATACAATACAATACAATACAATACAATACAATACAATACAATACAATACAATACAATACAATACAATACAATACAATACAATACAATACAATACAATACAATACAATACAATACAATACAATACAATACAATACAATACAATACAATACAATACAATACAATACAATACAATACAATACAATACAAAATAAAATATATTGCTTACATGCTGATGATATGTTTAGTGACAGAACAATTCAAAAAAGCCACTTAAAAAATGGATTCTTGAGGAGAGTATTTCATAGTTTTGATCTGTTTTTTTAAAGTTTGTTGTATAAATGCCTTATGTATGTATGTATTACATGTACATATGTATTATGTATTAATTATTGTACATATATAGTTATTATTATTTAAAGAGTTCGTTAGTGTTTTTGTGGTTTTTGATAATATATGATTTCTGCCCCACAGTCAAGCCATTATTTGGCTTTGTGGGTCTTCAGTTTATTTTTTAATGTATGAATGTATCTATGTATAAACTAATAGAAGTTACAAATTACAAAATTTAAAAAAAATCTGCTTCTGAAATAGAAAAAAATTTAAATTCAAAACACAATTTTCCAAAAATTATATATAATAAATTAGGGTTAAAAGTATTCTCTCTCCTTAACATTTCTTAATATTTTGTATGTAGGTTTAAGTGTAGGTACGAGTACCTACCATATATCTTATAGAACACACTTTTGACATCATAATCAAGCTCTATCAATAATTGCAAATCGGCTGTAACCCATCAAATACAGATTAACACAAATATAGAGGAAATAAAACTTTTCTCTTACACAATGACTCATGCCACATTACCAATGAGTTTGAATGAAGATAATTACTGGATTTCGAGCTCACCGCAAAAATCATTGACATGAACTCCAGTCATTCTGCTTCTGTTAACATTAAGACAACAAGCGCTGTCAGAAACAAGATAATTCTCAACAAAAATAGTATTATACTGATCTTAAGACGGCTGGGTAGTGAGTTTGACCTTGAAGAGTTTTTAATCGATTTTTATCAATATCTTTTACCAATGTTATTGTTAACAAAATAAGGCTTTGTACGAGTATTCAGAGCAGTTCAATGAAAATAATTTCATAGCTTGTAATGGTTTATTACATTTACTTTGTCCTACAGATGTTTTGTGCCCGAAAATTAGTTAAATTATGGTACTAAACATCTGTTGTACACAATAAAACTAATAACTTATTCCAAACTATGAAATTATTTTCATTGAACAGTTCTGAATACTCGTACAAAGCCTTATTTTGTTAACAATTACATTGGTAAAAGATATTGATAAAAATCGATTAAAAATCTCTTCAAGGCCACGCTCACTAGGGGAAGGAAGAGCCTCTGAATGAGGACCTCGGCTGGAAAGCAGTTATCGTCCCGTCTCGTTGAAGATAGACTAGATGTTAAAGCGACAAAGTTGTGGAGAATGAATTGCAGATTATGCAGCGTTGACCACTTATTTGAAATTTTTAATCACCTTAAAGTTATAAGTAGTTATATGTTGCGTAATTATTGAGTAAATAAAACTAATAATTTTAAAAATTGGTTCAACGACGCTTAAACTAGATTTAATTTCAAGCAACTTTGCTCTTGAAACTTTTTTTCTAACTTGATCGGTAGAGGCACAATTTGCTTTCTCACACCATCAATGTTATGAGTTTTGCATAAAACCAGGGGCACTGAAACCGACTGAAGTTGCAAGTAAACATTCTGGGAGTTCCAGTAACGGTGTGGAAGGGGATGATGGGAGGGTCCTAAGAGACAGCATGGAAATATAAATAGTGCACTGATAGCGAGAGTTTGTATGTCAACAATAATCATCAGTTTCCCCGGCATTTACACAATCAACGACGACTGGAGACAGACGGACCTCAGAGTTGTCTAAATCATCTTACCTAATTTATAAAAATCTATCTATCATAAAGTGTATACCGTCTTAAATGTTGGAAATGGCCTAAAATTAAATTTTCATTGTAAGTTGATAAAATGTAAGTGAAAATTTTCAGAAACATAGAATGTTGATATTCAAAACAGCCATGTACAAATCTTCCCAACAATTTAATTTATCATAAGAAAATTCGCTGTTGTATTAATAAAGACTTCACTTAATATTATTTTTTATGCTATTTTTTAAATTTTAATTTGAATATTTATGTTTTTTTGAAGATATAAATATATTTTTGCTAATTGAATAACTGTTGAAATCGGCAACACTTCTCTAAGCATCCATAATAATTCACTGTAAATAGTAGCATCTCGGGCTATCTATTATTCTTGAGTCAATCTCGGCAAGGTTATGTCACGATGTGTATTTATTCTCATTGTGACAACACTCATTGTGACAACAATGTCGAACAGGTTTCCCGTCTACAATTACTAGTGCAGAATAACAGATGAATTTCGACGCTCGCTAAGAGCACATCAATGTGTGTCTCTACTGTATGCACTATTTTATTATTTATAACTGAAAACTGTATGCTATAAAGGTAAAGAAATATTTTTGGTTGCAATGTGTATCATAGCAACTGAATGATAATTATACATTGTACGTGTTATTTCACACGTTAATCCCGAACACAGGTTTAGGTCACCGATAGCAATGATTTGTCAGACAAACGGCGAATAATTATTTAATTGTTGTATTGACCGTTATCATTACTCCAACCATTCCATTAAAAAAAAAAAATCGATGTAGGTGTCAAAGGTTTCAAAATATAACATATAAAGTGTGTGACTTTTTGTTGATTTTTTCTACTTGTTTTGAGCAATGAAATAATATATGATATTATTTCAAAATTTCCTTATTCATTGATTTATAAATTTCACAACATACCACTTATATAGTCCGGAGAAAAGGCTGGAAATATTCATGTGTATTTTTATTACTTTATTTCATTATTTTTCGTATTTTTTACTCTCTACTTACAAGAAGTAGACAGTAGACAGTGTCTACATTCTACTACAAGAACCACATGCACAAAAACTAAAATGATTTTCTTTCTCTGATTGCGATAATATTATTCACTTAGTAAAGAACCCAGAGAGAAATGAGACTACCTATACCTATTCGTAAACAAATTTTTCCAATGGCATTATACTCTCAGGTGGTGAAATAAGATCAGTGTCTTATATCGCCGTTATAATGGTTAAAAATCAATAAAAGGATTTGCAATCTTTGAATCTATTAGATAAGTGTTGAACACTTTATTGCGTGTGATTATTCTTGATCGTCGATGATTTTGTTCGTGTTGTGAAAGTGATGCCAATGATGTCATTTGAGTTGGTAACCAGTCTGGACCCAGCGATCATAACAACAATACTCGGGGTATCCGATCTCACTTCTGTTTACATTTTTTGCATGGGAACTAAAGTCGGAAGAAAACATTCATATCAAACATTGTTCCCAGCTAGACCAATCACAGTTATGACAACAAATTCGTCGCCAAATCTGATCCCGCCTTATTTACCTTTTTTTTTTATAAAATCTTTATTTACACATGTACATGGATTTACAATCACAGTTGACATACATACAGAAAAAATGAATTATAGGAATACTTAGAAACTAATAAAGAAATCAGGGTCTTTTACTTCCAGGCATAAAAATGTTTGTATTACGTTATTGATAAAGTACTGGGTTTCGAAATCAAGTATTGAATTTCGGAAAAAAGTGCGAAAAAACCGAAAGAATGAAAGTAATTGGATTGTGGGATTACAGGCATAATGGTTAACTTATTGATAATAGTTTTGTTACAAGCAAAAATAAATAAGTGTAATTACATATTTACTAATGATGATAATGATGATTCTACAATCGCAGCCATCCAGGAGAACAATACAGTAGTGATTAAGTGATTAAGTTTACATGATTATATGCATGGGTCTTTTGTGTTTGTATAAAGATTTGTTTAATGAGTACTGCCCAAGAGATGAGATGAGAGGATTTGGATTATTGAGACTATTTATGTAAAAGTTGTAAGTTAATTTGTGTATAAAGCTATGTACTGAAGGTACTTTGAACTTATTGTGTATTCTACTACTCCTAGTGTATCGTGGATAGTTTCCCGCTATTCTTAAACATTTATTCTGGACTACTTGCAGCTTCTTGATGTTTGTGTCGGATGCGCTGCTCCATGCTGGTGCTGCATATGAGATGATAGGCCTGATGATCATTTTGTAGATTAGAAGTTTATTCTCTTCGCTTAGACGGCTGCTCTTGTTAAACATGGGGTATAAGCTTGACATTACGGCATAAGCTTGCTGGATCTTGTGCTTGATGTGAGCAGCGTATGTTAGCCTGGAGTCAAGTTGGACGCCAAGGTATTTAACGCTGCTTGACCAGTTGATAACTACGTTATTTAAAACGATCTGTGGTCTTCTGGATGGTAATCTTTTAGTAAATAAAATTGATGTTGTCTTGTCATCATTAACTTTGATTTTCCATTTTTTAAAGAATTTTTCAATTTTGAGGTATGCCTTTTGCAGTCTGGTTTGAATTGTGTCTGTTCTGAAGGAAGAGGAGAAGATTGCCGTGTCGTCAGCATAGAGGGACAAATGGATGTGAGGAGACCTTGGAACATCATTTATATAAAGTGAAAAAGAACTGGGCCTAGCAGGGAACCTTGGGGTACCCCAGCTGAAATAGGTCTATGAGATGATCTGGCTTCGTTGATGGTTACATAAAAAGTTCGGTTTTGTAGATAGGAATGGAGGATGTGACATATGTATTTTGGGACGTGTAGACTGATAAGTTTGAACATCAGACCGTGGTGCCATACGGTGTCAAATGCCTTCTCGATGTCTAGTAGAACCATACCAGTATGCTGTTTAGAGTTAAACTTCTCGGTGATATATTCTGCGAGGCGAACCAGTTGATGCGTAGTCGAATGTTTCGGGCGGAAGCCAAATTGTTCATTTATAATAGTGTTGTTTGAGGTGATGTACTTGTTGATTCGGACAAGAATAATTTTCTCAAAAGCTTTGCTTAGCGAGCTCAACAGACTGATTGGCCTGTAGCTCGTAGCCAGGGTGGAGTCTTTTCCAGGTTTGTGGATAGCAAGGATTTTCGCTAATTTCCACGATTCGGGGAAGTACGAGAGAATTAACATCTTGTTAAATATAGTTGTTAATGAAACAATTGCCTTCTTGGATAGCTGTTTTAGGACAAAGTTTGTTAAGTTGTCTTGACCTGGGGCCTTTTTGTTTTTCCTGCTGAGTAGTATATCTCTCAATTCCTTGGGGGTGATGAGCTCAATATCAGTTGTTTCAATTGGTTGTATGAGATATTTGCGGACAGCTCTCTGCACTAATAAATTATGACTCGAAGTTCCTAGCGTTGCGTTCTGGTTGTGAATATTCTGAAAGTTGTCCGCAAGAGCATTTGCTTTTTCATTATCGCTGAGTGCCATGCCTCCGGGAACGGTAAGTGGCGGGATGGTCATTGTTTTCTTCTTGAATAGCCTCGTTGCACTCCACAACGTGCAAGTCTCTGTTGGTTTCAGCTTGATAAGGAAGTCACCCCAATTGTTATTCCTCCATTTTGCAATGTCTTTTCTAATACTTGCATTAGCGCTGTTGACTGAAGTTTTGATGTGTTGCAATCTTGTCGATTGGAATAACCTAAGAAGCTTGTTGCGAGCTTTGATCTTGGCTCTGATGGAATCTGGTAGAGGGATGACACGGTGAGATATGTTTGTTGGAGGAGCAGCTACATTCAAGGCTGTCTTGATATTTTCGCTGAAGTGAGCTAAGTGATGGTCAATGTCTGCTTTAGAGTTGATTCTAGGGTTAGTAATGTTGTTTTTGTCTAATTCGAGACGGAATGTTTTCCAGTTAGCTGTATTGTAGTTATGGACACTTTTAGGTGGAATCTGATCATTAGTTTTTTCAATGGTAAAAAGAACTGGGTTATGATCAGAAGGCAGACATGGTCTAGACATGAGGCTCGAGACGAAGTCTACTCCCTTCGTCAGCGTTAGGTCCAGTACGCTGGGACAAGCGTTGTTCCTAGAAGGCTGGTATGTCGGTTCAGGTGGGTATAGTATTTTGAAATTCTTGGTAGTTGAGTGCTCTAAAAGTGTGGTGCCGTTTCTATTGTTTGCAAAGCAGTTCCAAGTAATGTGTTTCGCGTTTAAGTCGCCGATTATTATGACTTTCTTGTTAAGTCTTAGGAGTTTGTTGATGTCGCCTGTAGAGATACGGCCTTTTGGTGGATTGTAGACGGAAACAATAGTTACGTTGATGAAGGATGTGTGGAGAGTGATGGCTACAGCTTCTAGTTTTTCTAGAATTGGGATAGTTTGTTGAAAGTGCCTAATAGTACTTTTAACTGCGATGGCAACTCCTCCGCCTTTTCCATTACGGTCACTTCTGTATACTTTGTAGCCTCTTAGTTTCAGTTTGTGTCTTGGGTTAAGATGAGTTTCCGATATTCCTATGATGTCGATGTCATGCTTTTGAGCCATGTTGATGAGTTCATGTGTTTTATTTAGTACGGAATTGCTATTCCAGAAAAGTACGTTATATTTCGGTAGTTGCATGGCCATTGCAAAAGGTTAGGGTAGTAAGGTAAACAACCCTTCTGCGAGGATTATGACTTTGGAAAATGTGTCTTCCGCTTCGGAAGCTTGTTGATTTGTTTTGATCAGTGTGTTCTTGATTTTGTGCAGGTCAAGGCCTCCAAAAAGTGATTTGAGGAGCTGCATTACGCTAGAAATGCTGATTTCTTCTGCGGCTTGTTGATGTGGTGGGTTCCGTTGTGTAGTACGTGGCCAGGTTGGTATTTCATTGTCGTTTGTTGATGCGCTGTTGCCGAGCGGAGGGAAATTTGCTTGTCTGTATTGATATGATGGGTTAGATGAGTTGTTGTTGTTGTTGTTGTTGTGAGCAGGAGATGACCGCTGTGATTTGAGGCTGAGTTGTTTGGCAAATACAGGGCATTGCCTGAAGCTCGAGGGGTGTGGGCCACCGCAGTTAGTGCAGGTGGGAGGGGTTGCTGGGTCTTTGATGCAATCTTTAGTGGAGTGATTCTCCTTGCACTTGACACATTTAGGCTGTCTGTGGCAGTTCTTAGAGGTGTGGGCGAATGACTGACAGTTAAAGCACTGTGTTACTCCCGATATGTTCCTGTATGGTTGCCATGTTGTTACGCATCGACATATTTTTTTAATTTTGTACACATCGCTCGACTTGGTGTTAGCGGCAAACGTTATTATGAACATGGGATATGGTACAGAGAGTGGATTAGATTCCGATGGCTTTTTTATCATTTGCTTGATTTTCGTAGCAGGCATATTTTGGCTTTTTAAGTCATCCATTATCTCTTGGGTTGTGAGATTAGGTGGGAGGTTCTTAGCGACTAATCTGATTTCGCGCTGGTCTCTCGGCGTATATGTGTGGTACTCTAGTTTGGCATCGTTAAACGTTTTTTGAGTTATGTTATAATCTGCTATGTTCTTTGTCAAAATAATAATTCTGTCCCCTTTGTATTTAATGTCAAACTCATCTGTTAGATTTTTCTTGAGTTCAGAAAAAGTTGCGGCGTGGTTATTGAATAGATGGTATAAGACTATTGGCGGGGGTGGCCTTGTCTTGTGAACTGCGTTGTGATTTTGTGTCTGTCGGGTGGGTTGGCTTGAGTCAGCTACCTCGTCTTCATCTCCTGTGCTGTCGTCTGATAGCATTGAGAATCTGTTGGACGTGTCTAGGATTGTGCTAGCATCCATCGCGTCGTCTTGTTTGCGACGTTTGTTGCCTCTGTTATTGTTTTGTGCTTTGACGGATTGCATTTTATCTGAATTTGTGTTCTGAGTCGGTATGCTTGTTGCGTCAGGTAATGATCGTTTGGGGATTGGTGGTGGGACAATTGCGTTAAATTGCATGTTTGATTGTTTTTGAAGATATTCTTTCGCTAATCCTAGCCCTCCCGGGCTGGATGTATGTTTTACGGTTGCGTTGCTGACAGATCTTTATGTTGATTTGTCTGAACTTGTAGAATATTTGTTTGTACTCACTGTGTATGCCAAGCATTCAGTTGTACGTACGATTGGTATGACCCTGCAGAGATGTTGTCGCCACGGAGTCCACTAGTCGAATGTGGTTATTTACCTTTAAAAACCCCGCCTACAATAGCAATTAGGGCTGATTCTCTAGGAGCAGTCAGCCGGTCCTTCCCCTTAATCTTTAATTTTAAAATACTGTCGAGGACAGTCTTCGAGATACGTTTTAAAATAATGAGACCATCAACCAGAGTTCTCATTGTTCTACAAAATAATAGTTCGCCTCCTTCCTTCATACAACACTTTTATTACTGTTATCATGTTATCCTTGGTTATCATCACCCGAAAGATCTAAATTACTCGCCATTGTCACAGAGAAAAACACAGACATTTGATACACATTCTTTCAAGGAACACAGTTTGACATTGACGAAGAAATACACAATGTTGAGGTGAAATGAAAGACTGTATTTATAAAGTGAAGAGCTGGCGGCATATTGTTGGATCCTGTCAGTGACTCTGTGTCTGGAATCCTTGAAAGTTCTATAGCAGTTTGGATACAAGTGCAGAGCTTCATGGGGTTTGGTAAGTTTACAAAAATATACTCTGTGTACCGCAAGAGATGGGGAAGAGAATCATGGGCGTCCACAGGGGAGGGGCAAGGGGGGCGCTCCCCCCCCCCCCCCCCCCCCCACTGGATGTCAAAAACTGTATAATCTCATTTCGTATGCAAAAAATCACAAATAAATGAATTTTAAAGTGTCAAAAACAAAAGAGCCCTGCGGAGCAAGGTGGGGGCATGCCCACCACCACCCCAAAGTGTCAAATTTTAAAATAAAAGTTAACAATTAAAACACCTTATAACGTCTCGAGATTGATTTCAAAGTGTCTAAAAGACAAAAACTGAGTGTGGGGCGCTCCCCCACACCCCCTTAACCCGAGGCCAAATAGTCTTCCTTGATCTGCCCCCCCCCCCCCCCCCCCCACGGCAGAATCCTTCGGACGCCCATGAAGAGAATCTACAAGGGTACAAGGGTCTAAACGGGTCAATTTCTTGAGGCGCGTTTTAATAGTTCTGAACTTTACTTCGGAAGCTTTAGAACAGTGGTGCTTAACCACTTTTCTCCATTCGTCTCTTTATCAATACCTGAATAGCCCCCTTTCCCAAGACATCTAATTCAAAGGTGCATCCAAAATAATATACTATAATATTTAATTTCTCTGTTTCTATAAGAATATGGTATTTTGGGGAAACGTTTGCGCACGAACAATGTTAGGTCCGGTCAATGAGCTTTTAACAGTACCTACTTTCAGGGGCAGATTACCCATTAGGCTACTTACGCTATAGCCTAGGGGGCCATCTTCCAGGGGGCGCCACGGCGTCAAATAAATGCCAAACTATGATAAATATATGAAATCATAAAAAAATAAAACATATTAACACGAGGTATTATGAAAATGTGGTATGTTAACTCAATGTGTCAAGACAATTACTGTAGTATTTTTAATAGAATGGGGGATATGAAAATATCCCCCCCCCCCTCCCCCGCAAGAGGTAGGGTTCTTAACTTTAGGTATATTACAATGATTTAGATAGAAAAATACGCTATTTCCTCGCCCCAGATTCACTCAATAAGTGTATAAATTCTAAAAAAAAACCTGCGGGGCGTCTAACTCCTTCATTATCGCGGGTTAGACATCTGTGATTTCAACATCGTTTAGTGTTTTAATTTTAGAGAAAGGAGAAGAGAAATAGACACTGTGCAATTGTTTAATTAGGGGGGGGGGGGGGGCGCCTTATGTGAATTAGCCTAGAGGCGTCAAACAGTTAATCCGCCCCTGCCATCTTTAAAAGCTCCTTTGGTCCCGTGAGCTCCGTCTGTCAATAGACTGGTTCGTGCCGCACATGCTTGGAAAAATTTGATAATTATAAAAGAATTTGACAATTTCTATACGTTTTGGGCAATATTTTTCGTCGATTTGATGTACCTATACCAATGAGTATTTCTTCGCAATTATTTCTCATTAGGTATTTTGGCCCCTGGAAAAATTCCGCCTATGTGGGGAATTCCCCACAGGTTGAAAACCACTTTATAAGCTGTTATAAAATTACGAGAAATTGTAGATCTATTTTCTTTTCCAGTGAAAACAATCCCATAAAACTACACATGAAACTATATACCACAAACCAAAAGATGAAATATTGACAAATTACTATATCATATTCGTTAAATCAATAAGCTCCTCCAACTTCCTACACCCAAACACTCTCTAAAGCTCATCGGGTTAAGATTATGTTAATTTGAAATCATGCTTAGTTCCCATAGTTCGCCATAAGCGGCGCTATGCAACGTACACCATAACAATCATGCACATTGCGCATAAACAAACGTCTGTTTTATCGACATCAACATTCTGATTCGATGTTGCAAAGGCGGGAAATTCGAAAAGATTCTAATGTCGGCTGCAGCCTTCAGAGACATTTCGTATTCGTGTTTAACGTCGCACTATTCTACAACTAGGCTAATGGCGCCGGGTATGATGGATATGTACGGTATCGAGGATGCGGTCGTAGCCTATAAGCAGTAAACCTAAATAATTTGTATGAGATAAATAACGGTAAAAATCGATCAAATGGAAGGCCGCGAGATTCGAACCAGTAGAGATGCAATTTGCGAGTTGATTATATTGAAGTATGGAACAGGTTTGAAATGACTGAAGCGAGTTGAATTCGGTGAATGTTCTCTTCCTCTCGAAAGATCACCGATGTATGCGTAACGAACGGCCTTGCAAGGGTAATCATTGTGTAATAATGTGAAGTAATGTTAACAGAAGAATGCACACGGCGGAAGAAAGTAGACTAGACTATGACGTATCACATGAGTTGGGTGCGATAATCATCGACAAATCTTCAGGAGGTTCATTCACGAAACTTTGTGTGAGTTTTACCGGGTGATCAATGTCCTATTTGAGGAGTACAAGGGAAGAACGCTATAAGTCACATTTATATGATTGAGACTTGATTGATCTTCCATAGTTTGACATTTCAATTGACCAATAGATCTCCACCCCCACTACGTCATAAAACAAAAGTCAATGTTTGGTCACTGACAGATAACAACCTGTCAGTAACCAGCTAACAGCTGTTTCTTACAGAATTTAACAGTTTTACAATCTACAAATTGCCATTAATAATAGTAATGCTTTAAACTATCTACTTGAATCTTGTTCAGTCTCAATTAACTTATCATAAGAGTGGTAGGACCTTTTTAAGTTGACGAAACAATCCAGTGACAGATTAAGCCATTAAAAAGTAAAACTCTTTGGCAACATACCTGACCAAATATAATTTGTTTCGTTGTACCACTGTAATAATTGTCCAGCATTATCATCAAACATGATTTATATGAGTTTAAATATATTGATTGTAATATTTCAAGTGGTAAATTAAACTATTTAACACGTGTGAGCTAAATTATTTGTTCTTTTTGAATTTCATTTGTTAGAATGATAAGTTGTTATTTTCTAAGAACCCTGGAGTTACCATGGTAATACTTTTGTTTTTCATAAGGCAACGCCCACCTTCATTGGTCAATTGCTTTTCTCAAGACTTTGTAGCAATATTTTCAATTTTTTAACGGAACAGGTATGGCTGAATGGTAACGCTCTGAACTTGTATTACGGAGGCCCGGGTTCGATTCCCGCGGCCGTCCTTCCTGAGAAGAAAGCTGGATGTTTTCACCGAGGATCTGTGGATAATTTTCGCGGTGACTGCGGTCCCAATTCCCGCCATATTTCTAGCTCTCGCACTCTGCGCAGATTTCTAGAGTAAATACAAAAAGTATGATATTCTTATTTGAAAATATTTGAAATACTCATTTGAGTACTGTACCAAATATTAATGAGGAAAACGCTCTGTGTAATGCGTTGATACCCGTGCTTTCGTTTTCCATGTTATTTAATATAGTGTGAAAGTTGCTGTTCTAAATGGAAACTAAGTATCATGAAAAAGTGATTCAAGTTTGGATTGTTCCTCAAGCATGTAGGTACTCTACGAGTATATTTCAAAATATGATTTAAATTTCAATACTACAGTGTAAAAACAAGTAGCCAATACAGGGTGAATCAAAAACAGCTCCAGTGTATTTTAGGTCGTTTTCTTCCTAAAACAGCCCCTAAAATGTGAGCCAAAACGGCTTCCTGAAAATTATAGCCTTTTTGGCTCACATTTTAGGGGCTGTTTCACTTCAAAAGCGACCTTAAACACACTGGAGCTTTTTTTGATTCACCCTGTTTTGGCTACTTTTTTTACAGTGTAATAGATTTCATGACCAATTTGGTCGACAACTTGCAAAATCCGACAAAATGTTTAAAAAAAACTAAACTAAAACGTTAGTACTAAAATGTCAGTTCCATTGACCATACGATGTTGGAACGTGATTGGACAAACCGTTCATATAAATATTTCAACCAATCAGAGATCTTGCTCAACATCAAGTTTGCAAAATTTCAGATTAATTTTTTTTGATACGTGTCACTTTGGCGTCGCCTTAGAAAACAAAAAAATGCAATCAGTGAAAGTGTCAAAAGAGTACATGCCCACTTGATGCGAATAATAATTAATCATTTCAAATAATTACTAGTTTGTAACCAATTACATTAATTTCAGAGTTTGACTATAAGACTAAAATGTATTTAATTTGTAATTTAGGTCAAACTTCAATATTAGTTCATTTTTAAATACCCTATCACGAAGTTTGCAAAATACTTGAGCGTTCGTCTTTATTTAAATTACAAATCCACGTAATAGATGATCACGTCGAAGTGTTTCTTAAGTCAATCAACTGAACGCACCCTATTATTTTCTTTCATAAGGTCCTACAATTACTTGTCCAAAACACACCTGAAATGATTACATTATCTTTCTACCAACCATGTAAACTGGTTCCAGTACTCGAACCAACTATTCTGGTTTCGAGAGAACGGAACTGAAATCATTTTGGAATTTATGAACCCGGTTTTTTAATGTCAGTGTGTTTCCTAAATTGATAATTCAGAGGTGACGAAATAGGTATTAAAATAATGCTAATTTGCTGTTGTTATACTGGTATTTGTTGTCACCCTGACAAAACTACGTAATATTACAGCTTTTATGTGAATGACATTTAATAATCAACCAATCAAGTATAGATTGTTATATTTCGTAATTTTTTATTTCATATTTCAACATTTTCGATTTTCCTATTAAAATCTTCTTCAGGACAAAATTATCAAAACTTCCAACAAAAAACTAAATTCGAAAAATAAAATAAATAAACAGATTGATGTGTTATATACAGTTCGTTTTTCCTATGTTTGAACTCTCTACAGACCGAGACACCGTCAGTTGTTCTGTTAGGCCGAGAAAGACAACATTGCAAGGTGAGCGCGCAATGAAGTCTTTCTCGGCCTAGCAGAACAACTGACTGTGGCTCCATCTGGTGAGAGTTCATACAGTAAAAAAACAGACTGTAAGTTTTGATAATTTATTGTCCTGAAGTAGATTCCAACTGTTACAAAAATAATTCATATAAAATAAAAAACATGACGAAATATCCCAACACTTTAACAAATATTAATAGCCATAAATCGTCAAAAACATATAGATTTATGTGAAATATGGTTTTTACTGATTCCCTCAGTTAGTTGAAATGTTAATAAATACCAACTGCAATATGAAAAGATTTTCCTCGAGTGGGACTCGAACCCACGACCTTCCTATATCCAGTCAGATGCTCTACCAGCTGCACGCACACATGTGCACATATGTGCACATATGTGCACTCATCTGCTTATGAGAAATCCAAGTCGAATGAAGTTAGTCAGTTGTCAAACGGGGATGAATTTTCACGGTCATCTGACCCTATCTTCAAAAATCGGTAAGTTGCTAACGCAGCTTATATTGGAACACCTGCCGCTGCAATATGAACTGCCTCAGTAGCTAAGCTGGTAGAGCATCTGACTGGATATCGGAAGGTCGTGGGTTCGAGTCCCACTCGAGGAAAATCTTTTCATATTGCAGTTGATTTGCTTCCATTTGACGGGCTAACGTACGTTTGACAAGGAATTGCAGCAGAGAAAAATCTATTTTCTGTTTGGAATTCCTATTTTCCCACGTTAATTTTGGCTATTTTCCTGGCACTATACCTCCATTTCACCCCATATCAATAGAGGAGCGAAGAAAATCCACATCTCTTAAGGTGGATTCACACGGCCGTTCCAAACTTCGAGTTTGAAACTCAAGTTTGCCGAAGTTCCGAATCGCCGTTCCAAAAACTCCCGTGTGAACTATGAAAGTTTGGAACTCAATCTTCGCAGTTTGAATCTTTTCATAGTTCACACGAAGGTTTTTGGAACGGCGATTCGGAACTTCGGCAAACTTGAGAAGTTTGGAACGGCCGTGTGAATCCACCTTTAGGTGTATACAGCATTAACTTGGCGATTGTATTTTGGCATTTGCCCTCAGGCGCTGAAAGTTCCTCTCCAAATGGAGTTAAGGTGGATTCACACGGCCGTTCCAAACTTCGAGTTTAAAACTCAAGTTTGCCTAAGTTCCGAATCGCCGTTCCAAAAACCTTCGTGTGAACTATGAAAAGATTCGAACTGTGAGGATTGAGTTTCAAACTTTCATAGTTCACACGGGAGTTTTTGGAACGGCGATTCGGAACTTTGGCAAACTTGAGTTTCAAACTCGAAGTTTGGAACGGCCGTGTGAATCCACCTTTATAGAGAATCATGTTACATGATCGCATCTAATTTTTATTGAAAATGCAATTTTTCGAAGGCAAAAAATAAAATTCGCATCTGCTTTTTGTTTTCATATTTTATTCAAACAATCTTTGT
>OW203772.1:10482130-10601669 GCA_934045905.1 Leuctra nigra | reverse complement strand
ACCTAGAATTTAGCTCAGACAGCTTTGATTCGTTATTCGCTACGTATGTATTAAAATAATTGGAGTGTCTGTCAACATTGAAATCGTTGCATATTTCACTGTGTTGTTATCGGTGGGAACTGCGAAGTAGGTGATGCAGTTTTATAATACATGAAACTATCCCGGCAGTCAGTGGGATGATGAAGTGGCCTTGAAAATCACGATAAAACAAAATCAGGATAGTTCGTATGAATCATAAAACACATGACTATCCGATAAAAAGTCTCAAGTAGAATGTCTGTCTGTCTGTATGTATGTCTGTATGTTCTCCATACAATTCTACACCCTTTGACGGATCTCAACCAAATTTGGTATGGAGATTCTGGACTGAGCCTGCGCACATCGTAGGGTACTTACCCCCTCCTCCAAATTACCCTTAATTGAAAAAACCACCCCCAATTGAAAAAACCACCACAATTCAAAACATTAAATTGTCACTTTCGGCCATATGCTCCAACACCATTGACCGACCTCAATACAATTTTGCACACGTGTACTTCGTCAACCTGCCCACATTTCACGCTACTCACCCCCTCCCTCAAACCACCCCTAAAATTCAGCTTAAAGGAAGAATGTACCAGAGATAATTTTGACATTATCAGGTTAATAAAACTTACGAAACAATCTCCCGAATTTTCTACTCTCATTTACTCCGCCCCCCCCTCCCTCACCCTTCCTCCGGCACGAGTAACGCCGGGCAGGTCAGCTAGTATACTATAAATTAATCCTACTATCTTATCAACAATTAATAAATTAGGCTATTCAAGTGATACCACGTGACTAAACATATAAAACACGAAATTGGCCAAACTATTGCACATAAGAGGACAGTGGTGAGGCTCAGCCAAAGAGCAGCCAGGGTCGACCTACCCATGTCCTCCCTTGAATTTGCGGTCCCCTCGGGCCGGCCTTCCCCCTCGAGATGGTGATCCCCCTGAAATCGGGTCACGCCGACCCGAATCCTCCCGCCCCCCCGGTCCGTCCCCATACCGGCCTGGCTTTCCCACCAGTGCTGGACTCCCCCGGATCGGGCCCGTTAGGTCAACCCCCTCTTCATGTCCTCCACTTATGATCAACAAAGTTAAATGTAAAAATTAATGTGCGCAATATAACCTCGTAGTTGAAGAGGCGTTAAACCATAATAATCTAACCTATAAATCCTCCAATCATAATCATAATCATTCATCCGTCGCCATTGGCCTCTTGCAGGACCACGAGACGTTAAACTTCATTAAAATAAAATTATATTTGCGTAACTGCAAGATAATTCGAAAATAAAGTAAATGTACCTACTTTTAAATCAAGGAAAGTGGCAACAAAATCCTTTAATCGTAAAATCTAAACATTTGACACCGGAGTTTTCATTGTATTTTTTATGAAGTTGAAAATTCGATTAAATGCAATTGAATTTGTATTTTTTTTATTGGTGCAAAAGGCGATTCAATATTGTAAGTATTCATCCTAATAAAGTGAGTTTATTTGTTATATGTAAAGCCCTTGTAGTCTTTATATAATTTAAATGTAATTAAGTAAAAACAATTTCCATAAAACTGCAACGGAAAATCCAATCACTAATTTTGTTACATTATAAGGACACAGATGGGCAAATACTAAATAAAAAGTATTGAGGATGTATCATTAGAGCATTGTATACATAATATACAATAATAATTATATTAATGTAACATTATTATATAATATCATATCCAGGCAGAACCAGAACATTCTAATTACAAATTTATGAAAACTGTGCTATTCTCTTTGCTATTAACCTTCAACTATCTGATCGATAGAAAATCTTTTATTTGATTCTTGAAACTTGAACATTTTGTTAATTTCTCGGCATAAGCGCCATGGTATTATGGCCGTCTTGATCTTCAAAGCACTGTTTGGGACGGATATTCCACACCTAATTCATGAAAAAAGTGAGATTGAAAAATGGAAACTATGAGATAAAAGTAAGAAAATTGTTATCGACCAATAAAAATCTATCTGGCTTAGCTTTAATTGGTTGATAGAGATTTTCTCACCGTTTCCATGAATAGGCCTACTGAAAATGGCCCTTTTAACCAAGGGGCCTATTCTACAATTTTTAAATTCCCAATTCTGATGGAATTCGATTCCGTGCAATGTAAATTGATATGGAGGTCTATTCTATAACGTTTTCCCCAATTCCATTCTGATGGAATCCGGTCAACACCATAAGGATTAACATTGCATGGAATCGAATTCTTGTGGAATGGGCAATTTAAATGTTCTAGAATATGCCTCCAGCACCATGACAAATAAAGATGCTTCACCGAAGAATGGACATCATTATTTTGCATCAGCTCACAAACGATCTGCCAACTGATAACTTCTTTTAATATTGTGTTTTTAATATATACATACACCTTGAATTATTTTATATTTGTAATTAATATCGGCCTTCATTTTATATTATTATCAGCTCTTAATGGCCCGTTCACTTGCTCATTACCATCACAGAGAAAACAAACCTGGACATTCTTTAACTGAATACATAACACTGACTATTACTGATTCTCGTTTTAATTGCGTGTTTAAGAAATATTATGAGGAAGAGTAGAGAAGATTTTTAATTGTTGTCATGCTTTACGTTTTAGTTTTGTCTTACATCGTGCATTTACACGACGAGCTTGGAAGGGGAAATACAATGTTAGATGCCATTAGTAGACCATGGTAATGACTTCGATAGCAATGCCACCTTTGAACTTTACTCTTTAAAGAAATTCATACGTCTAGAGTTAAAGTCGTTGAGATTTTTAAATATGGGACTTAAATATGCACAATTTGTAGCAATTTGCACATAATTAAATCACAATATTTAAAAGTCTAAAAACATTTAAATTATCAACGTTAGATGTAGGTTATATCATTACTAATCAGTGAAAACAGCATGGTACTAACTTTACCGGGTAGCGCAAAAAAATCACCCTGATTGAGAGGTCACGATATCGAAACTATTATAGATAGGATTCTGAAATTTGTATACATATTAGAAAACATACCAAAATGTAATTGTGCAAGTTTCAAAAACATTACTATTGTAGGAAAAAAAAGTTACAGCTGTTCAAGTTTGGTTGTCAAAAAATTTATTATACGGAGCTCAAATAGCGCCCGTCGAGAAAACTTCCAATGGCCGGGACGCTGTTTCTTCAAAACTACTTACGATATCAAGCTAAAACTTTCAAATTACATTCAAAATAGATTAAGATCGATTGTGTAAAAATTTCAATCAATATCAATATATGGAACGATAGTAATTGAATCTTGAAGTTGAGCTTGAAAACAGAATAGTGGGGGGGAAATCACTTTTATAACGTGTGTAATACAAGTTTAGAAATAATCTATATTATTCTGATTTTACGCTCAACTTCAAGATTCCATAACATTCGTTCCATTCATTTAAATTGATTGGCATTTTTACACTCTAGATTCTAGAGCTCTAAAGTTCTATATTAGCTGTTGCTGAGGTTTTTCTTCTATGATACAAGAATTGATTGCAGTTTTTCTACGAAACGCTTTTAACTTTTATCGGTACTTGAACTAAAGCCTACGTAAAACTTTTTGGTTCAACGAATGTAACCATGTAGACGCGATATTGAACCAAATATATCTTGAATTAATTGTTGACTTCAATACAGTGCATAGAACCGGTTCTAACTTAATGAATTGAATGAAACATTGAATTGTGTAAACTAGTCTTTGTTAATTCATTGATTGTCAAAATAAAAGAGTTACGAATATTGTAAAATTGTATTGCCATTACCTTATTAGCACAAATGATTGTTCAAGTAACAATTTAATTTAAGTTTTATTGCCACCTTACGAATAGACTAGGATATTTAAATGAACATTTGCACGAGAGCCATGGCATTCGGTACTCCTTGTTTCTCAGTGACGAAAATTAAGTGTACTCTTTCTTCAGAAAAATAGCTAAATATTAGTTTGATCGCCTTCAGTAAATCTGGAAAATTTCATTTATTTTGTTCAAGATAAATTTATACAATTTATACAATTTGTCTGTTTTAGTTATTTAACCTCGCACTGCTCTGGAACTAGGATTGATGGACAAATGATTATGATGATGAATAATATTAGGTGAGGGTGGACGCTGGGAAGGAGACGGTTGTGGCCTATAGTAGGGGAACCTTCCCAACATTTGCAACTCGACTGAGGAAAAGTATGAAATAAACTCAGTCAGATAGGACGGTCGTGAAATCGTTATTGCCTGAGGCAACTTGCTCAAACAGTTGAAATATTGCCCGCATTTTGTGTAATTTCTGAAAATAATTTATTCAAATTCCATCACCATTTAATAAATTATTCCAAACAATTTAGAAAATTAATAATGATAACAAAAATTTGAATAACAAATATGTTCTTGACTTTGAATTATTTGTTATTGTTAACAATAACAATAATGAAAAAGCAACAATGAAAAGTTCGTCCTATAATCAAAATCTTTTTTTTTGTCTGGGACTTAACGTCGCACTGTTCTGCAGCGAGGCTAATGGCGACGGATGAATGATTATGATGATGATTGGGAGATGATGGTGAAGAGTGGGCAAGGATGGAAGGTGGGAAGGAGGCGGTCGTGGCCTATTAGTAGGGTACCTTCCCAGCATTTGCCTGTCGACTGAGGGAATACCACGAAAAAAAACCCAGTCAGGAAGGACGGCCGCGGGAATCGAACCCGGACCTCCGGAATACAAGTTCAGAGCGTTACCACTCAGCTAACCTGCTTTGTCTCATAATCTTGTGGACAATAATTTGTTTTTCTACTCAACTTCACAAATAACAAGCACGTTATATAACATTACATGAAATCATTCAAGTATGTAGATCACTATGTCACAAATTATCAGTGCATGCGATTAAATGTAATTATTATTCATTAGGTATTTTATTTTCACGTACACTTACGACAATTGGTTCACATCAATTCTTTAGACAAACTCTTCAAACTACTTAGTGATATGATTTCATCGAATTGCGTACAAATCTAATGTAATCTGTGATCATTTACATAGTTAACTCGATGCTTATTGTGTTCGCGTAAACAATGCAGTTTACATGTGGAAATGATCTGAATTGCAATCGTTGTGCAGTGTGAGAGAATTGTGTGCATAAATTGTGAAAATGCATAAAAACTTGAGGTGGAGTAAATTTGTATGATCTAGGAAAACGCAATGTAACGCGTTGAATGTTTGACCGAATAGGTTGGCTGAGTGGTAACGCTCTGAACTTGTATTCCGGAGGCCCGGGTTTGATTCCGGCGGCCGTCCTTCCTGACTGGGTTTTTTTTCGTGGTATTCCCTCAGTCGAGAGGCACATGCTGGGAAGGTACCCTACTAATAGGCCACGACCGCCTCCTTCCCATCTTCCATCCTTGCCTACTCTTCACCATCATCTCCCAATCATCCTCATAATCATTCATCCGTCGCCATTAGCCTCGCTGCAGAACAGTGCGACGTTAAGCCCCAGACAAAAAAAATGTAACGCGTTGATAAGCGAGCCTTCGTATTGGATGCTGTGAAACTTTATGCTCTACAGACCTTGGAAATTCTAGGTAGATGCATCTAACTGTGATAATTTATTTGAATACATTTGAAAAATATTTCAAAACAAGCATGTCAGTTATTTGTTAATAATTTTTGAAATTCTGGACAGATTGATCTTTAAATAATTGTCAGAAACTCTTAAAATGTTAGTCCTAATAGTTCCGGTCTATGCACGTAACTCATGGCAGTTTGAGTAAAATTACTAACCGATTGTTTTAATCATAGTCATAATCATTGTTTTACCTGGACACTAAATACACAAAAAACATAAAATACAAGTCATAAACATACTAGGTATATAAACATATTATATAAAATTCCAGTAGTAACGCTCGCTACGCTCGCTCAATGAATATGTCAAACTGCAGTTGTAAATAAAAATGTACCAAATGAAGAGCTACATTTCAAAAAGCAGCTTGCCCCAAAACGTTGAATAACGCTATTTTCTATTGACATTAGCATGGAAGAGTTACGAAATTCTGTGTTTACGTAATTAATTACATTTTGGTTTAATGGAATTTTTCCTAGTTCGAGTATAAGACTGCGTAATTTGGTTGCTTTCCGTGTTTATCCCTCTAACAGAAAAAAACTCAAAATTGATAAGTTGCGTTTTGAAATGTAGCTCCTCAAATAGAAGAGGATGACTTTTAGTTGGTGTTACTTTCAAGTTTCCTTGAAGGGGTTGAATTCAACCATTGATTTCAAGGAAACATGAAAGAGAATTTAGAGTATAGACGATTTAATGTTTATTGCTGATTAAAGTTGAGGTGAAATTAACAATTAGTGTAAGTATTTCAAGACTTGAAGGAAAATAGGACATGTTCTAATTGAAAAGGTTGAAGAGATGTCCTGAATTCAAGACTTGGACGCGTGTTTAATGCTTCAATGTTTTCATTTAGACGATCCAAAACTTGAATTCAACTTTCTTGAAAGGGTTGAATTCAAGGAAACTTGAATCGTGTAATTCAGCCTTTAGTATAATGTTTATACACGACGTATTTGAAAATTAATACAATGTTAAATGCTTATCTCATGACGAAGCAAAATTTGATCTTGATCTGACAAAAGGTTCATTTTTTCCTTCAACCAATCAGAAAATTTTCTTTGAAATGTGACCTGGTATGTTCTTAATTAATGTGTCTAGAAAATTTCCGAACCATTGAACCTGGCAATGCGATCAAAAAACCAAACAAACAGAGAAAGTGCCGCAAAAGTACAACGTTAACACTTGCTACGCTCGCTTAATTACGTTGGGCATTTATTTTCTACACCAATTTTACTGCATAAGAACCGTTTAAACGTTGTTAGCTAATTCCCTTATCCGAAATGAGCATCAATGCAATTTCTCCACTTTCAGCCGGGCAATTCGGTTATATGAAGACATTTAACGGATGATTATATAAATTTATTATACCAATAATAAAAGTGTTGACTAATTCTGACCATGATTCATCATAATGTTTATTGTTAAATCATTTGATAATTAATATTATGTATTTAGAGTAGGATGTGGTGTAAATTACACATTTCTATTTCGCACATCATTTTTGGTAATTGGTATTGCTAATAATAATTACCAAATGGCACGTGTAAGATTGGATTTTGAAAATAGCATTGAAGAAAATGAAGAGTTGGAACTCTAAAGCATCGCATCTCTGTTTTTTGTTTTTGATTGATTTTTTGTCTGGGGCTTAACGTCGCACTGTTCTGCAGCGAGGCTAATGGCGACGGATGAATGATTATGATGACGATTGGGAGATGATGGTGAAGAGTAAGTAAGGATGGATGGTGGGAAGGAGGCGGTCGTAGCCTATTAGTAGGGTACCTTCCCAGCATTTGCCTGTCGAGTGAGGGAATACCACGAAAAAACCCCAGTCAGGAAGGACGGCCGCGGGAATCGAACCCGGGCCTCCGGAATACAAGTTCAGAGCGTTAACACTCAGCTAACCTGTCCAGGCCAGGACACAGCATACCAATCTATCTAAAAATTTGGACACTCACTAATGGCATATGAGCGGTCATGTGTATAGTTCTTGAACGCGATCATGCCTGTGATTCGTTAAAAATTGAATGAAAATATTGTGTGTTAATTTTGACCATCTTTGAGGTGTTTTTGACAATTTTCAGACAATTTGACAAGAACTTAACATGCAAAAGTAATTGACAATTAATTCGTACATTTTATGGTTGTTTTGTAACAGTTGTCAAATTTATTAAAAGAATTTCGAAGAAATTATCAGTGCCCTTCGACGCATTCGATTTGTTGTCATCCTCTATTTCCAAGGTCAATTACAGAGCAGCAACTTTCACACGAATATTAATTCACTTACTTAGGCTCGCTTATTAACGCGTTTTCCGAGTTTAAATTATATCCCCCTCCTCCTTCGGTGCCTATCGTATTTCTTAAATAATAGGTCAGTAATACTAAGTCTTAAGTAGGTATCTTTAACGTTTCACAAATATTGCACTATTGCAATAACTCTTGTTGCAAAGTTCATATTTGTTTATACTCAATAGCAACGCACTCGCCAAGAATATCTTATACATTAATTATATTTTCTATTTACAATCGATTTACTGTTTGAAAATAATTTTGAATATTCGTTCTCGATTTGTTGACAGCGTAAGCTAAACTTTCCCATGCACCAAACTTTAAGGTGGGATCGATATAAACACGGTTTTCTTAAGTTTTACACACATTTGCATAGACGATGATTATTATGGTTTAACGGCGCGTCTATGCCGAGGTTATATATTGCGCACATTAATTTTTACTTTAAACTTTGTTGATGATAAGTGGAGGACATGGGGAGGGGTCGACCTAAAGGGCCCGATCCGGGGGAGTCTGAAACTGGTGGGAAAGCCAGTTCAGAATGGGGACAGACCAGGGGGGGGGGGTGCTTTGGGCTGGTGGGACCCGATTTCAGGGGGATCATCATCTCGAGGGGGGAGGCCAGCCCGAGGGGCCCGCGAATTTGGGGAGGGCATGGGACTAGGTCGACCCTGGACTGCACATAGTTGGGACGACCTAAAGGGCCACACGTAATACACGTCAAGGTGGCAGTCCATTGGTGAGGCAATTTGCAAAGAAATGCGAATTAGGAAGTGATGTGCGTTATGAAAAATATCCGACCGAACCAGGTTCGAGCCCCGGTTCGGTCGGATATTTTTCACAACGCACATCACTTCCTAACATCCTGAATGGAAGTTTTCCACAGAAACCTACATTTTTTGTCTGGGGCATAACGTCGCACTGTTCTGCAGCGAGACTAATGGCGACGGATGAATGATTATGATGATGATTGGGAGATGATGGTGAAGAGTAGAATGATGGATGGTGGAAAGGAAGGTGGCGGTCGTGGCCTATTAGTAGGGTACCTTCCCAGCATTTGCCTGTCGACTGAGGGAATACCACGAAAAAACCCCAGTCAGGAAGGACGGCCGCGGGAATCGAACCCGGGCCTCCGGAATACAAGTTCAGAGCGTTACCACCACAATGACCACTTTTTATTGCCACATTATTTTTCAGAACACTAAAATCTATTTATAAATCGAGTTGGAACAATTTATCATAAAGATCAAAATTAGAAGATCCGCCATCAAAAAACAAAAAAACGACGCCCGCTTAGTAAATTACCTACCCAAAAAATCAAATAAACATTACACGTCCATATGTCAACCACATGATTTTTATGTAATTACATACTGATTTAAAACACATCATCACCATTGTAAAGCACATTTTGTTTGTCCAAAGAATTACGTCAGTTAGACAAGATTTGCTAATGGTTCGCCAAGTCTGAGCAGAGTATACCGGCTATTGAAGCAGGTTCTTAAGTATAGCTAAGATGACGTTTCAGAAAGAACCGTATCTCGCGAATCACGAAGTACAAAGCAAATATTGTCGGATATGTCCTCTTTGGTTATTGAGTAATAATTATCAAGTCATGCTGAGTGTGCCATTGAGCAGTCTTTGAAGCTTTATAGGATCATAATATTTAATTAATATTGATTAGTTTTATTGTACTATAGGAAAGGGCAATAAAATGATGGATATTTTATATTTTATAGTTGTGTTGAATGTCACATTATTGGATGAAGAATATAAATATGGAGATTTTTATTTAGCATATTTGCCACTTAAAACGATTTTACATAAATGTTTATTTCTTCAAACATTTTATTGAATATACCTACATTGATCTATGCCATCATAGCCATGATTGGCTAACCCGTGGTGACAAACATAATGAAAATAAATCATCATTATTCATAAAGAAATGCAGAACAATATTATATTTAATAGGTACCTACATAAACTCAGATGCACTCTTAATACGAACTTGGAGACAATTGAATGCATTACAATTTACATTTGTATACATTTTGTCATTGCGATATTAATGTATTCATAAGTTCATTCAAAATTACGTCCTTTTCTGAAAATTAAAAGAAATAATCATTTACATAATAGAAAGAACAATCACAATGGGTAGGCATTTCTAAAGACTCTAAATTACATACCTGCATTGATGTCAATAAATCACAATTGTTCAATTAATGAAACGACGTCGTCAACAACAATTTAGACATCCGACGACATTGGAAGTGACGTTGTTGTAAATGATTGATTGATTATAACAATGGGGGAAACACCAATTGAAAACCTAAACAATACGCAATAAATAGATGAATGCGCATTTGCAATTAGTGAAACATCTTTCCACAAACTATTCAATGTATTTAATCCATTCTCAGTTTTATCGGATTCAAAGAATTATTTTAATTAAATTTGGTCAGGGGGTGCGTGTTCAACAATATAAAACGAAATACATGATAGGATAAATAGAAAACAATATAAAAAATATTGCTTGGAATGTGTGCCGGTTGGCTCTACGATCATTGGTTGACTTTTGTCCCTGAAAAGGGAAATGGGTGCCTAATTTTCGAAATTCACATCCAGAAAAAGACAGCTGATGTTTAATTCTTTGTACAAAATATTATGTACAACTAAATCTTTAATTTTTCTCAGTCGAAAGACAAATACAGGTGTTTTTCTTACTATTATGCCACGACCACCTCATTCTCAATCCTTCCCTTCGTTTCTTCGCCAACAGCATACAGTACCTCAGAAGTAGATGGACCGATGTGCACTTCAATTATTCTCGAATTGAGCTCAAAAGCTATTAATTCTGACTTCATGCAATCATATTTGTAATGGAGACACGAGTTATTTTGTAAGTGAATACTTCAATATAACTGACTTCGGTCTAATGGTAATTCATAGAATTATACAAAATTTCAAAAGTGTGCACCGAAAATCGAAAATATGGATTTGCGCCCTTCTACCTCTGAGGTACAGAACTATATATAGACACGAAATCATCCATCTATAGGGAAAGCCTTTATTGCTTTTCTACATTTTAACAGTTGATTAGGAAAATCGAGAAAATGGATTTCCGCCCTTCTACCTTTGAGGTACAGAACTATATATGGACACGAAATCATCCATCTATAGGGAAAACCTTTATTGCTCCGCTAAATTTTAACAGTTGATAAGGACTATTGCCATGGCAACAACAACCAATGACATTCTCTGAATGACCGTATAGTATACCTACTTATCACTAGGAAAACGCTCTGTGTAACGCGTTGATGAGCGAGCACGGACAGGCGCAACAACTCGAACCGAAATAATGTCTATCGAAAATATCATTAAAAGCCAATAATTCTTGAATTTCGTCAGACTCAAGTATAAAAATCTCAAAATTGTCCTAAAACATTAGTCCCAATAACCATGCAAAGCTTGAACTTTTTGAACCTTTCTGATTGAACTGTTCCTCGTTAATATTCTAAAATCACATGATCTCTTTAAAAAAATAAACCTGGGACCACTCATATGATAAAAGTGTATGTACTTACACAATATTAGATCGATCTGTTGAATGGTCATATCAGTTTCATACGTTTGAAAGTTTCTACTCTAACTACCTTGGAACTATAAAGAGTCGAAGTAGCCGTGATCAACATTTTCGAGAAATTTGACAGCCAACACGCTAAATGTCCGTAAACCGTCAATAACTTTTGGATTTAAACATAGATTAGTCTGAAAATTGTCAAAAATGCAGATAATGTTAGTCCCAATGACCATGCAAAGTTTAAAGTTGATCAGTCATACGGTTCAAGACTCAACCGACTCAAGACTCAGACTCAGATTCAATTTAAAAAATGACATAAAAGATTTTTTTAAATTTTAACCAATAAGAGGATTTGGCTAAAACTTTGTATGATTGGGTACAATGTTGGTCGCCATGACTTGTCAAAATTTCAAATTGATCGGAACTACCAATCGAAAGATATTTTTTTTTAAATTTGAACCAATAACATGAGCCCGTTCAAAAACGATCCCAGGGACCGCATAGATTACGTTAGTATATGTGCAAAATTTCAGATCGATTGGTTGTGCCGTTTGACCTGGGCAGTGAACAAAAAAAAAAAAAAAAAAAAAAAACACACAGAGAAAGTGCCGTAAGAGTACCGTGGTGACGCTCGCTACGCTCGCTCAATTAGGACTAGGATGTTTAGAACCTATGAAACTTCTAAAAAGGCAGGCAAATAGTACCTTAAAACTATTAACTAGAAAAAAGGACAAATGAAATTTTATGCTATCTAATATTCGTCAACATATATTCGATTTATCGGTTTAGGAGTTGGACTTGGAATATATTAATTTCAATTATTGTATGAATGTGTCAATTATATCAAGTGCCAATAATTGTTGATGGTGCATCCAAATGGTGAATGGAAATTTTATGAATTGTGGTCTAGACCAAAATTCATTAAAAAAAAATTTAACTTGCAACATACCTTTCATATTATTTTCTCAAATAATTTTAAAAATGGACAAAAAGACCTTAAAGAAGCAAGAAACGGACTGAACTCATAAAAAAATATGAGAAATAGGAATTTTGAGGCAAAATGAAACACGTATTTTTGAAATCAGGAACACATAAAACATATTTATATCTCATTTTTAGACGTGCCTGAACAAAAAAAATAAAAAAGGATATGTCCTTATCATCCTAGCCATTACTTATCATTTTATCAGAGTCCTACCTATTGGAATACCGGCCCTAAATCGCATTCTCTAAACTATCGGCCGTCTTGCTAACAACATTTTGCGTCTTGTGTTCAGCTGCGTTATTTCTGAAGACACCGATGGAAGTATATTGTCTAAAGTCAATTACATCATGATCCTGTATAGCTTTTTCTCCGTCTGTTAACATCAATTCACTTTCTTATTATTGTAATAACACTTTTATCTTTCCATAAAAGCAAACGGTAACGAAAGTATCTCTGTAATCTTTCATACAAAACTACTCGTCAAAACCACCCACGAGCTATTCGTAATTGTTCTAACTGCATTTAAAGAATTTAATCAGGTGATTAAATGTTATATCATATCACAATCTTCTTTGAAACGAAAGTGACTCTAAATTAACTCTTGGGTATTTCTTCAATCAACCAAAACATCGATATCTACAGATCAATTTTGTAATTTTCATATAATTTTATGTTGTATTTTTTTTAAATGTTAAGGCTTCCAGCTTGTTACAAGCTTGTTAGTGTGTTTTAAAATAGTCACCTATCAATTTTGTGTGTGTTTATCATGCATTGTAACAATTTCCGTACGATGTTTTTATTATGTTTGTGCTAGAGGGTATAGTAGAGAGATGATTTTTAAACTGACGTCATTTTTGATATTGTGACCGTCTCAATAAAAATATACTATATTATGTTGAAGTTACAAAGTTGTATAAAATGTATTGAATTGTTTCGCAAGTTATTTTTATCTTTAGCAATTAATTGAGTACAAAAAGAAAACAGCACATAACTTGTATAAGGCGAATATTTAAATGCAATTTAGAGCAATTCATTCTTTACCACTTTTGTAGTCTAGGTATTCAACATGACGGGCACATTCTTACAAATGGCGGTATACATTATGATGTTCCTTCCACTTAAAGATTATCTGAAGTAACATTACTTTTATATAATAAGTTACGTATTACAATAACAATTTGAAATGCAGAAATAATTTCATTATTCCTCAATAAAAAAGCAGTTAACACATTATTTACAAATATTATTTTGATTATTGTGTACTAGGACAACGCTATGTGTGTAACGCGTTGATAAGTGAGCCTTCGTATTACATGCGAATTAATACATGCGACTAAAAGTTGCTGCTTGACCTCGAAAAACGATGGGTAAACAATGTAATCAAATGTGTCAAAGGAGCAGTGATAATCTTTTCGAAAGTTAATGGAATGAATTGGACAAATATATCCCAAAAAGGCATGAAATGTCCGTAAAATGTCAATAACTCTTGTAATTCTTATCAGATTTTGTCTAAAAATTGTCAAAAACACCTAAAATGTAAGTCCCAATGGCAATGCAAAATTGTGAAATTGCGGTTCGATTTTCAATTTTCAAAAAATAAAAGGAGTATGTTTAAATTTCATGTACACCACCTAGGTCGTTTTAACATGTGTGCAAAATTTTAGCTCGATATGAGAAACTTGTAAACCTATAAAGGAGAAACAGAATTACATGAAATAGATCCCTGCCAAAAGTCTATGCTTGATAGAACATCTCGCTAAATTACCTGAAAGCAGACTTACTATTTACTACATCAAGCTTCTGACAAGCTTTAGAACAAGTATTATATTTTATTTACAGCTTGTAAATATCTATGATAATTTTATGTTGCCAATCATTAAAATGAGCATCAGAAGTCATGATTATTAAATTATTAACAACACGTAGATTGATTAATAAGAGTTGATTAATACTTAATGCAATTGTAATCAAGGTCGATTATGAAGTGCAAGTTGCAAGGTGCATTTATTGAACTTGAATGACGTTTCATGAACTTAGGAATGACAGGTTTCTTGCATATGTGATGTCACATTAATTACGATTGGAGGGAAATATTAGATTATTAAGGTTTAACGGCGCGTCAACGACGAGGTTATATTGCGCACATTAATGTTTACTTTTAACTTTGTTGATGTTAAGGGGAAGACGTAGGGAGGGGTCAACCAAATGGGCCCGATCCGGGGGAGTCTGAAACAGGTAGGAAAGCCAGTTCAGAATGGGGACAGATCGAGGAGGGGAGGTGGGACTCGATTTCAGGGGGATCACCATCTCGAGGGAAGAGGCCAGCCCGAGGGGCCCTCGAATTTGGGGAGGGCATGGGACTAGGTCGACCCTGGACTGCACTTAGTTGGGACCAACACTCGTAATGTGAGGCGGCCCCTTAAGCCCCACCACCGCGTCAAGGTGGCAGTCAATTGGTGAAGTTGGAGGGAAAATGTTTCCAGGATAAAATAATAGGTAGTAAATCATTTTTCTCAGATGAGAATATATTTAACTAGAAAATGTGGATATGTGAAAATGTGACTACCTAGATAAAATTATAAGAGATTGATTTTTTATCATCCTATATCTTTCTATTTGTTGCTATGGCCACAATTGCGACTACAAAATGCCTAGGACATAGTCCCAGATCTTCATAATTTTTGGTATACTTATTGATATTCATGCCATACACAATCCCTGGAAAAATTATACACTTCTGGTTTCTAGTTTCTGAGATAATTTGAGTTTTCTCCCCTATGTTATCTTAATGGCAGCCAAGTAAAATCGAGAAATTTTTAAGCTCTAATGAAGTTCTAATTTCCTTGTACCGAAAGATGATACACATGATAATAATTCTGAGTATAGGTACTTTTGTACATTATGTATTTAATGGACCAATGGTGATGGGAGGAGTCAGTGTAGCATAATAGTTATCTTTACTCACACTAGAGCAGCACTGTCCATATAGTGGGAGAGGGAGCCAATCAAACGTGTGGGGGAAAAACAGTTGAATTTTAAAATGGATCCATTTGCTATTTGATTTCTATTGATAACTGTGCTGTCACAGCCTTCTTGACGGTCACGGCCCACATCCTTCTGTCATCTGTTTTATTCGTGACGTCACATAGCAAGATAATGACTAGTGGTCCATTGTTGCAGTATAGGGAGGTTATGAGGTTAAGTTTCAAAAGAAAAAGCTCTTCATCGAGCCACGAAGCAAAATTAAAGTTAAAATGCAACCTGACTGATCAAGCGAAGATCCTGTCACAACGATGGTCATTCAACAAACGCCATTTTATAAAAAATTAAATCCGAAAGAGTAAATTCTATGGTCTAACTCGACAATGTTGCTTCCACCTCAACTTTTTTAATGTATACATACTGGAATAACTCCGGTATTAAAAAATTAAAATAAAAAATAAACGTTACGAATACCGTAATGAATACGGGGCTATTTCAATATTAGTGTACATTTTCAAAACATTGCCTGGTATAGTCCTACAACCTACTAAAAAGTGGCAGTCAACTTCATTCCGATTTCCTTCAAAATGGAAGTATTTTCTGATTGTATTATTCTGCTCATGAAATCATTGTAGTCTAAAGGGAAGTGAATGTCTAGTTTCCATCTGTAGGCACAAATCATTGATAATACAGTATTAGACAACCTTCCTCGTATACCATTCCTTAAGCCCCATTTACACGGTAAAATTTCCTGTAAAATCTTTTATAAAATCTTTTCGTAAAATCTTTTCGTAAAATCTTTTACAGAAATAGAACATGTTTTAAATCATAAAAGGTTTTACACAACCCTTTTACAAACATTTTACGAAGATTTTACCATCAAATTGGCTTGTTTACACGGTAAAATTTCTTTTACGAAAAGATTTTATAAAAGATTTTACTGGAAATTTTACCGTGTAAATGGGGCTTAAGTCACATTTACCCCGTTTTACGGTACTAATAAATGCTAACTCCAAAGAAAAAAATCAATTATAATTTTTTGATTCCTATCCTTCTGCACTGCTCAAAATTAAAATACCAGTGTGAAAGTAACCCCAATCTACACTATCAGCTTTTGGTTGAGTAGATTGGTTATGCCCATGAGAATAACTTTACATTATCATCAACATCAAAGACTAAAGTTGCTAGTCTGAATCGACCATAAAAGATACATATTATTTTTTTACAGAGATTTAGTTGCAACATAAGAACGAAGCTCGAGTTTGTGAATTATATTTACAATATTTTTGTCGGCAAGAACTAACAGAAGTTTAAATCTTATTATCTCAGAACTGCATAATGTAACTTGTTATAACTTTTGTTTTTTTATCATCGTATCACTCTTTCTGAGCACTTATACAGAACGCTAGACATATTCTATGTTTTTGTGCAACTAAAAAAGGCCCGCTATGGCAGAATGAATAACGATTTTCTTGACCGCATACTGCGACGAAGTGGTCGGGAAACCCCGGTTCGAACCCAGCTCCGGTCATCCTGATTGTGCATTACATCGTGATTGGGAGGTTGTAATCATTCCTGTGTCATCTTCTCATGGCCATTACCGTCTTTACATCACGACTAGATTTGTTCTTTTCGACCTACACGAAATGAAAGAAAATGTTTAAACATTTATATTTTCTACACATAGGAATTTAAAAATGTGAAATTCGGCAAATTTGCCCTATTTTATGTAAAAACAGTTTAACGTCTTCAATAATTTTCTTTATGAACACTAAAAGATACATCATTTATAAAGTATATCTATCTTCATGTATCGCTATATAAATAGTTACAGACAAAATTAGTAGTAATATAAATAGCAAACTAATATTTTAAACGCTTTATCAACGTCATACAAACTACAAAGGCCTTTGAAAATTGTGTAATCCATAGTTTTCGGGTAGAAATAATTATTTTGTAATATTTATTACACTCATGTTGAATTAGTAATACAAATTTTAGTTTAAAAACAAAAGAAGAATTTGGGTTCCAATTCTGCAATAGTGTCAATTTATATTAAGGTTATAAAATCCTTGCTCTGGGCTAAAATCATTTGTTTTAAGATATTAAAAAAACTAATGGTGAAGTAATTAACACTATGAAAAGTTGTGTTTTAAAGCACGAAAAACATACGTGTGACTAGGCGGTATTGCAATATCAAACAATCTACTTTTAAGCAAAATATTTGTTTTAATCCGTGACTAAACGATTGTAATTTAATTCTTTTCAACAGCAACATTTTCTTCTACAGGTGCCACAAACAAAACCTGCAGCTCAAGGTGTATTGCCAAGAGAACTCTGCATACACCTCATCTTATCCAATAGCCACTGTCTCCCCCCACCTCCATCTCTAGTCTATAAAGTTCTTCAACGCTCTATACTCCGGTACAGTGCATTCTACCGACCGAGCCAAAACGTTCGTTTTCATTCAAACCACTTTCAAATAACATTCGAATTCTCCGGTACAGTGCCTTCTGAACAGCAAAACCAAAACATTCCACATTATTCAAAAAATTTCAAATAACATTCGAAATATTTCGTTTGAATTTCCAGTGCCTTCTAAAAACAAAACGTTCGATTTTATTCAAAATATTCAAAATATTTCGTTCGAATCTGTGTATGTGCGATTGTGAAACTTTTCATTGTCCATTGATTTTGTAATGAAAAATAAGAGACATGAGTTTGTGCCGATTTACGTCATCGATGTTCATGATTTTGTGTAACGAAAAGTGTGTGACAGATATTTAGATCTGTGAATACGTGTGAATTTTGTGATATTTGACTTATTTTGTTGCGTGAATACAAGACAGTGTGAGATCGGCCTGAAATTGAAGAAGGGGTCTTAGGAGACAAAATATAGGCTAACAAATCAAAGGTAAATTACACATTGATTATACTAACAGATTTGGTTAAGTATGAGGTCCATTTACTTCATGTCAACCAAAAATTTAAATATGATTTAAATATTTCAGAACACATTTTTATATTTTATAATTTTATGTTTTCACACGAAATTGCTTTTACCATAAATATAAATTTAACTTACTACATCAATATTTATTATTTACAAAACATTCTTACATGATTCATAATTTTTATATTTTTAAACGTATTCATTCACCGCGTAAATTTTCTTAAATTTATGATAATTTAAATTTGTTTACCTAAGTGTGATTAATTACGAACTGTGTGGAAATAAAATACAAATTATTACAAGAGATAACAGTACGCAGTGACCTTGGGTTGGCACGCATATAATTGTGTGGGAATTATACATCTTTCTTTATGTATCTTGCAAAATACTCTCTCTTTCATTAGAAACGTGTCGTACACGTGGACTTGAAACTTAAACACATAGCTAGAGACCGTTTAAATTAACGTCATTAAAAGTTGGCCATACCTCGGGGTCTAACTCTATTCGTGCAATATGTAGTTTCATGCAGATGTTTTTTTAGTTGACTTAAGAAATATTAACATTGACTTTAAAATTAAATCATTGCACAAACTCGAGGAAAATTTAAAATGTTCCCATTTCTCGCGATTCTTTTGCCAATACTGTTTTGAAAATTCCCACAAATTTGACAAATTAAAAGTTGTGTCAAAATACTCTTATTTAGACTGTTTTGACTGTCCAAAAGTTGCCAAAAAGTATTTTAAATCATATTTTTTCTTCTAAGAGTTCACTTGGCAGCAAAAGGCTCGCCGCCAACATATACAATACAAAATGGAGCCTTCTTGTGTGGATTATATAACCTTCTGTAGTAGCTGTTACAGATTCTGTACAATTCTGTAACATCCAACTAACCTAACCAAACTATCATATTCATTAATTCTGCGTGACAAAACTTGAAAATGTTTTAGATTCAGCTATTGCCGTTTATCAAAATTATAGTAAATTACCAATAAAGGTCACGAGCCATAATAAAAGATTACGTTTAGCCATAAATAAAACTTGAAACACTTTTTCTAGAATCATATAAGAGTTGATGTAACTGAAAAGAATGTCATAATATGTAAAAGAATTTTCAAAACACTCGATTTTCTCGCTTGACGAAACCAGTGAATCTGTCATAGTAGGTATCAGGTGGTCAGACAACGGGTGAGGGGGGGGGAGAGGGGGGGGGGAGAGGGGGGGGGTTATATAATAGATGTAATGCGTATAGACAAGGTATTAACTTAGGCGTAATCGTTTAATTATTGAAACATAAGAATGTAGCGGAATAATGTTTAACTGTAACTTCAAATGCAAGTAATTAAGTGAGCGAAGCGAGTGTTTGCGCTTGACTATTTTGGCTTTGACGTACATGTGCTTTTTGTAACTGTTGTTGGTAAGTTAGATGTTATACCGTTTCTCTAATCAAGCTGAAATTTGGTATACAAGTGTTTAGTTAAGATAAGACTAATTGTCTGGTTTATGGTATAGTTTAAAATGCTAATATTCCGATCAAGTGGAAGTTTTGCAACGTCATGAGGACAAAACCAACATTTCAGTAAAATTTACACATTTTCGGAGTAATCGCTCAATGAAGAAAAGCAGTTTGTCTTAAAAGGTCGTAATAAATAATGAATTCATGGCTTTATAACCATGATTAGGTATGTGGATTTTTACTTCTTTTGTTTTATTAGTATCCTTCATATTTATAAAAATTAATAAACAGCACAGTTCCAATTTTAATTGTTAGAGTTAAAGAACAAAATAGACTGTGTCGCAAATTTATTTGCATTCCTCAGATATCCTGGTAATAAATGTAATTATAATTAAATTGTATCCAATAAAACAAAATAAGCAACTGTTCGTATTCTCAGCTATATTTATTATCCAGAACTCAGAAAGCACTTAATCAATACGCATAAAAAGTTCAGTAAAACTGAAAAATACATTTACGTAAGATATTTATGTTACAATCCTAACTTGTAATAAACAAAGAAATGCCACATTCTAAATGATAAAATATCTCACTCTTATTGCTCATTATCTTATTCTTAGCTTCACTGCCCAGGTCACTGCGATCAACATTTCGATCTGAAATTCGGCACACTAACTAATGTCATCAAACCAGCAGCGATATTATTTTTTTTTTTAGTAATATTCTCGTATTTGTTGAAGTATGAAAATGAACCGTTTGAAATGTTGCAATATCATCAAAACCAACATTTTATCATATTTTACAAAATGTAGGGGAAATCAGTCAAAAACTTCAAGATTATTGAAATAGAATATCCGAAAATGTTGTTAGAATTGATAATTCATCAAATATAACTAGTGTTGGGACTTAAAAATTTTCTTGAAAATTTCAAGACCTGTTGAAAATTTTCATGAAAATTTTCATGAAAATACTCATTTACATAGGACCTTTTATCATATTTTCCATTTTTTATTTCGTAAAGTATTAATGGAGGTGTGTTACATTATTATGCGTGATAGAAATGTTTAAAAATGTCGGTGCACTTACCAGAAAAAAAAATAATAAAAATTACCTTCCTCAGGATTCAAAACATTGAAAATTTTCATGAAAAATTTCATGAGAAAAAATTTTCATGAAAAATCCCAACACTAAATATAACACAGCTGTTATACTTGCAAATTATTAAATTTTGAAAGCAGATGTAATTGGAGTAGGATGTTTTAATTAATTGGATCTATGTTGATTTATGTGGGTTATTCGCATTTCGGCTCGAGAATCAATGCTTATAGTGCATTCCATATCGTGATCTTTACGTCTTCATATCGTCTTAAACTTTCACAAAGGTAAATTTCAGTTAATGAAACTTGCAGCGTATAAACTGAGGCCGACCTTGGGTCTAATCGCCCATGTAAAATATCTGGGACTAGTGTTCGACGAAAATAACCGCTATTTCTATGAGTTAACCGTAGAAGGCCCGATTTCAGTTCATTGATTCTTGAGATAATCTCAAAACCAGCTTAATTTGTGACACCAATCATTTTTAAAGAGAATATCTCAATCGTAGCTGTATTGTTGACTTCTTTCTACCTCTGAGCAAAGATAATTAAAGCAAGAAGATGTTTCATGTAATGTTAAAATCTGTCTGTGAGAATTTGCGAAAAAAACAGAGTCCCATGTCTCATAATAAACCTCACCGCTAGATGTCTCTGTGTTTGGGGATCATTCTGGCAGCACTGCATTTCAAGATTTCATGGTGCATCTACTGTTTTGAACTATCTCTACCAGCATTTTCTTATGAAATATTTCATAGCCTGCTAAAATTTAAAAATAGCAAACAAAAGTTTCTTTGCCATGATAACATAGATTTTATTAAATTTCTCTCTCAATACATAACGAAATTACATGAGATCAATTGCATTTTATTCAGCTCAAAATTGTGTATATAAAAAGATACATTTAATTAGTCAATGACGATTACCAGAGCCATGAAACTTGAAGCAACTTCAGAACTAGCTTGGACTACTTCAAGGTAAACTGTGACTTGTATTATAGATAGATTACGCAACATTGTATTTGAGGGTTTTGAAGTCCAATAACATAAGTGGGAGAGAGACAGACATATATGAATCAGAGACATCAATTGGTGAGGTTTACTATGAGACATGGGAATTTGATTTTTTTCGCAAATTCTCACAGACAGATTTTAACATTACATGAAACATCTTCCTGCTTTAATCTAGTGGAGCGGTCGCTCCACCCAGCCAAGTCGTACTATACACTCACAGTCACTCAACATACCGTAAATGCCTAATAAACTGAGGAGCAGACCAAACACTTTTACTGTAAGCAACAACATGGCATTTTCGGCCTACTGGATCTTAAAATTGGAAAATCTCACATTGTTGTGAAATGTCTTAATTTCGAGCTATGGCCCACCCCACCCCATATACCAAATTTGGGAACAACAGGTTTTGCCATTTGCGAGCTAGAGGGCCATGAAAACAGTGAAATTATACCCCTTCTTAAAGCTATCTGATGATGATGATGATGATGATGATTCAGATATCAGGAAACATTGTTGACAGGGCCACAGCCTAAACGGCTGAACCGATCGACCTGAAACTTTTACCACATATGCACTTTTGGCGTCTGATGATACCTTGCCTCTTGTGATTTTTTGTGCCGCCATTTTTAAACCGGAAGTGACGTCATAACTCAAAAACGTCTGGACCGATTAGAACGAAATTAGCGCCATTCAATTTAGATGGTCATCTATATAAAGTATCAATAACAAAAATATTATTTTCTTATTTTCTAAACCGGAAGTGACGTCATAAATACGCAATATTTAACTTATTTCAAAAATTATACTTAAAATACATATATAATTAACTTACATTGTAACATAGACAATACAATTTATATATTCAAGGTAGCAGTGTTCTCGGCCGCCATTCCTGAAACCGGAAGTGACGTCATATATCTAAAACGCCTGTACCGATTGCAACTGAACCAGCTCCTGCGTATTCATTCTGCTATTTATTTGAAAAATCAATTGTGAAAAATGAATAAATAAATTAATGGTACCGGAAATGGCGGCAGGAACCACTAAATGAAACCGGAAGTGACGTCATAAATTACAAACGGCATGACCGATTTTACGGAAATATAGGGATTAGGAATTCAGATGGTCGTTCATGAAGGTATCAACTAGATAAAACTAGATTGTTTACTTATTACCTATACCGGAATTCGGCCGCTATTTCAAAACCGGAAGTGACGTCATGTATCGAAAACGGCTGGATCGATTATAACGAAACTTAAGCTATTCTTCTTGGATAATCATTTTCATCTTATACCAAACGCAACTTTTCATAGTAACCAAATCGGTTGAGGCGTATTTTTTTAAAGAAATTAGTCCCTGCTCGGACATGTGCTACAAGCTGTATGAATAAACTAACAAAAGAAGTGATATCCCAGAAAAAACACTCCGTGTAAAAAAGGCAGCCAAGTCTCTTTACTTTAAAAAAATTCAACACCGAAAAGGAGTGATATCAAAAAAGGAGCCAAGTCAATGACATTTCCAAATATTTAATCGTATTTTTGAAATAAAAGAATAAACACCGAGAAATACTTTACAAAAGGACTTGGCGCATCGTTTTTTTAAAGACATTTTTCTATTCATAAGCATAAGTCATTTATATACAACAGTCATTAAGAATTTTTAGAATAATAGGGAAACATCCTTCAATTACATATTATACATACCTACTGTAAAATATTTTCTATTTGAATATAAACGCGATGAAACTTGTTGTCTATGTTTTCTATAAATACACAATAGTTATCTTCGTAATATTGTTTCGTGGTGAATATAATTAAGTCTCATGCGTTATACCTTCTCATCATGAAATACATTTCAATTAATCCACATTTTATAACAATACATTTCACAAAGTACACAGTCACATTGTATTTCTATTAAAAAAAATATCTTTATACTTTAAAAATATATAATAGTGTTCCATAGATAGTTAGTAATTATTTGACAACGTTTCATGAATTCCTTCAGTTAAGATCAAATTATGAAAAGATACCCTTCTAATATCACCATATTAACAGTACTGCAAGAATATGTATGAGCCCACTTCCAATTGTTATTTAATTCTTCCATCCTTATATTACTTATCTATTACAGCATGAAATCTTTCTTCTCGCCATTGACAAAACTATAAAATAGCCATTACTAAAAGTAGCTTGATTCATAGATTCTAAATCTTATAGAAAGAGGAAAATGTACCTACTTGTAAATTTCTTTCCACTTTTAGGATAGAATTATGTCTTTAAAAAAACGATGCGCCAAGTCCTTTTGTAAAGTATTTCTCGGTGTTTATTCTTTTATTTCAAAAATACGATTAAATATTTGGAAATGTCATTGACTTGGCTCCTTTTTTGATATCACTCCTTTTCGGTGTTGAATTTTTTTAAAGTAAAGAGACTTGGCTGCCTTTTTTACTCGGAGTGTTTTTTCTGGGATTATCTTTACTCTGAGGTACATTTGGTACAACTAAAAACGGTATTACAACGGTATAAAACGGGGCTATTCCTATTGGTTAGGTTCCTTAATTGTTATTATCAATGAAATTAGAGCTCATCTACTAGAGTTAGATCACGCGTTAGCTCATACTTCATCGGATGATGCCATCAAATCTTTTTCAGCCAATCCGTTTCTTTCGAATACCGTTTTCAGTTTGGCCAAGTGTAAAGAGTTATTCTGCGCTTTATTTACTGATGGATAATCTAAAAGCAGTCCATGCTTAGGTACAAGTTCAATGAAACATGATATCAATTCCATGAACATTAGACAAAACAAAAAATGATCGTTGAAATAATCTGATTGACTGAAAATGTTAGATCGCAACATCAGAAGTAAGTCCAAGCGGTCTCCTTGTCTCACTCTAGTAGGTAACCTCACATTTCAATGATAATAACAAGTTTTTACGGAACATGACCAGCAGTCATTCAAATTCGTTCAGCGATAATTTCTTTTGTCAAGTGTACCTATTTCAAATTCTCGTTCATAGCGCCTTCCATAGCGTAAGAGTCGATAATACTCGCAGAAAATTTCGATTCCGATGTAAAAAAAATCCTAGAAACGAATTAAAATGCATTAGCTCTGGGTTGTACGTGACATTTTTGACATTTAATCGTGTGTTGCTTGTTGCATATACTCCTGTGAAGTAAGTTATTTTAATTCAAATATTGAAAACTACAAAAAAACATAAAAAGGCGGCCCCTACTTTTTTATTAACGGCTTGACCGATTGTTTTCAAAATTTAGCATCATAAAGATAAAGAGTAAATCTGTGCCTCTCTCTAGTGATCCAAAAAGATTATAAAAAAAGATTTTTCTCGTTTTGAGGAAGCTATCATGGGCAATATATGAGTCTTTTTGGCACCTCTGCCCTGAAATAACTAAATAAAAAAATAAACTTAGTGGCCACTAGAGACACAGATCTACTCTTTATCTATAGCCTGTGAAAATTTGAAGACAATCGGTAAATCCGTTTAGAAAAAAATATGGGCCGCCTTTTTGTGCTTCATAAAACATGGATTTCATCAAGTATCGTAGACTCTTAAGTTTAACATACGCACTACAATCTTCTAATCCATCTGTAACCAACATATAAATCCGATTGCATCCAAAAGGAAAGTATGCGTTAGCCGTCTCCTAGCAATGCGTTGCAACATTTTTACAAGCACCATTCCCATTAACTTCGTTCGTGTACTGGAATTAGTTAAGATTGACGATTGACAAATATTTCGTTAGACTTTTTAATTGACTCGGCTAACGCAAAGATCCCTAGATAGTTGGTGTTTATGACGTAATAAGAGAGGTATTAAGTGATTAAATTTAAGGTGGAAAAGTTGGAATTTTCGTGATTGACTAACGATGACTTCCGTTGAACTTGAGTCAGAGTTTTTTTTTATTATTTTATTACATAAGGATGAACCAGAGCGCGAAAATTAGGTTACATATTTATGAAAATTGGTTGGTAGCATGGTGAAATATATGCTACAAACGTTATTTATCTAGTGGAGCGGTCGCTCCACCCAGCCAAGTCGTACTATACACTCACAGTCACTCAACATACCGTAAATGCCTAATAAACTGAGGAGCAGACCAAACACTTTTACTGTAAGCAACAACATGGCATTTTCGGCCTACTGGATCTCAAAATTGGTAAATCTCACATTGTTGCGAAATATCTTAATTTCGAGCTATGGCCCACCCCACTACATATACTAAATTTGGGAACAATAGGTTATGCCATTTGCGCGCTAGAGGACCGAGAAAACAGTGAAATTACACCACTTTCTGATTCTGAAGATGATGATGATTCTGATGATATCACGAAACGTCGCTATCACCGCCACAGCCTAAACGGCTGAACCGATCGACCTGAAATTTTTACCACATGTGCACTTTTGGCGTCTGAGGTGCCTTTTTATAAAACCAACCGGAAGCCGCCATTTTAAAACCGGAAGTGACGTCATAACTCAAAAACGTCTGGACCGATTAGAACGAAATTAGCGCCATTCGATTTAGATGGTCATCTATATGAAGTATCAATAAAAAAAATATTCTTTTCTTATTTTCTAAACCGGAAGTGACGTCATAAATACGCAATATTTAACTTATTTCAACAAATTATACTTAAAATACGTACATAATTAACTTACATTGTAACATAGACAATACAATTTATATATTCAAGGTAGCAGTGTTCTCGGCCGCCATTCCTGAAACCGGAAGTGACGTCATATATCTAAAACGCCTGTACCGATTGCAACTGAACTAGCTCCTGCGTATTCATTCTGCTATTTATTTGAAAAATCAATTGTGAAAAATGAATAAATAAATTAATGGTACCGGAAATGGCGGCAGGAACCACTAAATGAAACCGGAAGTGACGTCATATATTACAAACGGCATGACCGATTTTACGGAAATATAGGGATTAGGAATTCAGATGGTCGTTCATGAAGGTATCAACTAGATAAAACTAGATTGTTTTCTTATTACCTATACCGGAATTCGGCCGCTATTTCAAAACCGGAAGTGACGTCATGTATCGAAAACGGCTGGATCGATTATAACGAAACTTAAGCTATTCTTCTTGGATAATCATTTTCATCTTATACCAAACGCAACTTTTCATAGTAACCAAATCGGTTGAGGCGTATTTTTTTAAAGAAATTAGTCCCTGCTCGGACATGTGCTACAAGCTGTATGAATAAACTAACAAAAGAAGTGATATCCCAGAAAAAACACTCCGTGTAAAAATACCAGCCAAGTCTCTTTAACTATAAAAAAAAATAGAAGAAATCTAAAAATTCAGCACTGAAAAGGAGTGATATCAAAAAAGGAGCCAAGTCAACGAATTTTCCAAATTTTAATCGTACCATTGAAATAAAAATATCAACCCCCGAGAAATACTTAAAAAAAGGACTTGGCGCATCGTTTTTTTAAAGACATTTTTCTATTCTTAAGCTTATGCCACTCACATACTACGTAGTTCAGAAATGCCTAGAAAAATTGGGACAAAACTTTCAAATTAAATATTGAACATTCTGTAAAATATTTTAAATTTAAATATAAGTACGCAAAGAAACATAGCATTGTCTTACAAGCAATAAATACAGAACAGTTGTGTTTGTGATTGGTAGGTACCTATAGTTTTGTGGGTACATCAACATACCTACTACAGCATTATACTTTGAACCTTCTCGCCGTGTAATTAATTGCTATTAATTAACATTTTATACCAAAAAAATTCATAAATTACATAACGTATTACTTTAGATAAAAATCTAGTCAGTAATTATTTGAGCAGCATGGCTCAGTGCACTAGTCACTTATACAAATCTCATTGACGGCCTTCTTGTAATGAGCGCTTTCGCTATTTCCCTCAGTCACGATATTGAGAAGTATGATTGATTAATATGACCCTAGAAATAGTGGCAATAACGAATAGACTAGGCCGCTTCCGTTTATTCGTTATTCGTGTATCCGTTTATTTCCTCTGAATATTGACAAAATACCAAAACTGCCAGTAGGTAAGAGTACTAGTTATATTAAAACGTAGTATGATTCGTCGATAATGAATGTGATATACTCAGGAAAATATACTTGTAGAGTTCTTCCTATACTTTTAGGATAGAAAAGTGTCTTTAAAAAAACGATGCGCCAAGTCCTTTTTTTAAGTATTTCTCGGGGGTTGATATTTTTATTTCAATGGTACGATTAAAATTTGGAAAATTCGTTGACTTGGCTCCTTTTTTGATATCACTCCTTTTCAGTGCTGAATTTTTAGATTTCTTCTATTTTTTTTTATAGTTAAAGAGACTTGGCTGGTATTTTTACACGGAGTGTTTTTTCTGGGATTATTATTTACTGTAGATGCACAAAATTCGACCGTCTTACGTAACTTATTATCAGTCTCTTGATGTTCAAGTTTGGCTTTGCTAGTTGCTGCCTTTTGGTTTAGTTATTAATTTTACAATGTACGAAGTTCTCCCACCACTATACAAGCATTGTTATAACAACTTAGTATATTATAAAGTAAACTAGGAAAACGCTCCGTGTAACGCGTTGATGAGCGAGCACCGATACGCGCAACATCGCCAATTGAGCACGATCCATTCAATCAAAGATATCTAACTATACATTATTACTGATTTTCATCGCAACTTTCCATAAACGTTCTGGAAAAATTGAATAACAGATCAATGTACCATGACTTCTCCATCAATCTTGTGAACAGATATTCAAAACACTTAAAATAGCAATAAGTCTGTAAATTCTTGTTTGATTAGGCTGGAAATGTGTAAAATATGAGATGTTACAATGTGCTATCTATAGTCAAAATGTTGCTTCTAACATAACTATGAAACACGATCCATATTTAAAAAAAAATTACACCTATAGATATTATGTAGGTAATAGGTATACATATACATAATGTACATCCCTTATGAATTGAAATATATTCCACACAGAATATGTTTTTCGTTGAAACTGAGAAAAGCCATCTATACACTTTGGTTGGTACATAAAACAATCCAGAAAGCAGTGGAATTTCCCGATACCATCAATGCTGACATCTTCAATTACTTTGAAAAATGTCAATAAATGCATAAGTTATCTAATGATAGGGCTGAAAACTTGTAAAATAAGAGAAAATGGTAGTCTTAATGTCCCTGCAAAATTTGAACTTAATCGGAGAATTTTGATTTTCGACCAATCGTGAGATATTTTAATTTTTGAACCAATCAGAATTCAGCTCTCAAAAACTATACACGATTAAGTTTGAATAATATTAGTATGTGTGCAAAATTTCAGCTCGATCGGAAAAAATTGTGGTCTGTGCCGTCGGGCCAAACACACACAAAAAAATCAGAGAAAGTGTCCAAAAGTGCAGAATGGAGACGCTCGCTACGCTCGCTCAAAAATATCGTCAAAAAAGCAGAGAATCACAGCTATTCTGCGTGCCAACAAGATGGTAGCAGGCAACAATGAGATGACATCACATGCAACCTATGAATTGATAAAAGTCTATTTTCTCGATGGAATGACCACTGCTTCTCGAATGTTTTGGCCTGTTGCAACGCGGAGTCTGCGCATCGTGGACCACGTGTGTCTCGTATCTGTGTCAGTGTGTTAGCACCTAGTCCTTGTTTACATCCAGCGCGCTGAGACAAGTCAAAAACTCTTGCTGCAATTTAGCAAAACCTGTTCTTGAGACAGACTTCGAATTAGACTCACTTTCTTTGGTGGTCCGAGTTGGCTGGGCGAGAGATATGAAATTAAAAACGATTTGCCTACAATTCGAGACTATACCAACAGAATGCTCTAAAAGATTGGAGATTTTTTGCAACGCCTCGCTCAGAAGCAGGGATGTAGTGGGGTCAGGGGACTTTTTTGAAGGCAGGACGACGCACTTGCTTCTTTTTGGGAAACATCCAGGGCGTGCCCTACCATCTTTTTTCAAAATCCATTAAATTCATCCATGGCTTACGATTTTATTCATAAATATGCATATAAATTGCATCTTATTTTTTGTTACATTAGAATTTTAAAATTTATTTTAAAACTCGGTCCCAAATGCGTAAAATCATAACTAAAATAGTTTTTTTTTTAAATACGCCGGAGCCAAATTGGATGACTCGCCCCCCAAACCCCTCGCAGGTCGTGAACGCTACGGATTTTGTTCTTTTTCGGCGCCCTAGCAATTATTTTACTAGCACTGCACAGTGCACATCTGTTCAGAAGGCTGTGATAAAAGCATTTTGATATTCGGTAAAAATTCAGCTTTTGGTGATTATACCTATCTAGTTTGTTTTTTTCGCATGATGAATCTGTGATGTTATGAAATAGTTAGACACTGACTGAGGTACGCAACAACAAAAAGACGAGAGTCAAATGTTGGGAAGGTCACAACCTCCTCCTTCCCAACCTCCATACTTACCTCTTCATCATACTTACTTCATCTACTTACCTCAGCAGTTCGACCACGTTAAACTATACTTTAAAATAATTGCTATTTATACACTTTTTTGTAGGGTGGTGTGAAGATATCGAAAATTTTTAAGTGTTGGAAAGTTTTACTCTGATTTCTAATCAAGTTCATGAGATTCACGCAGTGTTGAAAGATCAAGCCCATCACATTTTAGCGTGAACACATCTCAACGTAATTATCGTGGTTTATGACAGAAAACATTGTGCCCAAGGATCAGATTAGCGTGTCCTATTCTATAACTTTCATATTTCCGATTCTGATGGAATCAGATTCCATACAATGTTATTCCATATGGTCGTGAATCAGATTCCATTCAATGTTATTCCATATGGTCGTGAATCAGATTCCATACAATGTTATTCCATATGGTCGTGAATCAGATTCCATACAATGTTATTCCATATGGTCGTGAATCAGATTCCATACAATGTTATTCCATATGGTCGTGAATCGTATTCCAGTATAATGTTTTTTTTTAAAGTTATAGAATAGGACTCCAGGACAATTTTGTTATAAAATATCAATGTTATCCAGTTCGATACCTTTCTAGAGTAAACCTTTTGGTTTCAACGGAAAATTAATGAGTAAGCCTTTTCCTAGCTATCTTCCATTTCCTAGTTATTAGAAGTAAAGGGAAGTACAAAAATAGGGGAAGGTTAGATATGCAAATAAACCGCAAGTGTATTCTATCATAATAAAATAACCTGTAAATCGTAAAAATTGTTTGCGGTGTAATTTTGTTTAAATGACTGAATGAATGAGGAAGAATGACACTGGCTAACTCCGTCCTTCAAAAAGAGATTCCATTATCAAAGTTCTTGAACTTCATTGAAGAATTGAAGAATCAATCATTGTAGCGATATTCGCGAGTCATTCTGGATGACTGTGCAAGAATCATGCAAACTATTGCTGGTGCAATCTAACTGCAAATGTGATGAGAGGAGGGAATTAGAAGCTAAGTGGATCTATCAATGTGCAAGTTCTTCTTTCTTGAGGTTATTTTAACTTAGTGTTACGACTAGGGATGGAGAAAATATCGATATATCGATATATATCGATATCAAAAAAATATCGAAATATCGATACCTGAATATATTGAATATCGATATATCGAAATATCGATATATCGATATATCGATATATTGAAATATTGAAATATCGATATATCGAAATATTGAAATATCGAAATATTGAAATATCGAAATATTGAAATATCGAAATATTGAAATATCGATATATTGAAATATTGATATATTGAAGCCTTACCGGCCGATACAACTATGTTCTTAATTGAAGTTTATACCTACTATGACAAAATAATTCATGTTTGCAATGCAGCGTTTACCAGATGTATGGACAATTTCTCAGATTATTCACATTTCTTTCTTATCTGGCCGGTGACCCTATATCTTGGAATAGCTGTGTTATTTCTATTTACATTTTCTTTTGAAATTCCTAGAAGTTTTAGGAGCAATTTAAGGCATTTATGCTATCCTATATCAATAATTCCATACCTACATCGTAATATAATACTTCCATATCAATATTTCGATATTTCGACATATCGATATTTCAATATTTCAATATATCGATATTTCGATATTTCAATATATCGATACTTCAATATATCGATATATCGATATTTCAATATTTCAATGTATCGATATATCGATATATATCGATATATAAATGATATCGATAGTCGATATCAAAATCCAAGTTCGCTCCATCCCTAGTTACGACCATGGTTGAGGATTTTTAATTTACACACATTTTAATCAAACTACCGGGTGGCGCAAAAAAAATCCCCCTGATTGAGAGGTCACTATATCAAACTATTATAGATAGGGTTCTGAAATTTTTACACATATTAGAAAACATACCAAAATTTAATATGGGCAAGTTTCAAAAACATTACTATTGTAGGAAAAAAGTTACAGCTGTTCAAATTTGGTTGTCAAAAAATTGATTAAACGGAGCTCAAATAGCGCGCGCCGAGAAAACTTCCAATGACCGGGACGCTGTTTCTTCAAAACTACGTACGATATCAAGCTGAAAATTTCAAATTATATTCAAAATAGATTAAGATCGAATGTGTAACAATTTCAATCAATTTGAAAGAATGGAACGAAAATTATGGAACCTTGAGGTTGAGCTTGGAAACCGAATAGTGGGAAAAGGATCACTTTTATAACGTGTGTAATAAAAGTTTAGAAATAATCTTCATTTTCTGATTTTACGCTTAACTTCAAGATTCCATAATTTTCGTTACATTCATTCAAATTGTCTGAAATTTTTACACAAATGACCTTAATATATTTTCAATATAATTAGAAATTTTCAGCTTGATATTGTACGTTGTTTTAAAGAAACAGCGTCCCGGCCATTGGAAATTTTCTCGGCGCGCGCTATTTGAGCTCCGAATAATCAATTTTTTGACAGCCAAATTTGAACAGCTGTTACTTTTTTCCTTCAATAGTAAAGTTTTTGAAACTTGCACATATTAAATTTTGGTATGTTTTCTAATATGTGTAGAAATGTCAGAACCCTATCTATAATTGTTTCGATATAGTGACCTCGTAATCTGGGGGATTTTTTTTGCGCCACCCGGTATATACACACACAACTAGCATATAACACCATTTGTCCCTTTTAGTATGCTATTCTTGATTGAAGTTTCAATTTTACCACGCAAAATCAACTCATATTTGCCGTGTGTTCCATATTACATTCATAGCTTTTTCTTTCTTATTTGAACAGAACCTAATAATTTTGAACGGCCGTAGGTAATTCTAAAACATTTTATCTTTAAAATAACAATATTTTTAATATTTGTTATTCCTCTTCCGGTTTTAAGAGCGACAAAATATTAAACAAAAAGAAATCGGTCAATTGGTAAAATTGGTTTAAAATTATCTCCACAAACAACCGTTTATTATCAAAAAAATCTGAAAAATCATTTGACACAAAATCATACCAATTGTATAATTGTCTCATATTAAAAGCACAGGACAATTATTACACAATATTACAATTTTAATCCCGCTTCCTACAACTTCGATTTTCTTTTAAATTGTGACATCATTTAGACCTTGTCGTGCGTACTACGTCACAGTTTCCTGAAAGCAAATTGATTACTAGATGTCACCATCATTGATTGAAAAAGTAAAAAAATCGGAGAAGAATAAAGTGGGATGAACATTTACCTCTGTGACGTTATTACATTGAAAACATAGAATTATCGTTAAAGGAAACCCCATTGATGTAATAAAACATCAGTTTCAAACAATGATTTTAATAAGATTCATGTTTTGCGTTTGGAGGTAAGAATGACTCAGGTCATTGGTGTGATAAATGATTATTATAGAATTATAAGGAAGTATTATTTCAGTATATAGAGGTTTATAGTTTTACTGCTTAACAGTTGGCTACCCCAAGGTCAAATCTTTGGATTTCATAGTAGGAAATCGCTCTGTGTAACGCGTTGATGAGCGAGCACCGATATGTGCATCACCCAGTTTTCGTTATACCTTTGATGCAGACATCCATTTTGGACAAACCAGATTCAGTGATATGTGAAGTGAATGTGTCAAGTTGAATGAATGAATGAATTATGAATTAGACGGATGAATTAATTTTATTTAAACTGTACGGTCAAAAATACAGTTTATGTAACGCCAACTTTACTATAATTAAGCTCCATCAATTAAAATTTGTCCTATGTCAACAAATACAGTAATTATATTTATGTATTATCTTACAAAATAATTTGTGTCACTATTACACATTATAATTGATTGAAGACAGAATTATTGGTTTTTGATTTTACCTCAAGATCTTAGAAATATAAGATATTTATCAAGGGTATTTACAATGAAGTAATGAATCTCAGTAGTTTCAGTAATGATTGCTGCGGTTTTGGTGGTTGACGATCGTGTCCCTCACTATATATTGTTATTCTGATCGATTTCTGCTTCAGCATCTGTATTTTGTAAGTTATTGTTTACCAAAATGGCGGCATTCAATATTTATTCCTAGAATAACTTGCTGTTCCTCGTCTATGACAATAATTTGAAAATTTACCATTTAAATATTATAATTTAATTCGGCAAGTGATAGCTCGAGATGTTCTATACGGAACTGAAGACAATGTTCTTTTGTTTTTTTTGCCAATCACATTGTACCTATTCATTGGCGAATAAATAATTTCCTGTAGGAGCAAAATTCTTAGGAAATGAAACCGCTGTAATCATAAATTATTGTGTAGAAATATAAATAATAGTAAAACGTGAATGTGTGGCGTCGATAAACGAAACGTCGTATTGCATGTGAATTAAATGCTTGTAAAAATATGCTGCTCTACAGGCCTTGGAAACCCCTTTGAAGATAATCAAACGAAATGCGTCAAAAAAGCAGTGACAAAATATCTGAAATTTCTTTGAAATTTTAAAACATACGTAAAATGTCCGTTCATCATTAACTCTTGACTTTTTTTACAGATTCGTCTGAAGAGTTTCAAAAATATCTGAAATTTTAGTCCCAATAATGAAACAAAATGTTATGGGTAATCGGTCAAACGGTTCCATTTACATTTTTAATTTTCAGCTAATCACGAACTCGTTCAAAACCTGCAGATGGGACAGCTCATATGACATTTAGTGTGTGTGCAAAATATCAGATCTATTGAATGAACGGTGGGCCCTGGAGGCGCATTCTAGAACGTTTTCCCAATTCCATTCCTGATGGAATCCGGTCACGACCATAAGGATTAACATTGCACCGAATCAGATTCCAGCAGAATTGGGAATTTAAAAGTTCTAGAATACGGCTCCTGGGCACTACCTACAAAAGAAAGAGGGTAAAAATAAGAGGAAGTGACATCATAAGGGTTTCGTAGTAATTATCGTAGTAATTAAGATACAAATATTCATAAAATATCAGAATATTATTTTGCATTGATTCAAGCCGATACGGTAATACCCTGTTCACACTGAGGGTTCGATCATGATCGAAAATCTCGATTGCTATCGAAAATGTGTGTGAACTGAACTTAATCGAACTCGATCACGATCCAAATCTCGATTGAGTTGTAAGAACGCAATCGAAATTTGAATCATGACCGAACTCAAGGTCAAACAAAAGAAATCATGAATTTTAAAAACGAAAACTTACAAATTCATGCTCTAATTGCATGTAACAAGCATTATAAAGTTTACCTTGAATCTTGCCTCCATTTTGATTTCGATTGTAATTGAACTGGATCATGATCGAATCCTCAGTGTGAACAGGGGTATAAGACGATACTTCTTCCGCCATGATTGAGAAGTGTCAAAAGTGTCCACATGTATTTTGTTTCTGTTCTCCTAAGAACTCCACAAGCCATCACTGTACTGAAACTGAACTCTATGTTCCAGGGTCGACTGTCGGCCAGCTGAGAATCTCTTCATCCCCTAATCCGCACATCACACATACAAGATGTCGGTGCTAGTCAAGATGGCGATAGATCGCTACGTCAACTTCTACGACTCCATTACAGGTACACCATACTTCTTTCAAGATAGAAGGTATTCGATTTGTCCACATTGAAGAGTTTGGTACCATCGGACGACAGGTGTACCGACTGACAGGTCGAACTTTAAGTATTTTGGCACAGAGCACAACATATTATAAAAATCAATTTGTTACTGAACACGATGGGTACAAAATGCCTTCAATATGTTGTGCCCACATTGTGACAAATACTTAAAATTCTACCTTTCCGGCAGACCTGTCGTCCGCTGGTACCTATAAACTCTCCATACTGCAACCCTTCCAGATGGTTCTAAAGAACCATCAACGGACATCAACAATCTGGGCAATTGAAGGCTCCGGAGAAATCTTTAGTATGAAGAGAAATCACTCACATTTCAAAAGTACATCGATTTACCTCCATTTAAAAGTTAAATCTGAACCGTCAACGCGAAAACATAATGCTCGCCCTCGGGGAAAAATTCAATATTTTGCATTGCAGATGTATGTAAAACAAAGAATTCGTGCAAGCTATGAATTGTTAGGAAGTTTGGTGAGCGGTAGCATGGGACCTAGTCTTAAATTAATGGCACGTGTGGATGCCTATAGTCTCAAGCTCTGCAGAAGTTGCGTCCGCAAGTAGATATTTGCGGATGTCTGTCCTCAACACCACAAGACCGTGAGCTAATATCTCATGGACGGAATCCAGTAGACTCTGGGCACTCCTGTGTCTTGAACTCTTAATCTTCTTCTGTGTGCAGATCCTCGCGTGGACGACTGGATGCTGATGGACAGTCCTCTGCCGACGCTGGCCATGGTGGTGGTGTACCTCTACCTAGTTCTCATCCTTGGACCGAGGATAATGCAGAACAGAAAACCCTTCCAGTTGAGGAAGGTCCTGATTGCGTACAACGCGTTTCAAGTTGTCTTCAGTCTTACCATGTTGTGGGAGGTAAGTGTTAAGCATCTACAATACTTGATGATCTATATTTTATGTAGCACAAAAAGGCGGCCCCTACTTTTTCTAAACGGTTTTACCGATTGTCTTTAAATTTTCACAGATTACAGATAAAGAGTCTGTGTCTGCAGTGGCCAAAAAGTTTTATTTTTTGCTTAGTTATTTCAGGGCTGAGGTACCAAAAAGACCCATATAGCCCATGAATTAGCACCTCCTCAATACAAGAATTTTTTTTTTTTTTATTATTTTTTTGGATCACTAGAGACAAAGATTTACTCTTTATCTCTATGAAAAAGGTACTGGCCGCCATTTTATATTTTTTTTTGTGGTTTTCAATATGTGTATTAAAATAACTTACTTCACAGCAGTATATGCAACATGCAACACACGATTAAATGTCACAAATGTCACGTACAACCCAGAGCTAATGCATTATCATTCATCTAGATTATTTTTTTTTACATCCGAATCGAAATTTTCTGCGAGTATTGTCGACTCTTAAGGCCAAACAATTGACGTAACGGCGGCGTAACACTAATTTAATATTGAGCTAATATTGAGTTATCGTTAACTTCAAATGGAAGCTCCAAGCATAGCTTCCCACATTATGTTTTTCCTGTCAACGTCGAAAAAAATCTAAATCCAAACAAATTATGGTACCTAATTCTAAATAATACAATTCCTACTAACAAGTTATCAAGGGACATTATTCAATCTCTTATTTACAAATTTTAGTATGAAGTTGTAAAAATATTATCATAAGTGGTCTAAGTAAAGATAAAGCTAATGATATCATTAGATAATGCTATTAACTATTTAACTATCTGTTTTACTGCTCAATTACATACTATTTACCTTTTACAACTGTGAATTATAACATTGACGTTCTTTTACTTACATATTATACACAATTACAGCTCAACTCGCTGTTGAGCGCCAAAAATCATAACATCTCCTTTATAATTGACTGGGTTTTTTAAAGAATTAATGTTCATTAATGTGTAGGAGATAATTAATGTTATTTCTTATTATTTTAAAGAACAATTTAATTAATTGTAATAAATTACATATCATTTTACAATGACTATCTACTATATATAATATAAACGGAAATTTTGAAAATATCCAAACATTTTGTACTTGCACTTCTAGGGCCCGGGTTCGATTCTGGAACAGTTTGAGGTTTTTTCGAGTTTTCTCTCAGTCGAGGGGCAATTACTGGGAAGGTACCCTACTATTAGGCCACGACCGCGTCCGTCTCACCGTCCATCCTTAAATATTCAGCAATCATTCATCTGTCGCCATGAGCCTTTGCAGAAATGAACCCATAAAGGAAATAGCTGAGTTCACTCTAAAATCGGTTAAGACAGCCTCCATTTCGAAAATTCGATCCAAACCTTTAAGTTATGTGCTTTCATTAAAATCCAACTAATAACCTAACCTCCATAATGAACTCTCCCTAAACGCACGAAACACATTAATATAAATATTGATATTGAATTCAGCTATTACCTCATTCGCGTCATTCTTTCATATTTTTCTACTCCACTAATTACAAAATATCTTAAATGTCATGTAAACAATTTTATACAAATCTCGGCTGCATTGCAATCTGATTGCGCTATAACTGTAGCTCAGAGATAGAAGGGCGGATGTCCATTTCTATGATCCTTGAGTTGAATAAAAAAATCAGTATCACTGGTTTCATTCAATCACATTTGTAAGGGTGACATGCATTCTTGTGTAAGTGGATACTTCAATATAGCCTTATTTGTTGACTTGAGTCAAATGGCACTTGATAAAGCTTGACACTCAATAAATATGTAAAACGTAAAAAAAAAAAAAAAAAAAAAAAAATGACTTCCGCCCTTTTACTTTTGAGGTATAGATATTATTGCATAACGATGGCATTTATGACATTCATAAGGTATGTCATATTATTTATAATTCGTATCATGAGTAAAGTCAACATTTAGTCAGATTGAACAACCAAACCAAATCCTACTCATGTCACCATTTGTGGAATATGGAAATACGCATAACAAATTCTAGAAAAATGTCAGTTTAATTTTGTATGACCTTTGGATAATCATTGCATTTTTTCTTATTAATACGACTAAAGATGAGTAACCTTACTAAACATTATTATATTGCACGCACTAGGAAGCCAATTACTAATCAATGCATTATTGTAAATCGTTTTTATTGTAAAGGTAATTTGTCAAATCATTTAATTTTATCATTATTTATATTAAAATATCATTGCCATTTTTAATACCATTCTCATTATCATTAACAATGTAATAGATTTAAGTAGAATTAACAAGTATTATTGTAGATAATTCTAAATATCTGCATCTGTTCATATAAATCATTGGCAAAAACAAGCTCTAATGATAACCTCTGTTGTGAATGTATTACAATATGACCTTTCTGAGATCTTATGTTAAGCATTGATCAAATTAATAAGACGTATCCCAACAGACCTTTTCTGAAATAATCTGGGTTGATCTGGGGGCGTATTCTAGAACGTTTTCCCCAATTCCATTCTGATGGAATCCGGTCACGGCCATAAGGATTAACATTGCATGAAATTGAATTCAAGTGTAATTGGGGATTTAAAAGTTCTAGAATAGGGCTCCTGAGTTCTATATTTTAACTTTAAATTTACTGATTCTGGTAGAATCCGATTCGGTCATATGGATTAACATTGCATTGAATTGAATTCCAGTAGAATGAATGATCCGTGGTTTATATGATTGTAGGCTTCAAACTTTTTTTTAAACGCCATAAAAGTTAAATAATGAGAACTCATAAACATTAATATGCGGCCTAAATAACTGCACAATTACCCATAACTCTTAATTTCTTTCGATTTATTGCATAATTAAAATAATGAAACTGTAGACATGTTGGTATCAATTACTCAATTAAGAGTTTAAATGCTAAATGCAGCTTCATGCAATTTTATGTATAATAACGAAACCAAATTTCAGCTTGACCAGAAGGAACTTTAGTTTTCAAAGCTAAGAAGCTCTTTTGGCACGGACCTCTGTTTCTTTTTATTCGGACCATTTCTGGCCGTTGCAACCCTAATTTTTTTAAATCCGTGTATTGGTTAAAATTTAAATAAATCTCCTGATAGGTTGAAAAATTAAAATGGTCTTCGATAAATCTGATCAAACTCATATTTTGCATGGTCATTAAGACCAACATTGTCTCTAATTTTACACAATTTCATCCCAATCAGTTAGGTAATAACGTATGAACTTATTTGCCAGATATGAAGTATCGAAATGAATGTTTTCCACTGCAACTGAATCTGATTTGCTTTATGTACCAGAGTGTTTAGATGCTATTTTATTTTCACGTTTCAAAGAAAATCAGATACTTTTATGTTGATTGAGTGGATCATATTCCAATTCAATATGGACGCATATCTTTTCTCTCCGGTTCGAGAATTTGCACATACCCGTGCTCGCTCATCAACGCGTTACACCGAGTGTTTTGGGGTTAGTTTCCCTCGTATATGGTCAAGTACGAGGAATCACGTCGAAACACGTGTTGCTTACGTCACTGCTTGAACTTGATCTGGTCTCGTGGACCACTTTCCTCCGTGCAAGACGCATCGGTGAAAGCGAGAGTGGTTACCATGGAGACGGAGGGAATTAGAGGTGCGTCGTTAATTGCTCACCGAGGACGTAACTGAAATGAAAGAGGTATTCGTGGTAGTTGAGATTGCATGCTACCTTGATGGACGAATAAATTGATAGGTTTTAAATGTTTTTAATTATTGAGGGTTATGAAGGTTATGGAGGTGTAGATGGTGATGTTTTTTGATGATTATTATACAGGGCATTGAGACAAATTGTTTTCAATGATTGAACGTGAAGATATTTAAAATGTTTTATATCTGAAGCTCCAAGTCCGTGGTCTTATGGCATTTGACATTGGATACATTTCCGAAACTAACAACGAAAATAATATTTATAATTTTTTTTTCTGAAACAATAACTCTGCGACATTTGTTACTTTGTTTAATTTGTTAATCTTTTTATAGATTGAAATTTGGAAACGTATTTGTCATTACATTAAAATATGTTTGTAATTTTTATTTGCCAATTATTGAAAATTATAAATGTAATTATGTATGTAACAATAATTAATTCAATGTAGTACATTTTCGATTTACTTAATTTGTACCCTTCTATAATTATACTAGTTGCGGTTTAATTGGTCTTGGGATATTGTGAAAAGAGCAATAGATTACAAAATATAAACAATTTAAAAAATTAATTTTGTATTTCAGAATTATTCGTTAAACAAAATATCGACGGAGCATTTCAATTTTTCATTAATTTTCTCTTACATTACCCTTACATTCAAGAGAACCTAACTTCCCACATTACGAAATTAAATGTACACAAAATAATATTATGCACTTACTAGGTAGTTATGTCCAGTTGACCAATAGATATAAAAAGCACAAGAAGCATTCAGATAATCCTTGGTATAATTTATTGTTGAGATGAAGGTGTCAATATATTTATTACTTTCCAAGTAGGAGTGGTCTTTTAAGCTTTAACTCGGGACACGCGTTCGTCAATACGTGCCACTCACGAACGGTACACCAAGACAAATTGTCATCTCCTTGCACGTCTTTTTAAGTTGTATAAAATGGATCGTTGTTTGTCCCCCTTGACACATTTTTTTAATTTAGATCCTCTTAAATGTTATTAATATTAAAACATTAACCACGACGCCGTTTTGTAATGGAGAGTTCAAACTTAGATTTTTTGTATCTTTCTTACAATCAAGTAATAAATGCAATATCCACCTTGATTGAATCACTTTTCTTCAAATGCCACCAATATTTCTTTCTGTATCAAAGTGATCTACTAAACCAAACAGTCACACTTAAAGACTTAATGTACTTTCGACACTTAAAAATCATGGAATTACATAACACATCGTACATCTCCGAACATTTAGTCGATCATTCTTTACTAAGCAGACAACAATGCCCAAAGAGCAATCCATTCTCTAGTACTTAGGCAGTGTTGAATTCAGACATTTAGCCCGGGGAGGCAAAATTATTATGCACAAAATAAAGAGTTATAGCTGGACCCAAGAGGGGGATGAGGACTTTGCCCCCCCCCCTCCCCCCTTTACCAGAAAACTGCCGCACAGCGAAATGTTTGAAAACTGATTGTTTTAGATAAAAATCATTTTAGAGCATGTTGGGTCTGTTAGATCTGCAATCTAAAGTAGGTCTAGAATGACAAGATTGACATTGCAAAAGTGGTGTCAATGTAGGGGGAAAAGTAGGGTTTTGACAAATGTTTTGGAGAATATGAAATGCAGAAAGAATCGATTCATGCAGAAATTTGCACAGAATATTCGAAATGTTGATGGATCTTTTTAATTTAAGAAGACACGTGATTTTCTCGCCGGGGAGCACTCGCCCCCCCCCCTCAGCTGTACCTGGACTCACACTGCTTCAACGAAAAGGACACATTATTAAAAATGGGGTTCTTTTTTTAGCGGAATTTTCGAACATTTTAATACATAGTTGGGATAATTGTTTTATGATTGGTTATATTGATATTAACTTTATTTGACACGGATACTATTCAAGAAACGTCGATTAAAATCAAGCTACTCGCGACCGCATTCTAGTTCTATAATTGCAAATAAAATATTCTTGTTTGGTTTCAATTGATATTTGGAACGTAATGCTCTCCGATTTACCGCGACAGAAAACCCGCCCCTACAATTAAGCAGTTTGAATTCTTATTTGGAACGTTAAATGTCAGTTCAAATTGCTGTTTGGAACGTTTTCAAAAGTTTCCCGCCGTAACACAATTAAAGAGTTTGAATTCATATTTGGAACGTTAAATGTCAGTTCAAATTGCTATTGGAACGTTTGCTCTAGTTTCCAGCCATATCAAAACTTTAAAAAAAAATCCATTTTGGAACATTAAATGTTTCAATAGTTCAAATTGCTATTTGGAACGTTCGCTCTAGTTTCCCATCATAGAGTCCAGGAAAACTACAACAGCTTAAGGTGGCTGGATCAATCGAGTCAGTCTCAGATTTTCATAATTGTTTGTGTCCTTATTTATATTCATGCCATACACAATCCCGGAAAGAATTATACATTTCTCGTGTCTAGTTTCTGAGATAATTTGAGTTTTCTCCCTCATGTTATCATAGCAGCCAAGTAAAATCGAGACATTTTTAAGCTATAATGAAGTTCTAATTTTTTTGTGCCGACAGATTTGAACAAAAACTTTTTTTCTTGTAGATATACTATCAGGAAAAAAATTTAAAACAATACCAACGTGTGCTATTTTAAAAGTTATTACCAAATTCGCAATGATTTTCCTATACCTCCTATGTTAAAGTTTTGTTCGTGTTCAAAATACATAAAATTTAAAACTCATTATTGGGCGGGCGTTGCGAACTATAGGACATTATAAAAGAATCTTTTGTACTTAAATATAGTTGAAATATTAGAAAACGTTTTTTGACCTTATAATTTCAAGAAAAAATATTTTTGTATACATCGATCGATCCAGCCAACGTTATATTAAAAAGTTTGAATTCCTTTGCGCAACTCTGCTCGCGCGTTTCCCGCCATCTCGTGCTTGACGAGACAAGAGATGAGTGAAAGTGTAACGCGAAACACATAACCGCTGATGTAATGTAGGAAGGAAGTGGGCCAATGCGTAACCTTGCCGTGTTCAAGGTCGCGCAGGTGACCTCAGCTTCCTCTCCGAAGTCACCGACCTCGATGCGACTGACAGGGTCGTCATATCGCCCACCTGAAGACTTCCGGTAACACTTGTATTGGCTGGGGATCGAGGAAGCTGACAACTTGCAGAAAGTGAATCTTGTCATGCAAACAATTAATAATCGTGATTTTGCGATCTTTTGTTACGGGATGTCAGGGCAAAACTAACAGACATTTCTTCTTTCGCCATATATTTAGGGTAGGCACTAATATATTTTCGCACACATTTTTATACTGATGATTGTAAAAAGAACTTGCATGAAAAATGCGGGAACTTTTGAGGACAATAAAGCGGGAAGACCGTTTTTTTCTGAGGTTTAACGTCGCACTGTTCTGCAGCGACGCTAATGGCGACAGATGAATGATTATGATTATGATTGGGATATGATGGTGAAGAGTAGGTAAGGATGGAAGGTGGGAAGGAGGCGGTCGTGGCATATTAGTAGGGTACCTTCCCAGCATTTGCCTGTCGACTGAGGGAATACCACGAAAAAACCCCAGTCAGGAAGGACGGCCGCGGGAATCGAACCCGGGCCTCCGGAATACAAGTACAGAGTGTTACCACTCAGCCATACCTGTTATTTATCCAAGAATTTTATCACAAAATTCGTTAAAGGTCTTGAACAGTGAATTTCAAATCATTTATGAAGTCAGATACCTACCTATACACACAAATAATATGCAAATGCAAATATTTAAATAATTATTATATAAATCACGACTTTTTAAATTCCGTATACAATTTCTTTCAAACCTTCGCTGATACTACTTTATCCTTTTTAGAGTGTAAGTTTTTAGTTACTTTGAACATTTTCGAACCGATTGTAAGCCTTATGAAACCGAAATGGAACCGGAACCGGAACCTTTACCGATATTCATTTGGGTTCCATTCCCCGGTGCAACGTTAGTGTTGCGATTTGAAAACAATTTCCTCAAGTTCCTTTCTGTATTTGTATGATGAAGTGAACTTTTCAAAGCTTGTTTCAAAGGGACTTCCCCGCACTGGTTGTACTGATGCGTTGTCTGCATTGTTTCAGCACCTGATGAGCGGATGGCTTCTGGACTACAGCTACAAGTGTCAGCCTGTTGACTACTCCCACAAGCCGGCTGCCATGCGGGTAACATAACCCTACATCTCTCTATCACAGTAGCCCTTTTCACCGTCATTCCAGGCATATTTCAGCCGAGCGCTTTTGTTGCTTGATGCAGACACTTTCTTGATACGATTGGAACCGTAATGGGTGGACGAAAGTTGTATACATTTAAAAAGGACAAACTTAGACTTGTTACTTGATCCATTTTTAAAATGTATCTTCGTTTTTTATAATAGTTGTTTGAATTTTGGTGAAAATTTGCTAATTTTTCTCTCTGGGCGCCGTATAAAAATCATTTTAAAAATGTGCGAAGTATAGCAATCATGGACATCCCTGAAAAACATGCTATTTAAATGGGTTTGGTCTCCAATTGTTCCATATTTTTGCGCGGTTTTGTTGCGAAAACCGGTGTCTATTTAACAAAAGGCACTAAGCAAAATAATAATAAAATATTACTAATACAATCAGACTGATCATCTGAACATCTGTCCAATTGGATTTTTTTTCATTCTCAATTCGCTCCAAAGGCCGAGCTATCTTACCTTACATCATTTCATCTGTAATCGATCCCAAAAATGTGTCTGCAAAAACGTTTAACTTCTTTCACCTTGATAATGTCTAACTGAAGAAGCACCCTCACGGCGTTCTTATTCGGGTCAGGGTAGACTTTGTCCTCCAACCATTGCCTGCCAGTTGCCGCTTCAGTTTTCAACAAAAGGTTAGAATCAGGTTATTATGCAAATAAGTTATTATGTTGGTCACCACTAAAAGTAACCACTGACATTCTATTTGCTTAGCAAACGATTTAATTTACTTTTTATTTAAATCAAATTGCCTCGAGGTTGATGAAAAAGGAGTATAACTATTTTTGTATTCATTTATATGAGCTTCAGGAGATGAAAGTATAATATTGATCAATAGATTCAATACGAAAAGCAATCCCTCTGGTAATTGAAACTATTGGCGAATTAATACATTTACTATACTTTGGCGCTTGTTGCAGGCACTTTTTTTGGATACGATTGAAGACAAAATGGTTTGACGAAAACATTTGAAATTTTAATCATGATGAGATAAAAGACAAACTTAGGGTTTTATCACTTGGAACATTTGTAATTTTTTGATTTTCTTGTCTCAATGGGTGCCGTATGGAATTTAATTTTAAAAATGTGCCAAGTGATAACCCTAAGTTTGTCTTTTATCTAATCATGATTAAAATTTGAGAACAATTGGTTCACGGGTTTAGTCTCCAATCGTATCGGAAAAATCATTGTTTTGAGCGGTTTTGTTAAAAAACCGGCGCATAATTATAACAAGTCACGAAGCAAAAATGAAAAAGTGCTACTAATATACAATCAGACTGATCATGTGAACATCCTATCAAAGCTACACCCACTTATAAAACAATTTATCTCACTAAATTTTCGAAAACGGCCGAGCGCTTGCATCACCTTAAAATAAGAAATTGTATAATCATTGAAATATTGTCTGTCTAGTTGTCATGTCAATGTCTTGGCATCACAAGATGTACTCAAGATGAACTGAATGTGTGTTGTAGATGGCGAATCTCTGCTGGTGGTATTACATCTCCAAGCTTACAGAGTTCATGGACACTGTAAGTATACCTTCATTGTTGTTTGTTTATACATTGTTGTACATTGTACATCCATTTCTGGACTGGCACTTCTTCTTTGTTACACCTAATGCACTGATTGTGGTTTAATTAAATAACAACTATTGAAATTAAAACCCCAACTAATACAAATGAAGTATTTCAGTGGACACTTGCTTAAAAATTTGGTGAAAATTAGAGAAATTCAGTAATCCGATATGCTGTTTATGTTCAGTATTCAAAAAAATTCGAATGACACAAAAAATATCAAGCTGAGCTTCCTTATCTGTATTTCTCTATTTTGTCTACTACTCAACTATCTACATTTTGGTAATTATTAGGTACGGAATAATGTGGACTTTCATACATTGGCGTGCGGAGGAGTGGGGGGAGGCAAGGGGGCTCTTGTCCCCCCTCTAGAATTCCCCAAAGACCAAAAATTAAGAAACATTAGTACTCGAAAAATATAAATGCATTATGTTTGACCTTCTCATAGAAAAGTTGATAACTTCTCAATATTCTCAATAATTCTATTAAAGTTGAATAATATTGCTCATCGGTAGAAAACACATTTTTAATTCTTTTGTCTGTTCCAAAACACACAAAAATTATCCGAATTGAGTTAAAATACACCAAATGTTTTCCTGGGGGGACCCTCCCGATGGACCCTCCATTGCCCTTTTACAACGCGCCCAGCTTTACCATGCATAATCAACTGATGCATGTGCAAATCTTGATGTGTTGCATAGTTCATAAAGAATTCTTACGGTTACTGTCGCATCATATTACTAAGAAAGTTGGAGGAGTGGAAAGTTCAATATAACCCAGATTTACAACTCCATGACCCGTCTTTACGGAGCATAATTCTAATACACTTTTATCACATTGATGATTAATTCAACTAGGTAAGATGGGACAGCATCATTTCATTGATATGCATCACGCATTCATCTACACGTAAGAGACGATAAATATACTGTAATGGTACATTATGTATGACTCGACGATGTTAAACTTTTAAAAATTGATTTCTTGTGTCGGCATAAGAAATACTGTGTGTGCTCATTCTCGAGAAATAATTATAGTTGACGAAATAAAAACTTTTATTTTTGTGTATTGTTTGGACGCAAATATTGTATTTATATATTGTTAGTATTCGTTTGCACGTGATGTCATCTGTTGGCGGCCACCATCTTGATGGCACTCAGAATTCTCTGCATTTTGAAGTTATTTTTTAGTTAATTGATGGCCTATCTGGGGAAATTGTATAGGCTCCGGAGATATCTTTAGTACGAAGAGGACTCACATTCATTCACATTACAAAAGTACATCGATTTACCTCAATATAGTTATAAATCTGACCCGTCAACATGCCAACAAAATGTCCGTCCTCAGGTGGAAAATTCAATGATTTTGCATTGTTGATATAAAACAAATGAAGTTCGTGCAAGCAATGAATTCTTCTAAGGTCCACTCAATAAATAGCAAACTAATTTTAAAATAGTAAATAATCGTAGTTCATGACCAACAACATTCGTCAGCATTCATTCGTGAATGATGACATTCATGGTCCTGTAGCGTAGGAAATTTCGTACATCATCATCTTTTCGTAATTTTCTAAACTCGCTAGGCAACGGAATTTCAATATGAACTTTTTAATTTTTGTTCAATTAAATATCATTCTATTCATGTTCATAAAGTATTCAGAAAAGTCCAAAAGTCATACAGTAAACGAACCCAACGGCATACACACACCCAGCGTCTGTTATGGATAACACAGTTGAACTTGCCAGTTGCTGCCGTTGGGCCAGAGTGACTGGGGTGTTGGGGGGTTAGTATGACGACCGCCCTCAACCTGTTATCAGTCTCTCGACGGCGCGGGTTGTGGAGGCTCGTGCTGTGAATGTTACACCGTCCTTCGGATGGGACGTTAAGCCGTTGGCCCCTTGGTATCTTTCGTCAGGAGTAGGCTACATGCCGGTACCGGGTTTCCTCTCCTCCCTTCTCTATATTCTCACTTGTGGTGCCTCGGCTCTGTTGAGAACACATACTTAACACTTTCTTCTCTAGATCTTCTTCGTGATGAGGAAGAAGGACAACCAGATCAGCCTGTTGCATCTGTACCATCACACTCTCACCCCTGTGGAGACTTGGGTGCTGTGCAAGTTCCTGGCTGGGGGCCACGGCACCTTCTCATCATGTACTTCTACTTCTCCCCTAGATCTTCTTCGTGATGAGGAAGAAGGACAACCAGATCAGCCTGTTGCATCTGTACCATCACACTCTCACCCCTGTGGAGACTTGGGTGCTGTGCAAGTTCCTGGCTGGGGGCCACGGCACCTTCTCATCATGTACTTCTACTTCTCCCCTAGATCTTCTTCGTGATGAGGAAGAAGGACAACCAGATCAGCCTGTTGCATCTGTACCATCACACTCTCACCCCTGTGGAGACTTGGGTGCTGTGCAAGTTCCTGGCTGGGGGCCACGGCACCTTCTCATCATGTACTTCTACTTCTCCCCTAGATCTTCTTCGTGATGAGGAAGAAGGACAACCAGATCAGCCTGTTGCATCTGTACCATCACACTCTCACCCCTGTGGAGACTTGGGTGCTGTGCAAGTTCCTGGCTGGGGGCCACGGCACCTTCTCATCATGTACTTCTACTTCTCCCCTAGATCTTCTTCGTGATGAGGAAGAAGGACAACCAGATCAGCCTGTTGCATCTGTACCATCACACTCTCACCCCTGTGGAGACTTGGGTGCTGTGCAAGTTCCTGGCTGGGGGCCACGGCACCTTCTCATCATGTACTTCTACTTCTCCCCTAGATCTTCTTCGTGATGAGGAAGAAGGACAACCAGATCAGCCTGTTGCATCTGTACCATCACACTCTCACCCCTGTGGAGACTTGGGTGCTGTGCAAGTTCCTGGCTGGGGGCCACGGCACCTTCTCATCATGTACTTCTACTTCTCCCCTAGATCTTCTTCGTGATGAGGAAGAAGGACAACCAGATCAGCCTGTTGCATCTGTACCATCACACTCTCACCCCTGTGGAGACTTGGGTGCTGTGCAAGTTCCTGGCTGGGGGCCACGGCACCTTCTCATCATGTACTTCTACTTCTCCCCTAGATCTTCTTCGTGATGAGGAAGAAGGACAACCAGATCAGCCTGTTGCATCTGTACCATCACACTCTCACCCCTGTGGAGACTTGGGTGCTGTGCAAGTTCCTGGCTGGGGGCCACGGCACCTTCTCATCATGTACTTCTACTTCTTCCCTAGATCTTCTTCGTGATGAGGAAGAAGGACAACCAGATCAGCCTGTTGCATCTGTACCATCACACTCTCACCCCTGTGGAGACTTGGGTGCTGTGCAAGTTCCTGGCTTGGGGCCACGGCACCTTCTCATCATGTACTTCTACTTCTCCCCTAGATCTTCTTCGTGATGAGGAAGAAGGACAACCAGATCAGCCTGTTGCATCTGTACCATCACACTCTCACCCCTGTGGAGACTTGGGTGCTGTGCAAGTTCCTGGCTGGGGGCCACGGCACCTTCTCATCATGTACTTCTACTTCTTCCCTAGATCTTCTTCGTGATGAGGAAGAAGGACAACCAGATCAGCCTGTTGCATCTGTACCATCACACTCTCACCCCTGTGGAGACTTGGGTGCTGTGCAAGTTCCTGGCTGGGGGCCACGGCACCTTCTCATCATGTACTTCTACTTCTTCTCTAGATCTTCTTCGTGATGAGGAAGAAGGACAACCAGATCAGCCTGTTGCATCTGTACCATCACACTCTCACCCCTGTGGAGACTTGGGTGCTGTGCAAGTTCCTGGCTGGGGGCCACGGCACCTTCTCCAACCTCATCAACAACATCGTGCACGTCATCATGTATTTCTACTACCTGATGTCGGCGCTGGGACCGCAGTACCAGAAGTACCTATGGTGGAAGAAGCATCTGACCACGGTGCAGCTGGTGAGTGTGCAGGCAAACTTACCAAAGATAATTGAGGGGCCGCGTCCATCAACAGGCGCGCAGAGCAAGCCATACGTTCAGTGGAGTGTTTACTTCAACGCCTGACAGTTGGAGCCTGTGTTATTCCTTCCAAAATGATTCTAAACGCAATTATAAGTCTAATTACCCCCATAATTTTGCATTGTGTAATATTAAAGTTTAACGTCAAACATATCAGTAAGCCAAACCGCAATTAAAACAAGAAGATTGAATATTCGGATCTGTCTGTGAGAATTTTAGAAAAAAAAACTAAGTCCTGTCTCATAATAAACCCCCTATGATGATTTGTGATGATCATTTTTATCATGATGATTTACCCCCATGATGGGTTAAGGGTTAATTTTACACCTGCATGGGGCGCCGAAATTATTTTAGTTACAGTACTGGTTAAATTAATTGCTTAGTTACGGCACTATGAGCTTTTACAGCAGAGCACAGACATTTATAATGCATAACAAATAATTGATCTAATCTGATTCGTAGCAGATATTATACGGTGTAATCTGTACCAGTTTCATTTCAAATTAATTCGCTGATTTTTTTTACCACCTTCAATTAATTACCTATAGTTGAGCTATTATATTGAGCACTTCAATACTAAGTATTTTTTCTTTCAAAAATCTAAACAACTTTCTATAGGAATTTCGTGGTGGTCAAACAGGCTGCTGTAGCGTCTTTCTAGGCACCAAATACAATTCCAGTCTTGTGTGTAGGATGGGGTTCGTTATTTGTACCCTGGTTTCAATAACAAATGTCGCTTTTTCACGCAAACATCAAACTCAATTTATAGATGAAGAATATGAATATTTAGTCACAGATAATTTATTCAGAGTGTCTTGGATCTTAGTTCTTGAACTATAAGTCACAAACTGAAATGCGAGTCTCGATTTTGGTAATTATTAAAACTCTACAAATATCGTAAATTATCCATAACAATTTTTATCACTCAAATCATGAAACGATTCTTATGGATTCTCAAGGTCATCTACCACCAGACAGCTCCTAAATAGATGTGAAGCCAAATTAAGAGGCAAACGGAAGTGAACGGAAATCGCATGGTTCATCATAGCGTTTTTTTGAAATTTTGTCTTCCCACTTAATAATTTTAAAAAATCAGATAGTAACGACCCATAACAGCCTAATAGACTAAATAATGCCGCAAACTGGAGTTCATTATGACCTCAGATGCAACCTCAAAGTGTTAAATACGATATTTTTTTATAAAATAATCGAAAATAATCGTATTTAACACTTTGAGGTCGTACCAGAGGTCATAATGAACTCCAGTGTGCGGCATTATGTGATCTATTAGGCTGTAATGGGTCGTTACTATCTGATTTTTTAAAATTATTAAGTGGGAAGACAAAATTTCAAAAAAACGCTCTGACGAACCGTGCGATTCCCGTTCGCTTCCGTTTGCCTCATAATCAGTCAACAAGATTTGCCCCCAGAAAGGCGGTGGAATCTGCCTTTAAAAATATACGTTATTTCTTCCCACAAATTTCAATTAATTATTTAAAAGACAAACTTTTAGGGTTATCACTTGGTAGGTAAATTTTTAATTCTTTGCTGTGTTAATTAGTAATAATTAGTGGATTTTTGGTGTAAAATTTCTATTTTATTGTCTCACTGGGTACCGTATGAATTTAATTTCAAAAATGTGACAAGTGATAACCCTATGTCTGTCTTTTAACTAATCATGATTAAAATTTGAGATCAATTGGTTAACTGGTTTGGTCTCCAATCGTATCGGAAATTTCATAGTTTTGCGCGGTTTTGTTGAATAACCGGCGCCGAATTAACAATGCAAGAAGCAAAAATGATAAAGTGCTACTAATATACAATCAGACTGATCATGTGAACATCCTATCAAAGATACACCCAATTGAAACAATTTTTCTCTCTCAATTTGCTAAAACGGCCGAGCCGAGCGCTATCACCTAAACATCAATTCAAACCCTAAATCGAACTAATCCACGCAACTCCTCGCTAATCATTAGATACATCATAATCCAAATGGTCAACACATTGTATAAAACCTCTAAACCACGATCAAACTAAATGACTCGGCATTTTCTTCACATACATTCATTATCCTTGCCGTTTCATGCAGAACACAATTCGTTTTCTGAACCCATTATGTCTAATCGAACGCTTACTTTCCTCAGATAGTCCAAAGCTCATTACATAAATACTTAATTCATGTAACGATGAAAGAGCGAAACTGAAGACGAAGAAAAAAAAATCAGATTACGTTTTTTAATAGTCTCCATTTCATTCAGAAATATGCTGTAAGTGGGTGAGTAGGTCATGTTATGCTAAGTGGTGACCACTGGTGATGTAAGAAAAACCACTAGGTAGTTCACTTCCTTGTTAAATTACAACAAACATAGAAGATTCTTAAGTCACACGGACATTAATTAATTGCTAATTGATTACTTGGGAAAGTATTGCGTGTGGGATAAATCTGTGCGTTGATTTTAATCTCTATGATTTAATTTAGTTTGTTGTTATGATAGTAATTTGTGGAAATGTGAGGCGTTACTATATGAATAGATCACAAAAACTAGATTATTATAAAGAGTAGCAAAATATAGTGATGATAAACCTTGGCCAACTGCCGACAAGGGTCAAGTTTTAATCTTAAAATTAGGTTTCTACTAAATGTTTATTTCAAGTAATATCAAAAACTTGTCAAATTAATGTATTATAATCTTTATTATGTACTATTTTATTAATTAAATAATAAGGTAAGACATTATTTTGAAATCATCAATTGCCATCCTTCATAATCATTTTTATAGCCAAACCAATTTTTAATATTCATTGTTCCTATTTTAGCTTAACAATAGATTTGTAATTAATAGTTTAACCTTAATAAATTTGATTGTATAGCACGCTGGATCCAATTGTGGTCAACCTTTTTTTAAAAAAAATGACAGCCGTCAATAAAGTGATTTTCTCGGCGCTTTCAATATAATAAATTCTCAACCAAAAAGAGAATATCATGATTTTTAATGACCTCTACAAAAATGTTGATCACTATCTGGTGCAGTTTGGATGTTATGTCTTGGCAGTTCAGCAATTAAGTATTTAGCACGATAATAGCAAATAATTAATCATTGATTTGCCAAACAAAATGTTGATATTATACATTTAGAGATTTATTGTGCCTAAGATAGGTAAAATATAGAAATATAATTTGTGAATGTGTAATAGGGAAGTCTCGTGAAATTTTATTCCAGTTAATTTGTAATTATCAACATAAATAACAAAACACACTTATCGTCAGCGAAATTTAAAATTCTCATTAATAAAAATCTAATTCAAATGTCATTAGATATTTTGGCGGGAAAAACGGCAGGCAAGGAGAATCAGAATTGTGACGTCATTTCCAAGCCTCCAACAATGTGTTACCATGGTGATTTCTTTGTTGCCACGGCAATATAGCTAATTATAATGTCACTGTCAATTTTCCTGTTTTAAAATTGTAAGAAATATATCAATCTTTGTAAATTAATTCCTTGACAACTATTCATCTCCCAACAAAAATAATACCAAATCTGTGTTCAGCAACATCTCAACTTTCATAAAATAACTATTATTCTGAAATCTTATTCTAATGAGACTTCCCTATTCTTTTAATATTAAACATGACATTCAATTCCTTGATTAGTATAGACTATGGTGGTGGTTGTGTACCTATACTTCTTCATAACAAGCGTGATTACATAAGTTGAAAATGTAAATTAATATCTATTAATATCTATAGAATATAATTGGTTGTTGCCATGTCAATTAGTACTAATCAACTTCTAATTAAACATGGCATTGAAAAATTGTATTAAGGTAACTGATAAAATGATTATGATGAAGATTGGGAGATGGGTCGTGGCCTATCCGTTCGATACCATCACTACATTCCACCAAATAAACCCACTAAAATGACCAATATTTAAGTGTAGCTAACGGCTGTGGGTAACCGAAATCTCTATATCCCCATAAGCTACCCAGACCGTATGATTATGAGACAGAGCTCGTGTCTTTAGACATTCTACTACTTCTTTCACAATGCACACTTTGCCATATACCTACACCTATCCAACATATATCCCATAAGCACACTTTCGCTTTCGACAAGGGAAAACAGGTTTACAAATACACGACAGTAGAGGTTTGTCTCTGCGGTCATTTTTATTGGAATTCTTGCTCTTTCGTCATTAAAATGTGTGGTGAGTGTTTGACCTTAATTTAAGAGCGGTAATCGCATCGGTTGAATCTTTCCGTGATGTGTTACTCCGTGATAAATTGTGTTGATTGAGAGTTTTAAAAATGAGGGAATATTGTGATGAGATGTGAGATACGTGACTGCATGATAGATGTGCAGGACAGAGAAAGATATGGGAGTGTGGCTTGACAGAAAATGGGACATAATGGACCCTCTCTGCCTTCTAGATATTCAGAGAAGGACATCCAACAATTTAAACAAATGTATTTTCGTTACCTTTGTTTGCATGTTTGTGGATGTCTCGTCATATTTTAATCGATGTTGTATTGTAAAATGTTTAATCGATTGATCTAATATCTGCTTCAGATTTTTGACAGAAAAAACCTGTTCTAAGATGACAAATGATTTGATTTTTTTGGGTCTGGGGGTTAACGTCGCACTGTTCTGCAGCGAGGCTAATGGCGACGGATGAATGATTATGATGATGATTGGGAGATGATCGTGAAGAGTAGGTAAGGATGGTAGGTGGGAAGGAGGCGGTCGTGGCCTATTAGTAGGTTACCTTCCCAGCATTTGCCTATCGATTGAGGGAATACCACGAAAAACCCAGTCAGGAAGGACGGCCGCGTTAATCGAACCCGGGCCTCCGGAATACAAGTTCAGAGCGTTACCACTCAGCCATACCTGTTCCGTAGATAATGTTAAAACAGATCTGATACGTATTGATATTTGTTTCAGCTCCAGTTCACTCTGGTATTCATCCACTCGGCTCAAGTTCTGATCGTCGACTGCGGCTATCCCAAGCTGATCGCCGCCTTCCTGTTGGTTCACTCAGTCATCTTCTTCGCCCTCTTCTTCGACTTCTACCAACAAGCCTACAAGAAGAGTCATCTCAAGAAGATCGACTAGCAGTGACGTGTTTGCATTGTTGTCATGGCAACATAAAGAACTGTTTCAATTGTTGTAAAAGGAACATACTTTGGGTGGAGATGAGGACTAACTAAAGAATTATTAATTAAGTTTTCAACTTCCGTAATAGGCATTTTCTACATTATTTTTGCTTTGATGTTTGCAAAGTAATTTATAGTTACCTATCAATATATTTTGGTAATTTATCTAACATTTAAAATAAACAACACAGATGATACACAGAAGATGTTTCAATATATTATGATTAATGCAGTGATGTATTTGAGACATAACTAATCACGAATGAGGTTAATGTTACCATTAGTTTGCAATTTATGCTGTTTTCAGTATCTATGTGCTATGAGCACGAAATAGTTTATAAAACTATGGATAACTCAATAAACTACTGATTATTATAAGTATAAATCTTGATTGTCATGTAGAGAATATATTATACTGGGTGGCGCAAAAAAAAAACACTCCGGCAGAACTAATAATAGATGAAGAGCTGAAACTTTCACAATTTATAGAACAAATATGAAAATATAAATGTGCATTTTAAGAAATATTTGAGTAATGAGAAAAAAAGTTACAGATATTTGAGTTTTAGGACGTTGAAAAACAGTTTATACCAGCGTTCAAATAGAATGAATTTAAACAAGAATCGGAAGTTTGTTAAAGAATCAGCTGTTTTTAGTGAGGCGTGGATTCGAGATGAGAAATGGAGGGAGGAATAAAGTGGCTGAATTTCCACAAATCAATTGGAATTTAACTCCGTTCATGCACGAATGTTACATAAAATCACGCATATGCTCACTTCAAATAAATTCAAGATAGAATCACATAGAATTATTAAACATAAATGTGTGCTTATTTATATATTAAAAAATCAACTATAATTCCTATACTAAAACTACAAATCAATTACTTCAAACAAATCAATTTCGTCTGGTTTAATCTGTTTTTTCAACTGTAGCTTTAATCATTTATAACTTTTTTTTCTATTCAACAAAATTATGTTTTAAACTTGCACAAATTAAATTTTGACCTTTAATTTTAAGCTATATCGATAACAGTTTAAGAAAAAAGAAGTTTGCCAGTAAGAAGTTACTGACCTCTCAAACAGGGTGATTTTTTGTGCCACCCGGTATAAGTAACCTGTCACTTTATAATTTCTTAAAAATTGTCTAGATTCTTTCATCTACGATCATCCACTTTACATGAATTAGTAACTAACGTGGCCTTGTGACGCAATTACCATAATACCCATGCTAAATGATCGGTCTAACGGTTCCAGTTCATACAGATTCTCGTTCAGAAAGAAAAAACTACAAATCAATATTACGGTGAAATCAGTGCACCGATTTTGCTAGAAATCATTAGGTAACAGAACTAGATGGAAAATAATCTTTTGTGTAAAAATTGGCCTGATCCGTTATTCCGTTTGACCTGTAATGCAAAAAGAACAAACACACCAACAAATAAACAACAACAACAAAAATAAACAATCAAACAATAATTTATCAAACAACCAAACAAACAGACACAAAACAGAGATTCGAGCCATAAGTTTCAAGAGGGGTCGCTGGTTCAGCTCACGTTTACACCAGTTTATAAACACATATGTTTTAAAAAATGTTACTTTATAAATTCCCCCAAAAATGGAGCATTTTATTTAGATTTTATTCCCCTTCTCTCGTGATAGCAATTATCCACCCAAAATGTACCAACCCGGTGTTTAAATAGAAATGAATGCAATGTTTTTGGTGATTGTCCTGCAAGAGTGTCGGAATAATAATGTCGTGAGCACATGCTTATTATGGTCCATGAATTTTAGTTACCAATTGCGCTCAATTATACAATATTGACCAGAATGATTGGCACAGTTATTACGTAAGACTCGCGAAATCTAGGTAATAACATATCTCTGAGACAAGTCGCCGAATTGGCATTTCGTAGACTCACTTTTTGTGCACAATCTGCGTGATTATTTATAATTGTTAATTAATTGTTACCTAAATTATACAGGTGTAGACATGGGCGTCCCCAATATTTATGTCAGGGTGGGGTAACACAAAAAGTTAGACAATGTTTAAATGGCAATTTTAAAAAGAGAGAAGTTTATAATTGGTCCAGAAAACAAATATTCAGCTGTCAAATGGGTCAGCCTCCCCCTCCCCCCCCCCCCCCCTAGTTTGAGAAGCTAAACGATTTTTTGATTTTTAAGTCATGAAAGATGATATTTGGGAGTTAGTAAAAAAGTAATATTAGTGCCTGGTAAAAAAATTAAAAAATATATAATAATTTAATTGATAACTTATTATTTATTTAATTAAAAATGTAATCATAAAAAATGTAAGTGCATTTGCTCAATTTAAAATCCTTGGGTTCAACGGGGTCGCACCTTCCCCCCCCCCCCCCTTCGGGCGTTTATTATACAATACCACAGAGTTATTATGAATTGATTTTAAAAACAAAAAAACATTTAGTATAAGTAGATAATTTAAAAATCGAATTTTTCGTATATTGACACACTTCATTAGATGATTTGCTGAAAACGGAATCCCCACAACAAATTTGCACAGTTAACTCTAAGTAATGACTAATTTACTTTGCAAATTGAAAAACAAAAACAAAAATAAAAACCATGTTCAAATGTGTACAATTCTGCAGCACGTATTTCTGCAGTTAGGTATGTCACTTCTTAGTACCTAAGTACACTTACACAAACTATAGAGCCGGTTACAAATGCAGGTTCTCTAATACAAACCTAAGTACCTAAATAGCAAAATGTTTGCTAAGAAATCTATTTTATAATAATGCATGTTAAAGACTAAAAAAGGGTTCAAATAATCCTGTAAATTATGATAATATTTTATCATATTCCCGATAAAAGATTTTTTCAGGTCTTATTTCCATAACATGATACCATGTCAAATATTTGTGCTCAAACTCGCACAAAAGGCTCCCCTGCTGGTTAGGCAACCAATGTTGCACAGCTGTAAAACGGTTGCATACCATCCAGCAGTATATTTAATTAAACCAACCAGTGGTCTTACAATTACATTTAATGTTCAATGGTCTTACTGACAATCATTTTATGAATACCTATTTATATATTTTTACATTTAGAGACCCAAATATTATTGTTTAATTTTAGGTCTAGTCGATTTAGGTATTATAGTCTTTACAATAGAGATGCATTGTTAAACTAGATAGGTTACTACAATGAACATAGTTCTTGTACCTAATTGTATTATTGCATATATTATGTATTAGTTAGTGTATTATTATGTTGGAATTGTGTGACTAATGAATCCTATTGTTTTAACTACCTCTGGTTTTATTTTAATTCCTATCCAATTACTTTTATTTCCAAGGCAAGAAAAGAGAAAACTATTTGAGCTAAGACCAATTGACATAAAAAATTATTAAAGAACTTAAAAGAAATATATGTGGGCTTTATGTTACATATGGGAGCTGTTTATCAACCAGTAATTAGGTTTAAACTGTCATTCAAGGCATGTCATTGGTTATGCTAGGGCTAGGATGTTTAGGACCTATATGAAACGTCCAAAAAGGCAGGCAAATAGTACCTTAAAACTACTAAAAAAGGACCACAATATCTCGAAAAAGGACCAACCAAAATTTATGGTATGTAATATTCGTCAACATATTATTCGATTTATCAGTTTAGGAGTTGGAGTAGGATTACAATTTGTGGTCTAGACCAAAATTCATAAAATTGTTGTTGAACTTGCAACAAGCATTTTATATTATTTTCCCCAATAATTTAAAAAAAGGTCAAAACGACCTTAACATAGCAAGAAAAGGACTGAATTCCTAAAAAATTTGAGAAAAAGGCATTTTCAGGCAAAATTAAACACACATTTTTGAAATCAGGAACACATGAAACATATTTATATATCATTTTTAGACGTGTTTGAACAAAATCTAAAAAAGGATATGTCCTAAACATACTAGCCCTAGTTATTGCTAATCAACTCAGCAACTGTTTAAAATGTAGCAGAGTATTGAAACCTGGGCCTAGGTGCATGGCGCAAGAAGGAAGGGCCGGAGGTAGCGTTTTCCTAGAGGTAGATTATGATTGTGAGATGTTGATTGATGATGATGAAGAATAGCCAAGGATGGACGGTGGGAAGGAGGCGGTCATGGCTTATTAGTTGGGAACCTACCCAACATTTGCCTCGCGACTGACGGAAACCACAAAATAACTTCAGTCGTAAAGGACAATGACTGTACAAAACTTCAGTTCAAAGCACAGAGACACGACTACCTACGTGAACGAGATAAAATTCAGCAAATCAAAGTTTTTGGGTTCGAGTCATTGTTCAATCTGTTGTTTGAAACATTTACAACTTTGTCAATCAAAAATGATTGTCGCTTGTCGGTTTGGTCTCAACTGTATTATATTGAATGAAAATAGAAAGAAACGTGAATGCATAAGTAGACTTACTTCAAACTTGCTCCCCAATGGCCTGTATTTTGCAGGGTTGTTAAAAATGATTGAGATCTAAAAGAAGGGCCAAGCAATAATATATTGTTGAAACATTTCGCACTTAAAATTCGTGAAATCATTTCGCCATCATCGAAATCATCATCATCATCATTCTAGTTTCATTCCGATCGGTCAAGCCGTTTTTGAGATATGACGTCACTTCCGGTTTCAAAATGGCGGCTTCCGGTTGGTTTTATAAAAAGGCACCTCAGACGCCAAAATTGCACATGTGGTAAAAATTTCAAGTCGATCGGTTCAGCCGTTTAGGCTGTGGCGGTGATAGCGACGTTTCCTGATATCATCATCATCATCATCATCAGATACCTTTTAAAAAGGGTGTAATTTAACTGTTTTCACGGCCCTCTAGCCCACAAATGGCATAACCTATTGTTCCCAAAGTTGGTATATGGGATGGGGTAGGCCAGGTCATAGCTCGAAATTAAGATATTTCGCAACAATGTGAGATTTTTCAATTTTGAGATCCAGTAGGCCGAAAATGCCATGTTGTTGCTTACAGTAAAAGTGGTTGGTCTGCTTCTTAGTTTACTAGGAAAACGCTCAGTGTAACGCGTTGATGAGCGAGCACAGAACATGCAACATCCCCATAGAAACGATGCACGACACGGCAGAAGACGATTTTCTCTGCAATTTTTCAATCTCCATAATACACTGGATGAATAACAGATCCATTGTGTCGTGAAGTCTTACCTACATACCTTCTCCAGAAATCTCTTGTGACATCCCATACTAAACTCGTAAAATTACAATTAATACTTGACTGATTGGGCTTACAATATGTAAAATTTAAAAATAAGTTGGTCTTCATCACCATGCAAAATTTGAACTTAATGTGAACATTTTTATTGTCGACCAATCAGAAGACATTATTTAAACTTAAACCAATTAGAGGATTTGGCCTTCGTACTGCATCCGATTTTATGCGCTAGCTCAAAAATGCTTTCATTTTACTGTACATTGTGGATAGCTTGGCTGCTCTACAGGCCTTGCCTTGGAACAGAAGCTTAAAGAAGGCAGGGATGACAATTTAGTATACATTTTTCAAGATTATGGAATAAAATGACCTTAAAATTACAAAACTTTTGAAAATGACGACAGATTATACTGAAAATTGGCAAAAATACCTAAAATGTTGGTACCAATGACCACGCGAAGTTTTAAGTTGATCGTTCAATCGGTTCTAGTTTAAATGTCAAAAATCACATGAAAAATGGTTTTAAAATTGAGCCAATAAAAGAATTTGGCTGAAACTTTTTATGATTGGGTACAATGTTGGTTGCAATGTTTTTGCCAAATTTCAAATTGATTGATGCATCCAATCGAAAGATAATTTTTTTTAAATTTGAACCAATCACGGGAGCCCGTTCAAATACGATCCCAGGGACCGCATAGAGTACGTTAGTATGTGTACAAAATTTCAGATCGATTGCTTAAGCGGTTTGACCTGGGCTGTGACCACAAAAAAAAAAAAAAAAAAAAAAAAAAACACACAGAGAAAGTGCTATAAGAGAACCGTGGTGACTCTCGCTACGCTCGCTCAATTAGGCATTTACGGTATGTTGAGTGACTGTGAGTGTACGGTACGACTTGGCTGGGTGGAGCGAGCGCTCCACTTGATAGGGCCAGGGGGATATGAAGATTTTCCCCCACGCAAGAGGTAGGGTTCCTAACTTTGTGGTATATCAATGATTAGAAAGAAAAATGCGAGATTCAATCAAAAAGGGTATACATTCTAAAAAAAGCCCTGCGGGGCGTCTAACTCCTTCATTCTCGCGGGTTGGACATCCCATTTTAGGAAGTTTTTGTGATTACAGCGTCGTTCAGTGATTTTTTAGAGAAAAGAGAACTGAAATAGACTGAGTGCAATTGTTTCCTTTGGGAGGGGGGAGGGGGGCGTCTCATGTGAATTAGCCTAGGGGCGCCAAACAGTTTAATCCGCCCCTGTCTCCATTCCTTCTCGTCCTCGTGCTTTTCTGTGGTCCATCGCAGATTCTCTCCAGAGGAAAAGAGAAAGATTTCTCACTTTAATGAAAATTATCATTCTGGATGTGAACTCCGGAGGTCCCGGCTGCGTATTACCAGACCGTATAGTCCAGTAATTCTAGTGAAAAAATCAGCATAACCCACCACTAATTGCAACAGAATCGTTTTTGGTACCGTTCGATTCAGAAATGTGTCCTCTACAACTTATCCAAAATCGCCCGAAATCGCTGTACGGAAAAAGGGTTTTAATTACTTTTAAGTGAATTTCCCATGTAATTCCATCTTGCAAAAAAAACTTTCTTTCATGTAACTCCGATTTTGACGAAACTTGGCAGAATTGTTCACCATCCTAAATGAACACAAATTGCTCTCGGAGCGTTTTCCTCTAAATCTCATCGTTTGGGAATTACACTCAAAATGACTTAAATCTTCGAAAAAAAACATGACTTTTCAATGGGCAATATTTACCAAACGATGAGACTAAGAGGAAAACGCTCAGAGATCTATTTGTGTTCATTATGATGGTGAACAATTCTGCCAAGTTTCGTCAAAATCGGAGTTACATGAAAAAAAGTTTTTTTTGCAAGATGGAATTAACATGGGAAATAAACTTAAAAAGTAATTAATACTCTTTTTCCGTACAGCGATTTTGGGCGATTTTGGATATGTTGTAGAGGAATTTTTTTTTGAATCGATTCATGTATTGAAACCTTCTGTTGCAATTAGCGGTGGGTACAATCACACAATTACTGGACTAATACGTTGATACGGCACCAAGGTGTTTCTTCCGTGGCGTTCGGCTTCGTTCGTTTCATAACAATAGTTCCAAAATATCCAGAGTTCATATATGTGACCTGTAAATATTGTATGGTTCCATTCCTGTATCATCAATGGCCACTGCCATTAGGCTTATTAATTTTTTTTTTATTTCTACCAACACTTGCCAAATTGTATTTGTTAATAAAGATATCATTAAAAGATATTTTCAGTGGTGTTTGTCATGAAATCATGATTTATTTTTTAAGTCAATATCAATTTGAAAGTGAGCAACATAAGAGTACTATCTGTTAAATAAAGTTTAGTCTGGATTTTTTACTTGACGAAATTGTTCTAATTCAGACTGAGGTACAAGTATTCATAATTATTTTCGTCCTTTCTTAAATTCTCACAAAAGTTATTTGATAAAATAATTTCAAAAAACAAAGTTCTACACATACAAAGTTTAAAGAAAGGATATCTTAACTTACTCAAAAAATAACACAAATATAGCTCATAATAATAATTCATTTGGGAATAACTCAGAAATTCAGTTTACGTATAATCACATTAATTTAACTAATATTTGAGTTTATAGTTAAATAAGCAAAATAAAATTAAATACCTAAAATCTGCAGGGATGTTCCCAATAGCACTGCGTCACCACAAGCGAGATAAAGCACGAAGAAATCTGAACGTTTCCGACCTTGGCGGGACAACAAGACCGAACGTCTACCTTGGTGCCGTATCAACTATCAACGTATGGTCTGGTAATACGCGTCCCGGCTTCGATTCCCGCGGCTCGTCTTTCCTGACTGAGGTTTTTCTTCGTTTGATCAGTCAAGAAGAGGGACCACAAATAAGAAACAAGATCTCCATTCTATTTACATCCTTTATTTGTAATTGTCTTTCCTTCGACAATATAGTTGATGAAGTGCTATACGTAAAAGCCCACTATAAAAAAGTATCTCTATAATTTACCATTTATCATTCAGTTTAGGTTATTCCTGATAATTTTTGCTTGACCTTGAGCCTTTATTCAATACATCTCACACATTATTATTAGTTACCAAAAATCACTTATTTGTAGTCCTGCCGAATTCACACTTCCATTGATAGAATATTTTTAAATTTTGAACGAGAAGTTATTAGGAAAATTAGGAGGGTATCAGCACCTATAGTGACGTAATGGGATCACCTACAATCATGGGCAAATACCTTTAGTATAAACTCTTCGTGCAAATACCTACAGCAACCAGGTTGTGTGTGTCTCATTTGAAATAAATAAAACAAATATGAACTAAAAGTAGTTGCATAAAAAGTGTGCCAGCGTGATCTCAAAATATTGCAGTTCATGAACCACGAGATCGGCGAGAAAAGGCGTAGTATACAAAATACTGAGCAGAGAAATAAATTTAATATGTATACCTAATATGAAACAAGGACACATGAATATTACTCTGTTAATTTTTTTATTTCCATTAACTTCAACCAATGCTTCCATGTTTTGACATTATTACTCCCTTGGCTGGACGTAGCTTCAACGGGAACGGCATATCTTGTCCTTTCACTGAGATAGCTAGCCACCACCTTATGTACCATGCCGATGATGAATACCAAAGATAAACAGTAAATCAACCAAATAAACGTCTTCGCAATAATGTCAGGTCTGGGATGATTTAGAACCTTGTGCACGAACGGAGTCCCAAGAACGATTCGACAAAAGAAGAACGCTAAACAAAACTTTATCTCCACGATCTTGAATAGTCCATGAGATTAAATAAACCATCTTGATGTTACACTGGGTTTCTTTCTTCGATTAGCAATTCCCGTGCAAACATCAATCCCGGAAGTACGTTTCAGTAAGGCGGTGATCAGAATCCCAATCGTCAAGGAGTGATGAAACAAAATGATCGTATTGTCATGCTCGTATATCATGCAATACGCCATGTCGGATAAGAAATATCCCAGACTAATGCCGATGATGAGTTCTTGTAAGGGTGTGCTGGGGTCTCCGGGGGAGTAGAGAGGATTCGGGCCCAGCCATTGCACGTACAAGCAGAGCACGGTTGACAGGAGGCCGTGAAATAGCGACCACGCGGCTGACTTTCTCTTGATCCCGGTGAGAGGTTTTTCCAGGAGAAGAACGCGCATGCCCAGAGGGTGGTGCAGACGAGTTGGTGTAGAGGTGACGTCATGGATAGGTGGTGACGACTTGATCAAATTGTTGTTTCATGGAGTTGGTGGATGGTGAGGATGTTGGCCGGTGGTTCTCGAAGGTTACAGCTGAAAAGACAAACAACATTTTTTTGAGCTTTTAGAATAAATATAATGGGAAAATTTCGTTTTCTGATTTCAATTTGTCAAAAAAGGGGTTACCTAGATGCAAGGAAAACCAATCGTATTGCAAGTATATAAAATCCCCATAATAAACACTCCGTGTAAAAATACCAGCCCAGTCTTTTCAACTATAAAAAATAGAAGAAATTTAAAAATTCAGCACTGAAAAGTAGTGATATCAAAAAATGGGCCAGAGTTGAAGTTTTATTCAAAACTTTTTAATAAATACTTGGCGTGTAGCTTTTTTAGGGCATTATAGATATATTATGAGTATATTTGATTTCCGGCCTACTCCTATCTTATAGTGAAGTTTCAATGGGTGGTGGTAGTAGAGGTAGTAGGGGTTGTAGTGGTAGGGGTTGTAGTAGTAGGGGTTGTGGTAGTAGGGCCTAGTTGGGGTGGTATTGCCTTCCGAGAATGAAAGAAACTGTGACACAGGAGGTATAGGTACTAAATCATTTCGTTTTTGATTTATAACTTCTAAAATAGCACACGTTGGAATTGTTTTAATTTTTTCCTAATAGAATGTCCAACTATATCTATCAGAAAATAAGTTTTTTTGCTCAAAGTTGGGAATACATAAAAATTATAATTTATCTACATTATAAGTCTAAATGTGATACGATTTTACGTGGCTGCCATAAGATATAACATGGGGAAGAAAACTCAATTTATCTCAGAAACTAGACACGAGAAGTGTTTAATTTTTTCAATGATTGTGTATGACATGATTATCAATAAGTAGACAAAAAATTATTAAGATCTGAGACCATGGCCAATTAGCTGAGCCACCTTAAAACGCTTGTTTACAATGCAACACTTATACCTCGTTCCCACTACAAGTTTCAACCGCAGTTGAGAATCTCAATCGCAGTTGAACATCAGTGTGAACGCAACGCAATGGAGTTCAACCGCGATCGAAAACTCGATCGTGTTTCTAGAACTCAGTTGAGATCTGAACTGCAGTTGGCCAAAGCAGTTCACAGGAAATATGCGCGCACCACTATAAAATCTTTGGACATTTGACACCTAACCTAGTCCAACCTGACATTTTCGTCATTGCCGACATTCCCGTAGGTATTGTAAATTTACTCCAGTGTTTACTTAGTAATTTGTTGATTATATTGGCGTTGATAATTTGCGTCAAAGCAAATAAATAAATAATTTCACTTTCGGTGAGCGCTCAAAACCAGCTGGTAGTCAGGCGGGTTGCATAAATTACAGGGTTCAACTGCAGTAACAGTTGAGCTAGAGATTCTGTGTGAACGCAAGTGTCAGTTTTGGTAGATCAACACCATTTATATTTGAACTGCAGTTGAGGTCAACCGCGGTTGAAACTGTAGTGAGAACGGGGTATTAGGCCGGGTAGGACCAACTCTGGATTAAGTTAACTATCGATGTAATGTAAGTAACGTAAGTACACCAATGTAAGTAAACCAGACATTTCAGTTCTTCCTTTAGAGGGGAAAGGTTCAGTATTTCGAACTTTGATTGCACCAGCTTTACGGATGGATATTCATCCTATTGAAAAATGTGTCACATTCATCCTTGTTCAGGGGAGCTCTTCACAATCAAGAAATAATATTTAAATTGAGTAATGTCTCGGTGTTATCTAATAATTAGTCTACTTCTTGTTATCAGCTATCCGTGACATTATCAACATGGCATCGTAATGAGCAAATGAGTAGTTGTTGATTCATTTACAATTGTGACATCACAACATATTACCTGGTCTCTTTAGCGGCTTGGCGAACGAAATCTGGCCCGACAAACTGCTCCTTGGTCTTCTGTATCGGTTAAAATTTTGAATTTTGATAGATTTTGATTGGCCGAAAGTGTGATCCGAGAGTGTATTTTAGGTGGAGATCATTCAACGTTGCTTGATGTTTCGAAGGTGCCTGCCAGGCAGAGGGGTTCCCGAGTTACAAACCATAGACCACTTTATAAATGGTCTGTAGAAGGTATCTGCCAGGTTAACCCCTCAGATAGGGTTACCGAGATACCTGCTACGTCAGTCACAGGTTCCTGCCAGATTAACCCTTAGAGGGTTAACCGAGATAGCTGCTACGTCTGTGGCAGGGTCCTGCCAGGTTAATCCTGTGTTAACCGAGATACCTGCCACGTCTGTAGCAGCTTCCTGCCAGGTTAACCCTCAAAAAATAAAAAAATTTAAAAAAAAAGTAAAAAGGATTAACCGAGATACCTGCGACGTCTGTAGTAGGTTTCTGCCAGGTTAACCCTAAAATAGGGTTAACCGAGATACCAACTGCAGACCATTTATAAAGTGGTCTATGATAGGTACCTGCCAAGCAAACCCCCCACAGAGCCGAGTCACCTTCGATACTGGGCTGAAAATAAAAACCACTAAGATTATGTACCCTTAAAGCAACAGATACTTGAATCAATTCTGACTCAAACTACAAGGTACAAGGTTGCAAGGCTACAAGGTTGTAGGTATACTGGCGGCAAGAAGAAGAGTCTGTCATTCTCCTCTCTCCATTTCCATCATTTTAGATTAGGCTCCTCCCCCTCGACCTTATCACTGGAAAAGTTGTTTGAATCTGGTGGGGGGTGAAGAGGAGAATGACCACTTCTTCTTGCCGCCAGTGTACACATTAAGACGGCTGGGTAGTGAGTTTGACCTTGAAGAGTTTTTTAATCGATTTTTATCAATATCTTTTACCAATGTACTCGTAATTGTTCACAAAATAAGGCTTTGTACGAGTATTCAGAACAGTTCAATGAAAATAATTCCATAGTTTGTAATGGTTTATTAGATCATAGAGATTAGATTTACTTTGTCCTACAGGTATTTAGTGCCCGAAAATTAGTAAAATTATGGTACTAAACATCTGTTGGACAAAATAAAACTAATAACTTATTTCAAACTATGACATTATTTTCATTGAACTGTTCTGAATACTCGTACAAAGCCCTATTTTGTTAACAATTACATTGGTAAAAGATATTGATAAAAATCGATTAAAAAACTCTTCAAGGCCACGCTCACTACTCAGCCCTCTTAATGTAGGTGAACAAGATCACAGCTGAGACATCGAACAAGAGTGACGTTATCAATCGAATCAAAGCTCTCATATCAATCATAGCATGATAGCTAATAATAAAGACTTACTTACGAAATTAAAAGTGTTGAATTACGTTTTGATTCGCCAAGTCAATGAAATGTATGAAACATTGAAAACTAAACATTGATATTCATTCAAAACTATGCTCAGGATAAGATTTATTCCAATAAGTGCTCCCCACTTTGAATGTCTCCACCTGGACCGATTAGTTGACGGTTTGCACCACCGCCGCCGACGTTCCAGTCGACGCTCTCTTCCAAAATGGGCTACTCCAAACGTTTCTCAGCCCTGGAATAAAATAAACACATTCACTCTACCCCGAAAACATGAAAGCATGTTTCACTTTAACGTGGCGCGATCACTCGATGTAGCACATTTTTATTTATTTTTGAAATTATACCATTTCAAAAAACTTTTTACAACAGTTCAACTATATTCAAGTATAAAAGACTCATGTAATATCCTGTATTTTGCAACACCCGCCCATTAATAAATTTTCAATTTGATGTCTTTTGAGAATGAACAAAAGTTTAACATACGGGCGGTATAGGAAAATCGGATTGAATTTGGTTAATAACTTTTAAAATAGCACACGTTGGTATCGTTTTCAATTTTTTTCCTGATGGTATGTCCGTAGATCTACCAGAAAAAAGTTTTTGTTAAAATCTAACAGTACAAAAAAAAAATAGACTTCAATTTAGCTTAAAAAATGAGACGATTTTACTTGGCTGTCATAAGATAACATGGGGGAGAAATCTCAAATTATCTCAGAAACTAGACACGAGAAGTCTATATAATTTTTTCAGGGATTGTGTATTGCATGATTATCAATAAGTACACAAAACTTTATGCAGATCTGAGACTATGCCTCGAGTGATCGCGCCACCTTAAATGCATAAAGAATGTCTTACAGCAGGGCTATTCTGTTACGAAAACGAAATCATTCCGGTCTGGCAATCATTTCACGGCCATAAGGATAACATTGATTGATTGATTAATTGAGTTTAACGGCGCGTCAACGACGAGGTTATATTGCGCACATTAATTATTTTACTTTAAACTTTATTGAATGAACTGGAGGATATTGGGAGGGGGTTGACCTAACGGGCCCGATCCGGGGGAGTCCGGCACAGGTGGGAAGGCCAGGCCGGAATGGGGACGGACCGGGGGGTGTAAGGATTCGGGCCGGCGGAACCCGATTTCAGGGGGATCACCATCTCGAGGGGGAAGGCCGGCCCGATGGGGACCGCAAATCAAGGGAGGACATGGTTAGGCCAACCCTGGCTGCTCTTTGTCTGGACCTCACCACTGACCTGTCCGGCATGGGTAACCCTTACACATGAGCATATGCTCGCCGGCGTAGCTGCAATGGATCATTGGCCAACACAAACCCCACCACCGCGCTAAGGTGGCAGCCATCGGTGGGGATAACATTGATCTGAAATGATTCCAGGCCGGAATGATGTCGTTTTCATTATAGAATATGCCTCCAGGGAATATAGAAGAAGCAACTTACATTTGCAACACTTCCTCTCATTCACGGGAACCCGAACAGGCGTCGTTGTATCGCACATCTAAAACACGAATATAGATAACCATCAACATCATCATTATTATCATCATATTAACATCATCATGACCAGAAAACACGTTACATAAATGGCAGGACACTTTGAGAAAACATCCAGTGTAACGCGTTGATGAAGGCTTCTTTCACGTGACGTCACAGTCAGCTGTTCTGTTCAGTGGAACTGGGGGACAAGTCGAAGCCGAGCTGTCAATTTCTTAGTGTATTCAGATGGAAGGAAAGGTGACTTTTGACTTTTGATTTAAGAGGGCTTGGTAGTGAGCGTGGCCTTGACGAGTTTTTAATCGATTTTTATCAATATCTTTTACCAATGTAATTGGTAACAAAATAAGGATTAGTACGAGTATTCAGAACAGTTAAATGAAAATAATTCCATAGCTTGAAATGGTTTATTAAATTTACTTTGTCCAATAGATGTTTAGTACCCGAAAATTAGTATTTGTGGCACTAAACACCTGTTGGACAAAATAAAACTAGTAACTTATTCCAAACATTGATATTATTTTCATTGAACTGTTCTGAATACGCGTACATAGCCCTATTTTGTTAACAATTACATTGGTAAAAGATACTGATAAAAATCGATTAAAAAATTCTTCAAGGTCAAACTCACTACTCAGCCGTCTTAATAATAATGCCTTAGTTTTGTGCAGTTTTTGGGTGTGCGAATCGAGGGAAACGGGGAAGCAGTGTCGTTATCCTCAAAGCCAGAGCGGTTAAAGAAATATGTGAAAGAAGTCTGCAGAAGAGCGCTTGAATAAATGACCTACTAGTTTGCATTCTAACCACTTTATTGACAAGTTGTTCCTAGAAAGCCTGTTCCTATTGTCCACACAAAAATATGGAGGGCGCGCCAAAGATAGGACGATAATTTTGTCCGCCGTATGCGCCACGAGCGTTTTGAGGGCAAAGTGTTTCATCTTTACTGAAATTCTTTGGTTTCAGTATCTTTGGAATTACACAACAACATTGACAGCTGACAATTCAGACATGTGTAGTTCAAAATAGTCGATCAAAAGTAATTCCACGCGTAGCAAATAATCATTTAAAGTTCCATTGTTACCCTTAAGTCATTGGAAATCATCAGTGTGAGTAGAACACTATTATTAACAAGGAAATGGTGTGGTTATTAGACTGAAGCCGCCATTTTTCACATGAAAGTCACCGCCGCCTATAGTTGACTGACAAACAGCCCGCTAATCTTACGAACTTGCTTTTGCCCTCAAAAAGACTGTGCTGCCATCTGCTGGTTGTTTCGCTTTGCACATTCCCTTCATGAAATTTTACTCTAGTTAAGGTGCTGCAAGCGCGAGCGATTTTGCTGCTTTTTGTAGACACTTTTTGCGATACGATTGGAGACGAAATGGGTAGACCAAATTATTTGAAATTTTAATCGGGATTTGATAAAATACAAACTTAGGTTTATCCTTTGGTACATTTTTAATTTTTTGTTTCGTTAATTAGTAATTTAGTTGATTTTTGTTGAAAATTTAACTGATTTCTTGTCTACCTGGGAGCCGAATAAAATTAAATTTAAAAAATGTGACAAGTGATAACCCTAAGTTTGTCTTTTATCTAATCATGATTTAAATTTGAGATCAATTGGTTAACGGGTTTGGTCTCCAATCGTATCGCAAAGTTCAGAGTTTTGCGCGGTTTTATTGAATAACCGGCGCCTAGTTAACGATGCAAAAAGCAAAAATTAAAAAGTGCTACTAATACTATCAGACTGATCATGTGAACATCCTGTAAAAGTTACATCTACTTATGAATCAATTTTTCTCTCTCAATTTTCTAAAACGGCCGAGCGCTAGTATCACCCTAATTTGTAAATATCAACACAAATAACAATGATAAACACACTTATCACCAGCGAAATTTAAAATGTTCATTCATAAAAATCAAATTCAAATGTCATGGAAAAACGGCAGGCAACGAGAATCAGGATTGTGATGTCATTTCCAAGTCTCCAACAATGTGTCACTATGGTGATTCCTTAGTTGCCATGGCAATATAGCAAATTGTGATTTCATTGTTAATTTTCCTGTTTTAAAATTGTTAGAAATATATCAATCTTTGTAAATTAATTCCTTGAAAACTATTCATCTCACAACATAAAATAATACCATATAGATCTGTGTTCAGCAACATCTCAACTTTCATAAAAACAAACAGTATTCTGTAATCCCTTATAGCCTAGCTTATGCTCTATAGTTAGTCCCTGTAGATGGCTCGAACCCAGAGGTATACACTCCTGGACACGGAAATTGTCCGCAGTCAATATTCACTCAACTCCTAGGGTAGTATTTATTATTTATTTAAAGTAATTTTTCGGCCCTAAACTCACACTAGCCATCCGGTCTTTGTGCCAAAAAATTACATTAAAATAAATGTTAAATACTAGCCGTGTAATACCGTGTAATAATGTGTAATACTACTTAAATACTATGTTAAATACTATTAAACATTGACTGCGGACCAATTTCAGTGTCCAGGAGTGTACCTTAGGAAATACGTACTTGCTAGGTATAGGTAGGTAATAGAAACTCAAAATGTTACTCAGATTATTCTTTTTTTTTAACTAAATAAAGATTTTGCTTTAAATTTTGAAAACAAATCACAATTATTGGTTTAGCAACTTCTGGTTTAGCAGGGCATTGAAAGTCAAGAAGGGCTCTATTAATTCAGTTCGGATAATTAGTGTTCAATCTAGGAATGCCACTTTGTTACGATGAAAATGGAGCATTGATGATATTTTCAGATATTTTATTCAGGGGAAGGGAGGCAAATGAAGAACTGGGGTGCAAAATTTAATCTGGAGAGGGGGTGGGTATACCTTAACGAAAATAGGTAGGTACGAAATATGTAAAATATCTTATATGACATCCCAATTTGTAGAAACACATTTCAACAGAATATATTTAATTTCAATGAAAAGTTACAGGTCTGTGTAAGTATAATCCCCATAAAAAACACTCCGTGTAAAAATACCAACCAAGTCTCTTCAACTAAAAAAAAATTATGAGATCTAAAAATTCTGCACTGAAACGTAGTGATATCAAAAAATTATTAAAAACAAGAAGAGATTATATACCAGTCAGTGTGTTAATTGTTACAACCAACTATTGGAAACCTGGTATTAAAAACCACAAATTAAAACAATATTTCGACGATACTTCGATCGTCTTCATCAGGCAACTGACGACATTCGCCAGCTTTCCCCCCTTCCATCAACAAACCGCCATACATGACTCACCTCTGTCAAAACTAAAAGTACATTACGTCCTAATTACTAAAGGTAAATGAGTCAGGTACACAAAATATCACAGATAAATTAATTACGAAGCAGTTTATTGATGTCAGGAGTCAACAAGGACCTCCATGACTCATCGAACATAAAATTACTCTGGCTAATAATGCCCTCCCCACATGCAATAAAAGCCGCCTCAACAAATTTACGTTTTTTGGGATTACCTTCCTTATATATTTTTACAGTCGAATTCCAATCAAATTGATGCATATTCTCCCACGCATGCTCTGCTACCAAAGAACTTCTAATTTTATGATTTTTAACATTTTCTTTGTGTTCATGAATACGTACTGTGAGAGGCCGTCCAGTTTCACCGACATACACACTGTCACATTGGCACGGCAACAAGTATACATCTTTTGATTGAAAAATAACATCCCGAGGCTTAGTTTTACAAAAAACACTTCTGAATTTAGTAGGCGATTTAAAAACAGTTTTAATATTAAATCTAGCTAAAATTCGTTGTAAAATATCGGAGAACAAAGGGACATATTCAAAACACATGGTCTTAAGACATTGCTCACGCGGCCGGGCGGATCGAGGTTGCCCTTTAAGATTCCAACTTTCTTTGCATAACAGAGATTTTAACCAAACTGCCGGATACCCGTTTTCCTTAAAAGCCAATTCCAACTTTTCTAACTCATTCTCAAAAAATTCCCTAGAGCTACTGATCTCTAACGCTCGTGATGTCAAACACTTAATCACACCTTTCTTAACATGAGACGGATGGTTAGAATAAAAAAATTAGCCAAGTCAAAACTTTATTTGAAAATCAAAAAATACTTGGCGCATCGTGTATACATAGTTTAGAAGTATAGACCAGATAGAAAATATACATCAAATATACATAATACATATAGTATACCTATAATGCCCTAAAAAAACGATGCGCCAAGTATTTTTTGATTTTCAAATAAAGTTTTGACTTGGCCCATTTTTTGATATCACTACTTTTCAGTGCAGAATTTTTTAGATTTCATAATTTTTTTTAGTTGAAGAGACTTGGCTGTTTTTTTTACACGGAGTGTTTTTTATGGGGATATCACTCCTTTTTTTAGTTTATTCATAGAACTTGTGACGTCATATCGATTGAACAATTACTAAATCCTTTAAAAAAAGTCGCCATTGACAATTTGGTTAACTAATGAATTTCTGCGTATGGTACTATATATTTGCTTTAAATGATCTTTCATGAAGAATAGCAAAGGTTTCATTCCTATCAGTCAACCGAGTCCCGAGATATGGCAACACTTCGGTTTTCAAAATGGCTGCTGAACTTACTGCACTGCCACATAGAATGTATATCTATAAATGATGTGTATCATTTAAAGCTTTCTGAATATGTATTTATTATATAGGAGGGGATTAGAATAATTTTTTAAATTTGAATGACGTCATTTCCGGTCTCATAAATAGGAAAAATCTAGTTTTACTGTTCCTATTTCATAGAGATGACCTTCCGAATCGTTTGGCGGTAGTTTCATACCGATCAGTCAACCAATTTTCAAGATATGACGTTACTTCCGGTTTCAAAATGGCTGCTGAAATCACTGACCCATTGAATTATAATTTAAACATGATTACATTTTATTATAAGCTGTCTCAAATAGTATATTTATTGTACCAAATGTATATTTGTGAGATTTTTAAAAGTGTGACGTCATTTCCGGTTTCGGTATGGGAAACTGCAAATATTATTGATGATCCCTTACTATAATACGCTTAAAAGAGAAGAACGTCGTCCCCGTAGCAACGTGGCTAAAAATTTCGTTTTCTATACAAATCTTGAATTTTCCACCGATCGTGTTGAAACTCGCCAGTAATGTATACAATTACGTGACTTGATTTATAGTAACTCTTTCGCGATATTCTGTTCAGTATTTACCGAGTTATTCGTGAAAACACAGCTTTTTCTGTTGTCTTAATTTTAAACGTCAATTTCAACTGTGCAGTGAAAATTAATTTTAGTAGGCAGTGAAACGAATTTGCAAAAATCGACCTGAACAATATTTGGCCACGGAATCCGGAGCTCGGAAGTTGCGTTACGATTCGCGTCTATAGACATCGAGAAATTTAGCACAATTTTCTACGAAACTTGACTTTTCCTGTACATAATTTCAAGCGAACTGCCAAGCAAAAAGATTCGTTTGAATCCGATAAGTATTTAGAGAGATATTAAATAGATGGTTAATTGTATAGAAACAAATAGACTTGTTTGGTATGGGCATGTTCAGCGCATGGAACCTCAGAGGTGGCCAAAAAGATTAGAGTCTTGGTTACCTCCTGGTAGAAGAAGACGAGGGCGACCAGAAGAGGATTGGAAGAAACAGGTGCTGCTGGACATGTCAAGAAGAGGAATTGGTGATGATGACTGGACGGACAGAGAGAGGTGGCGTCTGGAGTGCGGGAAACGGCCGGCTTAGAGCTGTAGACAACCCGCTATTATTATTATTATTAAATAGAAACCAAATTGTCATTGAAAAAGTCGCTTTCTTCGAAACTTTCCATAATATGTAGGAAACCGTGAATCCATTTGGCAGTGAAGAAAATATTGGAATTTCCCATGGAGACCTTGACTAGAATCACGGGCAAAGCAACATTTCATATGAATAAATGCTGACATTTTTGGGGTGAGTTATGGGGGAGGGAGGCATAAGAGAACATCTCTATCCACCCTGTATTATTGTTACCTTTTGACATTGGACCTTATTTCCAATACGTCTATCATTTGATATGACTATTAACAAGAATCAATCGAGGACATATTTTCCGCCTGACTTCACAACTTCGCATTTTATTAAAACATTTTAGGTGGAACATACAACTTATAATGAATAGACCATTTTAAATATTATCTCATTGGCTCTGCTTTCTAATAAAAATCATATGCAGTTTGATTTCCAGACACCTTAGTCCCTGTTTCAACAATAGGTAAAACAGGGACTAAGGTGTCTGGAAATAAAACTGCATATGATTTTTATTAGAAAGCAGAGCCACCGAGATAATATTTAAAATGGTCTATTGTATATTTTAGGAATCGAAATGATATTGAATAGTTTGTTGACGTTTTGATGTGTGCAGAGATGCGAACGATCAAATAATCAGGATAAGTTATAAAGTGGAAACCTGCATAAAATTGAGTAGATTTCTATTATTCCCTTTCGTAACCTGGAATGTCAGTAATTTTCTAAGTTGTTACATAAAAAGTGACAAACTTTGATTAAATCTCGGTACCATTTTTCGTTCATCATATTTCAAATCAAATCATTCCATTTTATCATCGTGCATATTTGTTTTAATTTAGTTTCAAATATGTATTCTTATTTTAAAACCTAAATTCGATCATCATATTGACACATTTATTGTTGTTTCAAATATTATACAAATTATTCTAATTCTTTATTCCATGCAACTGCAATTTTTGTATTTAATCTTCATTGAGTCGTATATTCATATTTTTTTTTATCAAACTTAAAATGTTTTAATATTAAGTTATTCACGATTTATTTAAATATCTTCAAAACATTTTTTTGTCTGGGGCTTAATGTCGCACTGTTCTGCAGCGAGGCTAATGGCGACGGATGAATGATTATGATGATGATTGTGAGATGATGGTGAAGAGTAGGTAAGGATGGAAGGTGGGAAGCAGGCGGTCGTGGCCTATAAGTATATGGTACCTTCACAGCATTTGCCTGTCGACTGAGGGAATACCACGAAAAAACCCCAGTCAGGAAGGACGACCGCGGGAATCGAACCCGGGCCTCCGGAATACAAGTTCCGAGCGTTACCACTCAGCCATACCTGTTCCGTATCTTCAAAACAGTTACACATGTTCTTACGTATGTACACAACAGGTGTGCATTGGAGTTAATGCACCTTCCACAGATATTACTATAACAGAGCATTGATTTGCATTTATGATAGGTCATTCAGTGAGGGTAAAAAAAATTGTCACGAGAGACAATTCTTTGCCAGCATTTAAGGCTGTTGGAGCAGTTGAGATTTTAAAACCCAAATTTGGACTTTCACAATTATTTGTAGTTGAACCTGAAGACTCACGACAATGTCACCTAGTCAAGTCACACCGGGCATTATCGGGCTATTTTATGATATTTAATTGAGTTCTATCAATTAGCTCTAATTAGACGTGAGTTGTGAATGGCGAGCACACTTTTATGAAAATTTTCATTTACTTTCATTAATCACAACTCACACAGAAGACGGATGAATATAAAAACTCGGTATTTTTTGTGCACATGCGAAATTATTATAATTTGTGACTTGAGTATGTGACAATTTAATGTCCTTGATATTTAATTAGGAAAAAAATAAATACTGAAATTAAAATAATTGTAATTTTGTGTCGGTATGAACTTGCACACTTGGGAAGCAGTCGAAGGGTCTCTGCCCGCTCGTTGAGTTCCTTTGTTTGTCTCGGTCGACCCTAATAAAAGTATAAACTTTATTATACCCCCTCATAAAATGTGGAGGAAGGTTTCAACCATAAATTTACCTGGATAGTTATTGAAAACTCACTCCACTTAGACAGTCATTACAATCAAACCTATTTTTTAATTGATCATTTTGATGATCGTTGTTGACAGATAATCATTATCATTATCATTATCATTATAAAATTATAATTTTGGCAAAAGCAGTGAAATGGCTATTAGAAAGACACTATTGATATTACTTTCAATGAGATTGTGGAATGTTCAGGTTAGCAAGAATTGATGTGGCTATATTTGGATAATTTTATTCATAGTAATTGATATTTACACATAAAATAACATTAATATTAACCTGCAAAAAACTCGTTACAATATGCTATTTATTTCAAACCAATGCGCTTGTGCTTCGTTATTGAAAACTAATTTTCAATTAATACTCTAAACTTTCGATTTATAAAAGTAACCTGAAATATTGACGGATTATTACTTAGGTACATAATATATAATATCGATATTCTCGTCTGATAGGTACTTATAGGTATACTTGTGATTGGTGAGGACTAAGATGATTGGAGTGCACTGCAGTGTTAGAGAATAATTGAGGCTGAATCTACAACATTCGTCACATTAGTCACAACATTGGTACAGAATTGGTCGTGGATGCTTTAGCATTAGTTTGTCATGGCCTAAGCTAAGGGAACCATCCCATCATTTGCTATATAAACTGAGGAAAACCACGACGAAAACCTCAGTATGATCGTATGATGGTTACAAGTTGTGAACTCAAAACAGATGTACAACATTGGTGCATTGGTCGTAAATGCTTTAGCATGAATTTGTCGTGGACTAAGCTAAGGGAACCATCCCATCATTTGCTCTATAAACTGAGGAAAACCACGACTAAAACCTCAGTAGAATGGATACAAGTTGTGAACTCAAAACAGATGTACAACTGGATATTATTTCTCTGCAGAAATCATATAATATTTTCTTCATGTTTTTCTAATAGAATACGTCGACGCAACAAATACCCAATAAACCAACTAGTGACATTATAAAATCCAGAAATTGAAATAATTTGGTATGCCTGACTTTCCACTTCTTCTTAGAGGACCTTAACCGCGCGTCATTACATTTTCTTATATCTAAAACAATGATACAATCAATTAGTATACGATATTTTAGGAATGAAAATGACACACTTGTCTGTACTTGCAGTTTTGGGTTTGTGCAAAAGTATTGGAAAAGTTTCATCTTACCTTGTATATCGAGTAATTTGACTCTTTCTGCCGTCGTATTTTCAATCGATCCAAGTGTACACCACTCCGCGATGGGTACACTAATACACTAATACATAATAATACTAATACTAACACTAATAATAATCACACTAATATTACGTAATACTGTATTATCATAATAGGACCACTAGTCATTATCTTGCTATGTGACATCACGAATAAAACAGATGACAGAAGGATGTGGGTCGTGACCGTCAAGAAGGCTGTGACAGCTAATTAGCTAATGCTAATGGAAAGCAAATTGATCCACCTTGAAATTCAACTGTCTTTCACTCACACGTTTAATTGGCTACCTCTCCCACACTGGACAGTTCTGCTCTAGTGTGAGTAAAGATAACTACATTGACTCCTCCCATCACCATTGGTCCATTATACTTGTCTATAAAACAGTTTAGCTTGTCATTTTTGCTCGGAATTTTACAAATAAAAAACCTATTTGATCTACGTTCGAATTCGATTAGGACTTTTGCCTGTGTGGTAAAAAATATAGAAATTATATTTGATCAGTAAGAACAGAAAATTAATAAAAGGGATTATTGATCCTTTGTTGTCACGAGCTGCGTCAGTCGGCCATAAACACCCTTCATGAATGGAAGACGGCTCTCGACGGTGTGTTGTAAAATGCAAATAAAAAGGGATCGCAGGGTATGAAAAAGGTTGTTTTGCTGATGATCAGCTCGAAGCAAAAGTCCGGAAATCTACCTACATACGCGCTCGGCGGCCCTTAAGATAAGTTTGTCCATCTTCTGTTGTGCCTTGCCTTGCCCAGAAAAGATAGCTCATTATGTCATGTATTGCATGGCGGGGCTCTCTAGTAATACATAAAGTTGACCGTCTCAATTGTTTAGCGCTGGTTTCGTTCATATTTATTTAGCCGTTATTGAGATATGATGTCACTTCCGGTTTCTAAATGGCGGCTTCCGGTTGGTTTTATAATAAGTCAAATGAGATATCAAAAGTACATACGTTACAAAAATATCAAGATAATCGGATCAATCTTTGTTGCCGAAATGCCAATCGAGGTATTTCAAATTTCATGACGTCATTTCCGGTTTCATTTACATAATGTATAGTCTCTTGCTACTGATAATCCATATAGTTGACAGTCTGAATCGTTTGGCGCAAATTTCGTTCCGATCGGTCTAGCCGTTGACGAGATATGACGTCACTTCCGGTTTCAAAATGGCGGCACAAAAAATGCATGGGGTGAAGGTTAAATCAGACGCCAAAAGTGCACACGTGGTAAAAATGTGAGATCAATCGGTTCAGCCGTTTAGGCTGTGGCCTGTTTACCGGATTTGAATTCCAGGAGACTACTACTACTACTACTACTACTACTACTACTACTACTGAGATTATTATTATTATTATTATTATTATTATTATTATTATTATTATTATTATTATTATGGAAACCGCCCTAAAACACGGTTTTCTCAGCCCTCTAGCTCGTAAAGGGCGTAACCTATTGTTCCCAAATTTGGTATATGTTGTAGGGTGGGCCATAGCTCAAAATTGAGATATTTTCCAACAATGTGAGATTCCCCAATTTTAAGATCCAGTAGGCCGAAAATGCCACTTTGATGCCTACAGTAAAAGTGGGTTTGCTCCAGCCTTTATATGAGAGTGTGCGCGCGCCGTACGACTTGGCTGGCGTGGAGCGACCGCTCCACTAGATTGATAATTAGTTTTAGTTTCGGTAGGTATCGCTGGCCACCATGCAACATTTATACACCTCAGTTGCAATGAGGGTAGGTGTGGACATTCACTTTGTAGATCATGAACACAATAGGCGATTTAACAAATTACCTCGGTGGATCTGCTTTCTAATAATTTTCGTATGCAGTTTGATTTCCAAGTAGCTATGAAGGGGGCTTTTACATTGTTGAACCTCCCACTAAGGTTCCTGGAAGTCAAACTGCATATGAAAATTATTAGAAAGCAGAGCCATCGAGATAATTTGTTAAATCGTCTATTGATTGATTGACAAGTCGATTGAATTAAAACTCCTTATTAAGGCGTTCTTCGGAATGGCGTGAATAGGCATAGTTGTCTCGATCTCTAGTATCAGATTAGGGAACAATGTCTAGAACAGGAATTTAAATATAATAAATGAATGTGCATTTCACAGTACTTACCGTTTTCTTCCAATGTACCTTGACATTTTATTGATCCTTATTACACTTTGAAGTTAGTTACAAGGTTCAGATAATACTGGCACTGTTTAATCCTCTTAGCTGTTGACCCCGCGAAGGAGGTTGTAATGAGTATATCTCGATGGAGATATAAGTACTAATCCTCGGTTTTAGTTTGGACCCTCGGCGGAGTTCCTGTGATCTGATCCTCTTCTCATCACAGATGAGCTCTTTTATACCCATTGTGAAGTGTCATCAAGGTCACTTCCTATAAAAATCTTACACTAATTTTGATTGAACAAGCTTCACACATTGACGGCTTGTACCTGAGTCACCTGTTGACAGCAAGTTGTGTGACAGAACATAATCACATCCTGATTCATTACAATCGATGTAAGATATAACTAAGTGAATATGAAATCCATCACACTATAAAGTGGAATGTCTGTCTGTATGTCCATCATACATTCCTACACCCTTTGACCGATCTCAACCAAATTTGGTATGGCGATTCTAACTGATCCTGCGCACATCGAATAGTACTTACCCCCTCTCCCAAACTACCCCTAATTGAAAAAACCACCCAAATTGAAAAAAATTAAAGTGACACTTTCGGCCATACGCCTACTAGGCCAAGCAACGAAGGCTAAAAACAGGCTGAACCCGGGACAAATTGCAAGATTTGTCTTTTTCATCAGACCTTATTCAGAAAAATTTGCTGATTACAACAAAAAAAAGTTTTACGCAGAGATTTGAAGGGAAATTGTCCAAAATTACGTGTAAAGTTCAAATTTTGAGAACATAAAATATATTTTTTTAGAATCACAGAACACATTTTGATATTTGTTTTCAATAAAAAGTATGTATTATATTAGGATACAATACTCGAAAAAAAATTGGGTGATAATAATAATTATTTTTGGATTTATTCAATGATTTCATAAAATGACGTCATTTAAATAATTAGTCGTAGTGACGTAACTAAAGAAGCTAGAATAAATGTTTTACGGGAAAATGTTGGTAATAAAGCCTAATATTTTTGATATGAATATGATCAAAAGTTCACCACGCATCTACTTATTGTTGTCAAACAAAATTTTAATCAAATTATATGAAAAATTAAACATCAATATAACGCAATTATTGGCATAACGGCGGAACTGTTTGATCAGGAAATGTTGTCCCTTATAGAATTTTGGTGCCTGATAAAACCTAGCCCAAAGAGAGATTTGGGACGCCATTTTGAACCGGAAGTGGCATCATCTTGAAAACGGCTGAACCGATTATAACGGAACTGGTGGCAATCGACTCCAACGGTCATATGACAGAACAGATCAATAGTAAAACCAGAAATTGCCAATAACAAATACCGGAAATGACGTCACAAGTATTCAAAATTCTTCTAAACCCCCTGTTCAACAATAAATACATTATTCTGGCTTGTTATAATGTAATATATGAATTTATTAAAAAAAAATCTATGTGGCATTGTTTTCAGTCGCCATTTTGAGAACCGGAAGTGATTCCATAGCTCGGAAACGTTTTTTTTATAAAATCTTTATTCACACATGTACATAGATTTACAATCACAGTTGATATACAAACAGAAAAAGTGAATAATAGGAATACTTAGAAACTAATAAAGAAATCAGGGTCTTTAACTTCCAGGCAAAAGGAAACGTATTGGAATGAAATCAAATACCAATTAATTAAGTGGATACCACTCTGTGTCTGGAATTAGAAAAGGTTTTAAGCCTTATGCCGGCATAATTTTATGTTAGTACAGCATTATAACTAGGTACCAATATTTTTATTAAAACTTAATAATGTTAAAATGTTAAAACCATGTTAAAACTTATTATTTTATCATTATAAATAGCGACTTTTACAATTAAATTCATAAAGATATGCATTTATGTATTTATTTAATGTACTTATTGTTAAACTAGAGGGTCCCGTCATGTATAACATGACCAATGCGCACCAGTGAGGTATGCATAAATATTAAATATAAAAAGACAGCAATATTTGTCAGCAGATTGTGCATCGTTAATACACACGTTACGTAATTAACAGACCAAATGCCCAACAAAATACGTAAATGAGGTACGAAGGAAGGCAATTTAATCATACCTATTATGGTAAATCAATTACATAAGTCTTCAAATGTAAACCATGACCATGAGTATTAGTAAGAAAATTAAGAAAATGTACGTGTCATAATGCGCCGTTAAAATATAGGTGAAGTTGATATCGTGACCCGATACACACGACACATTCTTTATTTGTGATACCAATTCATAGTTTGCACGTGACATCATCTCATTGTTGAGAGGCCATATTGGTGTAACGTGTCAGAACGGCTGTCAATCTGTGTTTCGGTATTGTGGTGATATAATGGTTACCTGTGCAATAAACTGCAGAAGAAATTCTTATGGGTATAAAACCACCTCATACACCAAATATCTTTGATTAACCGCTTATAATTAGCATTAATCGACTTGACATCTGTAAAATGGTTGAAATTTACTTTTTTACATTGTTGATGAAAAACAAATGAAGCTCGTGCAAACTATGAATGCATGGTGAGCTTCATTATATCCGTTTCTCTGAGGTCAGAGGTAGGTATAAGAGCGGAAGGTCATATGTTTTGGATTTCTCAGTGCACACTTTTGGAATGGTAATCAAGCTCTATAAGTACCTACCATTGGACTGATGTTAACAAATACAGTTATATTGAAGTATAGGTACCCTTACAGAAGGCCCATGTCACCATTACAAATATGATTGGATGAAGAATTCAGCTCAGAATTACTGGTTATTGAGATCACTTTAAGAATCATTAAAATTGACTTCCGCCCATCTGCCTCTAAGGTACCTATCAGTATGAAATGTAAAAATTTAAGTATTGATGTTTAAAACATTACCAACAGTAACTTGACGTCGTTTACATGACTCAATACACACCACTCTTAGTAAATAAGAAACGAAGGAAAATTATTTCCCAAGAAAATGTATAATATAACTCCATCGACTTTGGTTTGATCATGTTCACGGCCTACGAAATTCAGAGCAAGAGAAAATAAGAAAAATAACATTTGAAGTTTCTTGCCGAGATGACGTTTTTAATGTCATGTGCTGGTTTAGACCGTATTAGTATCTTATTATGAATTTATTATAATTACAAAAGGATAAGGTGCTCGTCTTAGGTGAGTTTCGGTTATTAATTTATTCACAAAAGGCAGAAGATGTAATTTTAGACATGATGGCAATAAAACGCCTCCATCTTAGTTATAGTTTTCAATAAATACCAATGTCAAATCGAAGCGCGCAACCGTTCCTGACACACACACACACAGATAGACAGACAGAACTGGGTAACTATAAGTAAGACTAGAGGGTCCCGTCATGTAAAACATGACCAATGTGCACCAGTGAGGTATGCGTAAATATAAAACGACAGCAATATTTGTCAGCAGAGTGTGCGTCGTTAATACACTTGACGTCGTTGATGACCCAATCTTAACAGAATACGTTAACAAATGAGGAACGAAGAAAAGCAATTTGATCATACTTATTATGACGAAACAATTTCATATAAGTTTCCAAATTTACACCAAGTATTCGTACTAAGTTAAAATAAGAAGAAAAACAATGTATGCGCCGTAAAAAATACCATAAAAAACACTCCGTGTAAAAATACCAGCCAAGTCTCTTCAATTAAAAAAAATAGAAGAAATCTAAAAATTCAGCACTGAAAAGTAGTGATATCAAAAAATTGGCCAAGTCAAAACTTTTCAAAAAATACTTGGCGCATCGTGCATATAAATAGTATTGAAGTAGGCAGGAAATGAAATGTACTCATCTACACATGTCCTAAAAAAAACGATGCGCCAAGTATTTTTTGAAAAGTTTTGACTTCGCCAATTTTTTGATATCACTACTTTTCAGTGCTGAATTTTTAGATTTCTTCTATTTTTTTATTTGAAGAGACTTGGCTGGTATTTTTACACGGAGTGTTTTTTATGGGGATATCACTCCTTTTTTCAGTTTATTATTACAACTTGTAACATATTGTGGCACCAAAGATTATAATTCTTTTAAAAAATAAGATTTTGTGATTTGGTTGCTAAGAAAAGTTGTGCTTGTTACTGTGTTAATGCTATAAATAATATGTTACAAAGTATAGCAAAAGTTTCGTTCCAATCGGTCCAGCCGTTCTCGAGTTACGGCATCACTTCCGGTTTTCAAAATGGCGGTTGACATCACTGCCACCTAAAATGTGTATCTATAAATGTTATGTAACATTATAAGCCTTCTGAATATGTAGTTATTGATATAAGAGATGATTTTAGTCTAATTTGTCATTTGTATGACGTCATTTCCGGTTTAGGTTATAGAACATTTCTTCTTCCACTATTGGTATTCCTTATAGATGACCTTCTAAATCGAATGGCGCTAATTTCGTTCTAATCGGTCCAGCCGTTTTTGATAAATGACGTCACTTCCGGTTTAAAAATGGCGGCACAAAAAATGTATAAGAACAAAGGTATCATCAGACGCCAAAAGTGCACATGTGGTAAAATTTTCATATCGATCGGTTTAGCCGTTTAGGCTGTGGCGGTGATAGCAACGTTTCCTGATATCTGAATCTGAATCTGAATCTGAATCTGAATCATCATCATCAGATAGCTTTTAAAAGGGGTGTAATTTCACTGTTTTCACGGCCCTCTAGCACCCAAACGGCATAACGTATTGTTCCCAAATTTGGTATATGTTGTCAGGTGGGCCATAGCTCGAAATTAAGTTATTTCGCAACAATGTGAGATTTCCCAATTTTGAGATCCAGTAGGCCGAAAATGCCATGTTGTTGCTTACAGTAAAAGTGTTTGGTCTGCTCCTCAGTTTATTAGGCATTTACGGTATGTTGAGTGATTGTGAGTGTATAATACGACTTGGCTGGGTGGAGCGACCGCTCCACTAGATATTATATATATACATTACGTTGATACCGTGACCTGATGCCCACGACCTTTTCTTCATTTGTGATGCTATTACATGGTATCTACGGTTTCATTATATACGTTCCTCAGATGTAGGGCGGAAGTAAATTTGTTTGATTTTGCGGTGCACAATTTTGGATTGTAATCAAGCTCTATCAAGTACCGTTTCACATATTGAAGTATTCTCTTACAAAAACTCATGTCACCATTACAATTGATTGGTTGATGTCAGAAATACAGTTCTCTGAGCTCACTTCAAGAATATTGAAATGGACTTCAGCCCATCTACCTCTAATTAAGGTATAGATATTCAGTTGACAATGTAAAACTTAAACATTGGTGCTTCAAACTTTATCAACAGCAACATGAATTCGTTGTCAATATATGACTCAATACAGACCACTCTACGAAATAAGAAACGACTGAAAATGAGGAATCTAACAACATTATTTAAAAACTTCGTCGGTTAGTTGGTATGAGGGTTACAGAGCCGTGTTGATTAAATGTAGGAAGAAAATAATACGTTTGATCGTTTGCAAATTGTATCTTGAGGCCAATGTTAAAAATCTATCGGCTTTGTTTGGTTTTCATGGCCCTCTAAAATACACAGGAAATGAAAAATTTATAAAAATTACACTTTGACGTTTCTTAGCGTGAAGAAGTTTTCTATGTCATGTCTCTTTTGAACGGTTATTATGTGTTATAGTAGATTTTTTTACACACTCAAAGGGATAAGGATTACGTTTTAGGTAAGTTATGGTTATTTCTTTACTTTGCGAAGGCAAAAGACGTATTTTAAGACACGATTGGCAATGAAAGGCCACCATTTTAAATACAAAATAGTGCCGTTTTCAATATAATGTAAAGATTTGGACAGTTATTCTGTGTTAAAATACATTTCTTATAAACACAAAGGGATAAGGATTGCCATTTAGGTAAGTTTCAGTTATTTATTTATGCGCAAAGAGCAGAAGATGTATTTTGGACATGATTTGGGCAATGTAACGTCGACCATTTTAATTTTAAATACAACATAGAGAGTGTGCGCGCGAAATTGAGATGATGCGAGCGCAGGCGTTCCTGACATACATACACACAGACAGACAGAACTGGGTAACTATAAGTAAGATAGGGGGTTTTATAAGAATTTTGAATATTTGTGACGTCATTTCCGGTATTTTTTATTGGTAATTTCTGGTTTTACTATTGATCTGTTCTGTCATATGACCGTTGGAGTCGATTGCCACCAGTTCCGTTATTATCGGTTCAGCCGTTTTCAAGATGATGCCACTTCCGGTTTCAAAATGGCGTCCCAAATCTCTCTTTGGGCTAGGTTTTATCAAGCGCCAAAATTCTATAAGTGACAACATTTTCTGATCAAACAGTTCCGCCGTTATGCCAATAATTGCGTTATATTGATGTTTAATTTTTCATATATGTAATTTGATTAAAATTTTGTTTGACAACAATTAGTAGATGCGCGGTGAACTTTTGATCATATTCATACCAAAAATATTAGGCTTTATTACCAACATTTTCCTGTAAAACATTTATTCTAGCTCCTTTAATTACGTCACTACGACTAATTATTTAAATGACGTAATTTTATGAAATCATTGAATATATCCAAAAATAATTAATATTGTCACCCAATTTTTTTTTCGAATATTGTATCCTAATAAAATACATACTTTTTATTGAAAACAAATATCAAAATGTGTCCTGTGAATCTTAAAAAAAATATTTTATGTTCTCAAAGTTTGAACTTTACACGTAATTTTGGGCAATTTCCCTTCACATCTCTGCGTAAAACTTTTTTTTTGTTGTAATCAGCGAATTTTTCTGAATAAGGTCTGATGAAAAAGACAAATCTTGCAATTTGTCCCGGGTTAAATGCTTCGTTGCTTGGCCTATACACTCTAGACCGACCTCAATACATTTTTGCACACGTGTACTTCGTCAACCTGCCCACATTTCAGGCAACTCACACTCTCCCCCAAACCACCCCTAATTGAAGAAATGAAAATAATAATGTATTCACGTCGGGACATTCCAATTCCCACACCATTAGTCCGAACTCAACAGAATGTTGCAGAGGTGTACTTTCGAAGCCCTCGCACATAGATGGCTATACAACCCCTCCTCCAAACCACCACTAATTAAATAACCTTAAAACTTAAAATAATATTATCGGAAGTGCACTCCCACAAACCTATATCGAACAACTGCCATATTACTCAGACATTCTACGGAAAGCAGCCTACATTATAGGGCTATACTCACCCCCTCGCCAAAATCACCCCTAATTTGAAAAATCTAAACATAAAAACTTTTATAAAATATACACTTTTTCTACGCGCACAAGCAGGACCATGGCAAGGAGATTCTATGGAAGTCACCACACTTTATGTGGACGTACTCACCCTAACAAAAAACCACCCCTTTTTGTGTAAAAAATAGACACGTTATAGACACGTTATAGAAACGTTATAGCAAAGATGGTTATAGACACGAAACAATTAAATTAAATTAAACCGTTGCACTGTCTGCATTACCCTAAAATTTATTCTGCCCAATCAATACATAATACGCCCATTCGAATAAGTTCAAAACGTTACAGTTATAGATTAAACAGTGTGGTTTAATTCCCCGCAGGGGACCACGGTAGCATTGTGCATATGCGCGCGCACACAGAGCCGATCTTGCGAAGACGACGACACTTAGACATCTAGTGGCATAACACGTTGTCTTTCAGCGAGTAGTGATCGTCGTGTTGAGCCCAGAGAGAGTATGAGGCGGGGCGCTCCGACTGATCTTGCGAAGACGACGACACTTAGACATCTAGTGGCCTAACACGTTGTCTTTCAGCGAGTAGTGATCGTCGTGTTGAGCCCAGAGAGAGTATGAGGCGGGGCGCTCCGACTGATCTTGCGAAGACGATGACACTTAGACATCTAGTGGCCTAACACGTTGTCTTTCAGCGAGTAGTGATCGTCGTGTTGAGCCCAGAGAGAGTATGAGGCGGGGCGCTCCGACTGATCTTGCGAAGACGATGACCACTTAGACATCTAGTGGCCTAACACGTTGTCTTTCAGCGAGTAGTGATCGTCGTGTTGAGCCCAGAGAGAGTATGAGGCGGGGCGCTCCGACTGATCTTGCGAAGACGACGATGACCACTTAGACATCTAGTGGCCTATAACACGTTGTCTTTCAGCGAGTAGTGATCGTCGTGTTGAGCCCAGAGAGAGTATGAGGCGGGGCGCTCCGACTGATCTTGCGAAGACGACGATGACACTTAGACATCTAGTGGCCTAACACGTTGTCTTTCAGCGAGTAGTGATCGTCGTGTTGAGCCCAGAGAGAGTATGAGGCGGGGCGCTCCGACTGATCTTGCGAAGACGACGATGACACTTAGACATCTAGTGGCCTAACACGTTGTCTTTCAGCGAGTAGTGATCGTCGTGTTGAGCCCAGAGAGAGTATGAGGCGGGGCGCTCCGACTGATCTTGCGAAGACGATGACACTTAGACATCTAGTGGCCTAACACGTTGTCTTTCAGCGAGTAGTGATCGTCGTGTTGAGCCCAGAGAGAGTATGAGGCGGGGCGCTCCGACTGATCTTGCGAAGACGATGACACTTAGACATCTAGTGGCCTATAACACGTTGTCTTTCAGCGAGTAGTGATCGTCGTGTTGAGCCCAGAGAGAGTATGAGGCGGGGCGCTCCGACTGATCTTGCGAAGACGATGACACTTAGACATCTAGTGGCCTATAACACGTTGTCTTTCAGCGAGTAGTGATCGTCGTGTTGAGCCCAGAGAGAGTATGAGGCGGGGCGCTCCGACTGATCTTGCGAAGACGATGACACTTAGACATCTAGTGGCCTAACACGTTGTCTTTCAGCGAGTAGTGATCGTCGTGTTGAGCCCAGAGAGAGTATGAGGCGGGGCGCTCCGACTGATCTTGCGAAGACGACGATGACACTTAGACATCTAGTGGCCTAACACGTTGTCTTTCAGCGAGTAGTGATCGTCGTGTAGCGCCCAGAGAGAGTATGAGGCGGGGCGCTCCGACTGATCTTGCGAAGATGACGATGACCACTTAGACATCTATAGTTGCTATACACGTTTACTCCAAGCGAGTAGTGATCGTCGTGTAGCGCCATCCAGCGGCTCGTCGATGGAGGTTGAAGAGGGGGATTATGGTTGTTACTTTCTTGGACGCGCTTGCACAGTTTGAATTTATGTCTTTAAATGTATGCATTTATGGGGACGGAAAACAAAAAATTTTAAATGCCCATCGAAAACCCACATACAGCTAAAAAAACATGTGGAGGTTGGCCTTACACTGCCGTGGACGCTTATGAGGGGGAAGTGGCGTCGCTCGGCCTTGGACAAGTAGGTATGTAGGTGGTTTCTGATGCATTGAATGGACGTTGAATTTTGGCGATTGACTGGGCATCATGATCTAAACAAAAAAAACACACAAAGGGCTCCATTACCTCTTGAATTAACTGTACCTACACAACTTTTAATTGTTTGAAATTATTTAAATAATTTAAAAATTGTGAAACGCACGTGGTTAGTTTTGAAAGTTATTCTTGGGACGAGACAAGTTTTGAAACAGAAATATTTGGGTCAGCACCCACTTTTTGGAAATTTGGTATTCCGACAACGGCAATCGTTTGTGCTTCGCTTGTTTTGTAAAAAGTTTTTTTGCGTCTAACAAACCCCTTCAACCCTTTTTTGAACTAAGCTTTAAACAAAATTATTTTAAAATTATGGGTTGAAACGACTTGACACAAAAGATACTTTTTAAGGCACAAACCAGGACAAACGATTGCCATTTTCATAATCCCAGACCCCAATCCTCGAAAAACTTTTCAAGGACAACCGCGCGAAATTTAAATAAGTTGAAAACTACATGTGGATTAGACGAGTGTTGAAAGAATCGCTCTACCAATATTCTTCGTTAGTGAATAAGACGACGTATGCTTCCAAACACGTGTAGGGTCGTGGAAAAATGTGTCGATCATCCCTACGCTTATACCATCCCGCCATACAACGGAGCGCTGGTATACCATTGTATGATCTCCGTTGTATGGCGGGAGGGTATAAGCGTAGGGATGATCGAAATAAAATTAAGTTTTGACATGGTCCATTTTTTGATATCACTACTTTTCAGAGCTGAATTTTTAGATTTCTTATATTTTTTTTATAGTTGAAGAGACTTGGCTGGTATTTTTACACGGAGTATTTTTTTATGGGGATGTTCTTTTCTGCATAGACTAGTCAACAGGGCCCTGGTTCTATAACTCCATTGCTACCGCTTAGCAATTATTTCAATGTTAATCCTTATGGAAGAAATTGCTAAGCGATCGCAATGGAATCCCACCTCAGAAGTGTCCTAACTTTTATTTCTTACTTCAATCCGCAGTCGTTTCATTAAGAGGTATTCTTTTAAAACGCTACGAACGGACAAGGTTGGCTGAGTGGTATATCGCTCTGAACTTGTATTCCGAAGCCCGGGTTCGTTTCCCGCAAATGCAGACAAATGCACAGGCAAATGTTGGGAAGGTACCCTACTAATAGGCCACGACCTCCTCCTTCCCACCTTCCATCCTTACCTACTCTTCACCATCATCTCCCAATCATCATCATAATCATTCATCCGTCGCCATTAGCCTCGCTGCAGAACAGTGCGACGTTAAGCCCCAGACAAAAAATATAACACTACGACCTTACTAACAAAGACTTAACAGATCGAGCAATTGTTGTCGAGCTCGAGCTTGAACTAACCTAGTGATCGGCGACGACGTCCACCTCGTCTGCTGAGCTGACATCGGACGTGGCCGCTTCCTTATTCCTTCTATCCTTTCGCTTGCTGCCTGTGCACCACGACACGAATCGTGTTATACCTAGAAATTATAGAAAAAAAACTTCTTCAATCTATCCCGAAGATAAAAAGAATGTGTCGATTTAAAGGCCTGAAGGCTGAAGAATGTCTTATCAAAGGAAATGTAGGTATATCTTAGTTGTAAAAGCTAACTTACAGCACTGGCGCCTCTCCTTTTCCGGCGTCTAGAAAACAGATAGAAAAACTGAATGAATGAATGAATGAATATTGAATGAATGACGAGCATCGTTAACATCTCTTCATACACAAATCGATTAGACTTGAAACAATGTCAAATTCGGTGCCGAAAGTTTCATAACTATTTATATTGTTATATTTATATTTTATTGTTGTATAGGAATGTAACACTCATTCTTGTGATTGACAGCGATAATAGTACTATTACAATCACAACCACACACTAGTGTAGCTCATTGACTTAGTTTCTAAGGGTGGTTGGTATGCTAAACTTGGGAGAAGAAATTCATTACCCTGATAATGTCAAAAGTGAAATTATCCCTCGTACATTCTGCCTTTAAGCTTAATTTCTTCAATTGGGGTTGGTTTGGGGAAGGGGGTGAGTAGCCTGAAATGTGGGCTGGTTGACGAAGTACACGTGTGCAAAATTTTATTGAGGTCGGTCAATGGTGTAGGAGCATTATGGTCGAAAGTGTCGATAAAATTTTTTCAAAAGGGTTTTTTTTTCAATTAGGGGTGGTATGGGGGAGGGGGTAAAAGTACCCTACAATGTGCGCAGGATCAGTTAGAATCTCCATACCAAATTTGGTTAAGATCGGTCAAAGGGTGTAGAAATGTATGCAGAACATACAGACAGACAGACAGACAGACATACATACATACATACATACATACAGACATTCTACATTATAGGTATAGATAGATAGAAGATATAGATTGAAAACACCAAATTTTAATAATTTAAAAACAAAAATCATGGAGACCATTTCCGCTAAAACCCAGTAGTACTCAATCTTTTTGACTTGCGGGACAATAATACGAATTTGCTTTTATTGGCGGACTGTATTTTTTTAAAAGAGGACAAAAATGCTAAGGTTCATTCCAGGCGCGTAGGAACTACTTTTATCATGAGGGGGAGGGGGGGAGGATTGCACCACTCGGAAGGGGTGTCTGGGGGGCGACGCCCCTTAATTTAGCCCTACATGGCGTTTTTGTTTTAGAATTGAACAATTTAAAAGGATTCTGGGGCTCTAAAGGACGGGAAAGTCTCCTTGAAAGTTTTAGGGAAGTCTCCTCTAATTTTATTAAGATTAATTCGTAAATAACAACACAAATAATAATCACAAACTCTCTTATCACGTGAAAAATATACATAATGTATATATTAATTTTTTCTGGGGCTTTACGTCGCACTGTTCTGCAGAGAGGCTAATTCCGTCGCCATTAGCCTCGCTGCAGAACATTGCGACGCTAAGCCCCAGGAAAAAAAATACAATTTTCATTCATAAAAATCAATTTCAAATGTCATGGGACATTTTGGAGGGAAAAACGGCATGTAATGAGAATCTGGGTTGTGATGTAATTTCTAAGGCCCGGTTGTACGATGTCCAGATAAGTAAGATACAGTTCACTTTAGCCTAAAGTGGACTTTAGCGGTCTATAGATGGCTGTGTTTCATTGACTGTTGCCATGGTTTCAGCCGATAAATCCTATACTACCGCTAACTTTGTCGGGACATTGTACAACCGGGCCTAAGTCCACAAGATTGTGTGATATACTTTGTTGCTATGACAACATAATTATGAGTTATGACGTCAATATCAATTTTACTGTTTTAAAGTTAGAAGAAAGATATCAAACTTTGTAAATCAATTCCGAGAGAACTATTGAACCCAAAATAAAAGTAATAACTTATTAATAAAATCTGTATCTGTAATCTGTAATCTGGATTAATATATATCTTGCAGAATTCAGCAACGTCTCCCCTACCATAATAATACAACTAGGAAAACGCTCTGTGTAACGCGTTGATGAGCGAGCACGGATACACGCAACACCTCAAACCAAAATTCTGTCTATCAAAAATGTAATTAAAAGCCAATAATTCTTTAATTTCGTCAAAGACTTGTATGAAAATATCAAAAAATTCCTAAAATATTGGTCCCAATAACCATGCAAAGTTTTAAGTTGATCGATGGAACCTTTATGATTGTTAATTTTCAAAAATCACAGGGTCTCGTTTAAAAAATATACCTGGGACCACTCACACAATATCAGATCAAACTGTTGAACGGTCATTATTATTAAATTTCATATGAGATTGAAAGTTTCTTCTCTAACTACCTTGGATTAGAACTGAAGAGTCGAAGTCACCGTGAAATATGAAATTCAAGAAATTTTACAGCAAACACGCAAAATGTCCGTAAACTGTCAATAACTTTTGGATTTAAACACAGATTAGTTGTCAAAAATACAGATAATGCTGGTCCCAATGACCATGCAAAGTTTTAGGTTGATCGGTCAAACGGTTCTAGTTTAACTTTAAAAAAACACAGGAAATGTGGTTTTAAATTTTAACCAATAGGAGGATTTGGCTGAAATTTTGTATGATTGGGTACAATGTTGGTTGTAATGACTTCGTTAAATTTCAAATTGATCGGAGCAACCAATCAAAAGATAATTTTTTTAAAACTTGAACCAATCACAGGAGCCCGTCCAAAAACGATCCTAGGGACCGCATAGATTACGTTAGCATACGTGCAAAGTTTCAGATCGATTGAATGTGCGGTTTAACCTGGGCTGTGAGGATTAAAAAAAATACAAACAAAAAAACACAGAGAGAAAGTGCCATAAGAGTACCGTGGTGACGCTCGCTACGCTCGCTCAATTATTATTTGTAAATTTAATTTCGAGGAGAATTCCCTATTGTTGCCCCGCAGGGCGGTTTTTTTATTTTAGAATTTTAGCAATTTATAGGTAAGGCTGCAAACACAAGGGGCGTTTTATTCATGCCCAGACGCGGCGTGGAAAAAGCCGCAACGTTTTTCTTTTTGGAAAAAGCGCCTTATGTGTTCACTCTTAAGAGACAAACGAAAGCAATTGGGAATCGCACGGTTCGTCAGAGCGTTTTTTTAAAAATTTTGTCTTCCCACTAAATAATTCAAAAAAATCAGATAGTAAGGACCCATAACGGCCCAATAGACTAAATAATGCCGCACACTGTAGTACTTTATGACCTATGATGCGACCTCAAAGTGTTAAATACGATTATTTTACCGCAAAAATCGTATTTAACACTTTGAGGTCGCATCAGAGGTCATAATGAACTCCAGTGTGCGGCATTATTTAGTCTATTGGGCTGTTATGGGTCGTTACTATCTGATTTTTTAAAATTATTTAGTGGGAAGACAAAATTTCAAAAATACGCTCCGACGAACCGTGCGATTCCCGTTCGCTTCCGTTTGCCTCTTAAGCTGGGTTCCCATACTTCGCATCGAACTTCGCTTTCGCAAAATGGCTACCTTTTAACAAAGGAAATCGTCCATGTTTATATTCGCATGTTCGCGTGTTTCGGTTTCGTTTCGGTTTCGTCCAAGTTAAAATTGGCTCAACTTTAACGAAACCGAAACACGCGAACATGCGAATGTAAAGATGGACGATTTCCTTTGTTAAAAGGTAGCCATTTTGCGAAAGCGAAGCGAACCGGAAGCGAACTCGATGCGAAGTATGGGAACCCAGCTATAGACATTAATGCTCACTCAGAGAGTATAAATGCCTAAGATTCACTCCCATAAGACTCAATGCTGTGATATGTCTATTTTTATGTGTTTTCTTCATATATCATTTTCAATGTGCTCAATTCCTTAGATGAATCCCTGATTTCGGGGGGCGGGGGGAGGGGGTCATGGCCCCCGACCACCCCTGAATACGCCCTTGATATATGATATTGTTTTATTAGCTTTGAAAGGTTTGAAACTGCCTGCCCTAAGACATAGGAACAATAGGACGTGTAAGATCATTCATCAGAGTTATAAGTCAGAACAGAAAAGAAATATAACAGAAAGGGTAAGTACATCAATAATGCGTATGCAATGTAACAATCTAGAGAGCGTGATAGAGTAGTGAGTCACCTGTCCGCCACGTCCACCGGATTTTCGAGTCCAAGATGGTGATACACGACTATGGTAGGATTCCTCAGGTGGATGCGACGGCATTGACTAAAAGAGAGAAAATTTCGGATCAACCAATCATCAAGAACGACGCCGGTTGAGGAAGACCACGCGCTGGCAGCCTATATAAGGGATCGACGCACTGATAACGGCATCAGTTGTTCGACAGAAGTTTCTCGGACACGTCCTGTGCGCTGCTATCAGAGGTAGCAAGTTAAGAATAATTTTAATGCCGATAGTCGCAAGTGATCGGGTTTTATGTAAAGCAATCAGCTTGTACAAACGTCAAAACTAATAAAACCAAAATTAAAAGTGAATAAAAAGTAATAGGTGAGCTGATTTACAACATCGTGCAACGACGCCCGAGTCAAACATCATTTTACGAGTCCAAGGATTGAGTAACATGGCACTTGCTCCTTGATCATTGTTAACCGACGCCTGGACGAGAGCTGTTACGAGCGACGCCGACGACGAGGACGCCAGAGTCTGCAACGACGTCGTATCACGACAAGGCCGTCAACGAACGTCATCTATGCTGCATGACTTGGAGGTCATGCTAACTACACTACGAGCCTGCACTGCTTGACCGAGGTCAAACCATCTACTTACCGCCGTCGTGACAAGGGTCACACCTCTTCAGAAGATCGCCAAGAACAAGAAAACAATACGTAAAGTTGAAAGAACGAACTGTCTATTACATTGCAATTGAATCTGATATTTTACATGTCTATGCATCTAAATAACAAGAACTTTTCATAAAAATTACGTAAAAATTGATACTTTGTCTCATGTTTTACCCCTGACCTACCCGGACTGTTACAATGTGTAATGTGTAATGTGTAATTGGTAGTATTAGTTGTTTTTTTGTTATGGCGTTACAGGACTGGTAGTCCTACTGCCGTCTCAACAACTATGCTCCATTGACGATGCGCCATTATACAGGAGGCGAAGTTAGTTCAGGATTCGTAACTGGGGATGTCATGCGAGTGAGTAGTTAACTCCCTGCGCTCTGCTGTTGTTTAACGTCCCATCCCAAGGACGGTGTAACTCCCATCGAGAGACTGATAACAGGTGGAAGGAGGTCGTTACACTAACCCCCAACCACCCCAGTCTCTTTGGCCCAACTGCAGCAACTGGCAAGGCGCACCCATATCCAACCGCTGACCGCGCTCAATGCATCAATGAAAAGCAATTACTTTTATGTGATTGAGTGGATCATATTTCAATTCAATATGGATGTATATGTTTCTGTGCATGTGTACGCATTTCCGGTTCGAGAATTTTTCATTCATTTCATTCATTTATGTTTTATATTCACACATCATACATAGTCATACAATAGAAATCATGGCACCTCCATAAGCCAAGGCCTGTGCGGAGGTACATGCGGAAAATTAGAACAATGTAAATACAAATAGAAAACATATAGGTATAAGATACAAAATCCCGATGAAAAACAATTAATTACAATGAGCATATAGATGTAGACAACCCTACATTAGTCACATTAGTCATGATATTATATTAAAAACAATTGTGATCAGTATAAATGTATTTTTAATTATATAACTGAAAAAAATGCTAATACAGTAGAACCTCTGTTATAAGTTTCTCAGTTATACGAATTATTCAGTTATAAGATTTTTCTGAGAAGTCCAAACCAATTCCCTAAATGTTTACATGTTAAATAAAGTCATTTATGACTTCCAGTTATACGATTTATGCTGTTATACAACTTAAATTCTTGACCCCTGAGTTAATATTATTCATTTATAAGCCTAAAGGGGGATTTTTCCACAAACATGCCTAGACAAAACCAAATGATTCATTTGTTATAAGAGGTTTTTCCAAGAAAGCTTGCAGCTGCCTGTTGCCTGGCCTTGGCGCGCCCCCATCCCCTTGTTTAGATTCTAGGAAACCTTCCCCACACCCCACCAGCCTGCATTCCACAGCTGCTCTGTCTGAACCCTCTCTGTCAAGGTAACAGTTGTTGTTACTTCACCCAGAGGACATCATTGATGACATCCAATAAGAGGGCGAGAACAAGTGATGGAATTGTTACCAAGCCATATCACGTTACAAGTGTGTTTGACAAACTTTAAATTTTTTTTCTTTTTTCTTTTTTTAGTAAATACCAGTTGTACGATTATTCGTTTATATGATTGTTTTCCTATCTCCCTTCAAAATCGTATAACAGAGGCTCTACTGTATTACAAATGTAAACTTGTAAATGTAAACAATGTAAAACAATGTAAATACAAATAGAAAACATATAGGTATAAGATACAAAATCCTGATGAAAAACAATTAATTACAATGAGCATATAGATGTAGACAACCGTACATTAGTCACATTAGCACGTATACTGGTGGTCGCTCATCAACGCGGTCCACTGAGCGTTTTCCTAGTAGAACAAAATGTCCTTCAAATGACAATAACGTTTGAAGATAACGACCGATTAGTCTTACATACCGTAGCTGCTTGTAGGGCTGATGCCACGATATGAGAGACTTGAACCGGGGAAGCGCCTACTGAAGCATTGACCGAAACGTCAAGTGGCTCTAGCATCGACTTTGGTACCATTGGATTGCCTTCCTCCTGGATGGTTGGCTGAGGAGTTATCGGCTGTAAATGGAGCATATCTTGTGCCGGGAAATCCACTGCGGGCACCGTTGAAAAGTCAGGTGTCTGAGTCTCGAACATCGCCATAACGACGTAGCTAGGCGCACCAGAATCGTTAATTCTCGACCCAGCTTCTGTCTTGTAGTCAGCGGTCGTTGGGCCTGCTGGTGGTTCTGGTTGTGAACCTTCTGGTGGTTCTGGTAGCGGACCTTCATCCGGCTCCTGTTGAACCAGAGCGAACAAATTAGTACTTATAAATTTTACTAGGAAACAATCAGTGCACCTCGATGATGAGCGAGCACTGGTATGTGCATATTCTCGAACCGGACTAGCGTACACTAAGCACAGAAACATTATACATAAAAGTATCTGCTTTTCATTGAAACGTGAAAGTAGCATCTAAACACTCTGGTAAGTGGTACATAAAGCAAATCAGATTCATGTTGCAGTGGAAAAATAGTCATTTCGATACTTCATTTCTGACTGTTATTAAAAATGTCAACAAGTGCATACGTTCCTAACTAATTGGGATGCAAATTTGTAAAAAGAGACATTGTTGGTCTTAATGATCATGCAAAATAGAGTTTGATCAGATTTATCCAAGACCAATTCCATTTTTCAACCTATCAGGAGATATTTATTTACATTTTAACCAATAAACGGATTTCAAAAAAATTAGGGTCTACAAACAGAGAAGGTTGTCTTTACATGTGTGCAAAATTTCAGATCGATCGGTGAAACGATGCCATTTCAATTGCTCCAGGTTGCAGCCAAAAAAACACAAAAAACAGAAGTCCGTGTTAAAAGAGTTAAATAGAGTCGCTCGCTCAATAACACAAAACGGCCAATCCATGGCAGACAGATTATTTTGTGGAAAAATAAAATATGCCAAATTTGGAATGTTTCTGTCCAAAATAATAGTTAAAATACCAAGGAATCTGAATATTAACTTAGTTTTCTTGCATGACGATATACATTTGTGGCAACAGTTTCTAATGGATGATTGTCAAACATTTGAAACTAGTGAAAGAAAACATTAAGTTGGCATCTATGAATTACTGATTTTACCGAAAACAAACACACCTCTGGAGAATATATTCAATGTGGGGATCCTTGCTGAAAATTAAGAAGCCTCCAGTCTTCAAGAGGGATGAGTTTTAAAAGTGTATTTGCTCGTTTGTATATCACTTGTATTGTCCCACCCGCAACAAGAAAACATGTATAATATCAAAGATGATACACATTTGAAGGGTACAGGGAAAGAAGTCACTTTCGGATGAAACTGAGATAAACGAAGTTTTATGTTGAAACTGTATATATCTTCCATACAAATCGATATTTCAATTGCGTTTATCAAGAGTTTGTGGCAACATTTTATAGGAACTGAGGATATATTCTGAAAGTTCATAAAGTCTCTGCTAAATTACACGTTAAATTTATTTTTTCTAATAATTGACTCGTAGCGTTCTTTCCCTGTCCGCTTCATTTGCGAATAAGAATTCTTTGGTGGTAAATTTTAAGGTCATGGTCGTAAGTCAGAAAATAATTATTATCTTATTTTCCAAAGTGAATTATATATTGTATAGTAAACGTTTTATCAGAGTGTGAGGAAATTGTTGTGGAACGAAGATATGCCACGTAGGTGTAATTTGTACTACTGTACAAGATGCACTTTGTACCGATCTTAGCATTATGCGCAGTACCTGGCCAATGGGAGGGAAGGAAGAAGTGAAATTACAAGGGGCAGAGATGAAGATTTTAAGAAGTTTAGCGGGATTGACAAAACTTGACAAGGTGAGAAGTACAATGATAAGGAAAGATCTGGTAGTGGAGGCTCTAGGTTTCAAACTAAGAAAAGAGAGGTTCAGATGGTATAGACGATGGAAAGGAATGGCACCAGAAAGAATTCCGAGGAGGGAGGCAATCGAGTAGCAATTGATGGGAAAAGAAAGATGGGAAGACCAAGAACAAAGAGGATGAATGGAGTAGTGGCGGCTGTGGAAGAGAGAGGGGAGTCGTGGATGAAGATCAGAGATGAAAAGTGGTGGGAAGACGTGGACACATGGAGAAGACTTGTAGAAAAAGTTGAGGAGGAAGGAGGAGAAGAAGTTGAAGATGGAGAAGAAGATGATTGAGATGAAGAGAACAGAAGAAAAAACGTCTGGCCCGGCCAGCCGGTTTCATTAATTAGGCCCTTGTATTTTACCTCCTTTACCCACTGTAATTTGGAAAAAAAAGGATTAAAGATTATTATAGTAAACACTTTTTTTTACAGCATATAACCATTTCAATTTTATAATAATATTTGCTGTAATATTATTCTTTAATTAGATTTTTTTAAAGAAGGTCAAACATTGAAACAAATCTAGCAGAAAATTGCGATTTCTTAGTTACAACCATACCAACGTGCATGTAACTAGCTTCACACTACTATAGGAGAGGTGGGGACACTTGAACATTCTTGGCGATACCAGCTCCATGGGGAATTGACCAATGGATTAACAATTAACATAGGAAAACTTTTGAGCAGGTGGCGCTCAGGTAGTGAACAGTGGAACTATTTTGAATTTTGGACCGAAATGCAAGCTTCAATTAGTTCTTATGTCTGCCACACTACAAATATAGAGTGCCAAGCTGCTCAAACGTCAATTCAAGATTGCCAATGGTGACGCATTGAAGTGTCTCCACCTCTCCTATATATGTGTGAAGCTAGTTCCATGCACTTTGACCATACCCCTCTGGCGATGCGATAGATCAGTGTTTCATAACCCTTAGAACAGATACTTATAGACTCTGATGGTGTCACTCTACCTGTGTAGCTATCCGACAAGTGCACGAAGCGCAGTGAAATGCCGGGTTGTCCTGCACTGATGGATTGTGATCGCTCTCGAAGATATCTTCAAAATGCACGCGTCTTTCCTTAACATTCAAAAGGCTTCTGGATCGTGGAAGATCATCTGTTGAATGAACTCGAATTATAAGCATCTGAAAAGGTTTAAGTTAATGGTGCACCCACGGTCACATAATTGCTTGCAAAATTCTAAGTTCTTTTTGAAAACTTGATTATTCAGACCACAACACTGAGGTAAATGCAGATGTGGAGCATGTGGATCGGGGGGATCGATTATAAGAACCAACCAACCACCTCATACCCAGAGATGGGCACTATCAAAGATACAAGTATCTTTGATAGTATCTTTGATACTTGATACTATCAATATCTTTATCTTGATACTTTTCTCGGAGTCAGTATCAGTATCAATTATCAATTAATATTCAAAAAAGTATCAAGTATCTTTTACTGAAAAGATACTTTTGAGTCTTTATAATGCATATTACTCTCAAAACCTGTAGATGTGCAAAAACTTGATTTTAGCACAAAAAATGTTTCAGTTTAGAACCTCGTGTATTTTTTTCTGGGAATCACTTCCGCCCATACATACCCTTTTTTCACGCAACCCTAACTCTTTGTTGACTGACGATGACCAAAGTCCACGAACACTTTCGTCTGTGAACTAGCCCTTGAGAACTTGATACCTACTCCCAACTATTTTGGACAGAAAATATTTTGAAGTTGTGTAATTACCTAATAAAGTTTTGTAAATTTTTTTGTGTAAGGCTATGATTAAAGCATTTTCAAAATTAGTTCATAATGAAATTAATAAATCACATTATATTCAATCGAGAAATTGTAGTGGAATTAATAATTATTTTTTGGGTATTTCCCCCAAAAGAAGTGTTCTTTTTTGGGTACCTATTGGGTTACATTTGGGTAAAATTGGGTATTTCAGTATTATACCCATCTGTTACTGTTTCTTTGGTAAAACCGGTAAAACCTCAGCAGTGGTATCAAAGTATCTCTGATAAAGTATCTTTGATACAATTTTTGAAAGTATCAAAATATTCTTTGTGTATCAAAAGATACTTTTAGTATCAAAAGATACTTTTAGTATCAAAAGATACTTTGATAGTATCAAAGTATCTTTTGATACTTTGATACTAGTATCAATTGATACTAAAAATTAATATAGTATCAAAGTATCAAGTATCTATTTGAAAATTTTAAGAGTATCAGTATCTAGTATCTTGATACTTTTTCCAAGTATCTTTGCCCATCTCTGCTCATACCTAATTAATATTTGAAGGGTTCAAAGCCAAACATGACTAAGCGCCATTTGCACTGTCTTCTTCTTAGGTTTCTCTACATTCATTCCATTCTCCTCGGAGATCTCTAACCCTCATCAGTGTGTTGTATCTGTCCGTCCGTCCGACCGGGTAGCTCAGTTGGTAGAGCTCTCGCCCGGCGAATGAGAGGTCCCGGGTTCGAGCCTCGGTTCGGTCGGATATTTTTCACAACACACATCCCTTCGTATCATCCTGACTCCATGGAAGTTTTCCACAGAAACCTACATTCTCATTATACTTGTTTATAGTTTTTTCGTACTCTAAGTCCTATATATTTTAACCCCTATTAGGTATATATTTTTTTATATTTTTATTTATATAGTTTTGCTTACCGCGCTGCGACTGCGCGTTTCGACCAGACGAGGTCGAGGGCTTGTCTTCGAACTGCTGGGTCAAAAGTCGCGAACTGCCATTTGCCGGCTGTAACAGAAAACGTTTTGTGTAACGCTTTGATAAGCGAGCCTTCGTACATAAGATGGCGGCCAATATCTCAGCTCCTCTTTTTGTCTGATTTAAATTCCCTTTCTTTTAAAAGTTCCACACAATAATACCAATTTAAACGAAAATTTGAAGGTCATCTGTAATTTTGAATATCGTAAAAAAATAGAAAAACCCCCGTTTGTGTCGAGTAGAAATTTCATACAATCCAAATCACACTGTACAATTCAATTTCTATAGTCAATAGCGTTTTGTGTGGAACTCTGAAATATCTAGTGGAACGGTCGCTCCACCCAGCCAAGTCTCTTCAACTTAAAAAAAATAATGAAATCTAAAAATTCTGCACTGAAAAGTAGTGATATCAAAAAATTAGCCAAGTCAAAACTTTATTTGAAAATCAAAATATTCTTTGCGCATCGTGTACATAAATAGCTTGGAAGTATAGGCCAATTATAAATTATACATGAAATATACATATACATAGTATACCTATAATGCCCTAAAAAAAACGATGCGCCAAGTATTTTTTGATTATCAAATAAAGTTTTGACTTAGCTAATTTTTTGATATCACTACTTTTCAGTGCAGAATTTTTAGATTTCATTATTTTTTTTAAGTTGAAGAGACTTGACTGGTATTTTTACACGGAGTGTTTTTTATGGGGATATCACTACTTTTTTTAGTTTATTCTTACAACTTACGTGTGACACATATCAAATGAACAATTACTAAATCATTAAAAAAAAAATCACCCTTTACAATTTGGTTATTCTCATGAAAAAAACAAAGGTTTCATTTCATTCGGTCAACCCAGTTCCGAGATATGGCAACACTTCGGTTTTCAAAATGGCCGCTGAACTTTCTGCACTGCCACATAGAATTTATAACTATAAATGATGTGTATCATTTTTAGCTTTCTGAATATGTATTTATTGTATAGGAGGGGATTATCATGATTTATAAATTTGAATGACGTCATTTCCGGCCTCATAAATAGGAAAATTCTAGTTTGACTGTTCCTATTCCATAGAGATGGCCTTCCGAATCGTTTGGCACTAGTTTTATACCGATCTGTCAACCAGTTTTCGAGATATCACGTTTCTTCCGGTTTCAAAATGGCTGCTGAAATCACTGACCTCTTGAATTATAATTTAAACATGATTACATTTTATTATAAGCAGTCTCAAATAGTATATTTATTGCATCAAAATGTAAATTTGTGAGATTTTTAAAATGCGTGACGTCATTTCCGGTTTCAGTATGGGAAACTGCAAATATTATTGATGATAATACATAAAATTGACCGTCTAAATTGTTTAGCGCTGGTTTCGTTCAAATCTATTTAGCCGTTATTAAGATATGATGTCATTTCTGGTTTCAAAATGGCGGCTTCCGGTTGGTTTTATATCAAGTCAAATGAGATATCAAAAGAACATACGTTACATAAATATCAAAATAATTGGATCAAATTTGTTGCCGAAATGCCAATCGATGAATTAAATTTCATGACGTCATTTCCGGTTTCGTTAACATAAATAAATTTTAGTCTGTTGCTATTGATAATCCATAAAGATGACCGTCCAAATCGTTTGGCGATATTTTCGTTCCCATCGGTGCAGCCGTTGTTGAGATATGACGTCACTTCCGGTTTCAAAATGGCGGCACAATAAAAGTCAAGGGGGCGAGGGCAAATCAGACGCCAAAAGTGCACACGTGGTAAAAATGTGAGATCAATCGGTTTGGCCGTTTAGGCTGTGGCCTGTCTACCGGATTCTAGCTCCAGCCTACTGAGATTACTGATTATGAAAACCGCCCTAAAACACTGTTTTCACGGTCCTCTAGGCCACAAATGGCATAACCTATTGATCTTAAATTTGGTTTATGTGGTGGGGTGGGCCATAGCTCGAAATTAAGATATTTCGCAACAATGTGAGATTTCCCAATTTTAAGATCCAGTAGGCCGAAAATGCCATGTTGTTGCTTACAGTAAAAGTGGGTTGCTCCAGCCTTTTTAAATGAGAGTGTACGAGCGCCGTACGACTTGGCTGGCGTGGAGCGACCGCTCCACTAGATATAAACTGAGGAGCAGACCAACCACTATTACTGTAAGCAACAACATGGCATTTTCGGCCTACTGGATCTTAAAATTGGAAAATCTGACTTTGTTGCGAAATATCTTAATTTCGAGGTGTGGCCCATCCCACCACATATAGTAAATTTGGGAACAATATGTTATTCCATTTGCGAGCTAGAGGGCCATGAAAATCGTGAAATTACACCGCTTTGATCTTCTTCTTCAGATATTTTAGGAAACGTCGCTATCACCGCCACAGCCTAAACAGCTTAACCGATTGATCTGGAATTTTTACCACATATGCACTTTTGGCGTCTGAGGTGCCTTTTTATAAAACCAACCTGTAGCCGCCATTTTTAAACCGGAAGTGACGTCACATCTCGAAAATGGCTGGACCGATCTGAATGAAACTAGCACCAATCGATTCAGACGGTCCTCTTTATGACATATCAGTAGTGAAACTCAATTTTCCTAATAACTGAAACCGGAAATGACGTCATAGTTATGCGAAATCTCCCTAAATTCACTTCCCCTTTATATTTTGGCATATCCGCTTTTTCACTTTTAGAGTTAGATGCATCCACGTATTCCTGAGTACTTACTTGTCATATGTCCACTGAAAACAGTGCAGAAAATTACAAGGAAATAGGTTTTCTAAAAGTTTATTTGTTGCATATTTAAATTGTTAGCTTGTCCCATATCCTCGGCAAGCCAATAGAATGTGTTCATTTGGTCACGTGACTCGCGAAGCAATCTAGGAACGCCAGAAACACTATCGCCAAAGTTCAATTTCTAATATCACATGTCTAATTAATTGTTTTTAATTAAGATAATTTTGTTGTGACATTCTTCGAAAGAGTTTTAACTGTATTAAATGTAACAAAAAAATTTACAATTTATTTTATTTATAATTTTTTTTATAACTTTTTTGGATTATTAATTAAAGAAACAGTAGACAGCATAATATTTTAGTAGAAAATAGCCAATGTACGGTGGTTCTATAGCTGAACAACTTGGATATGGGACACTCGAGTTAGTCATAGTTGGTTAAATGTGCGAACCTGTGTCCCATATCCAAACTTAATTGCAATATTTATGAAAAACAAGAGACAAATGACACTAATACACCATTCCATAATTACCTCTGACATGTTTTACAATCATAATAAGATTCCGCCGACCTACAGATAACTATGTTCAGAGATATTACTAAATTAATCTTTAGGCAGCTCCCCTGAAAAATCAGGAAATGTGCGTATGCAACAAATCTAGTGGAGCGCTCGCTCCACCCAGCCAAGTCGTACTATACACTCACACTCACTCCACAAACCGTAAATGCCTAATAAACCGAGGAGCTGACCAAACACTTTTACTGTAAGCAACAACATGGCATTTTCGGCCTACTGGATCTTAAAAATGGAAAATATCACATTGTTGCGAAATATCTTAATTTCGAGCTATGGCCCACCCAACCCCATAAATCAAATTTGGGAACAACAGGTTATTACATTAGTGAGCTAGAGGGCCGTGAAAACAGTGAAATTGCATCCCCTTTAAAACCTATCTCCATCTGATGATGATGATGATGATGATGATGATGATATCAGGAAACGTCGCTGTCACCGCCACAGCCTAAACGGCTGAACCGGTCGATCTAAAATTTTTACCACATGTGCACTTTTGGCGTCTGAGGTGCCTTTTTATAAAACCAACCGGCAGCCGCCATTTTGAAACCGGAAGTGACGTCATATCTTAAAAACGGCTTGGCCGATCGGAATGAATCTAGCGCCAAATAATTCAGACGGTCATCTATATGGAATACCAATAGCTGAAGTAGAAATGTACTATTACCGAAACCGGAAATGACGTCATAAATATGAATAATCATTCTTTAATGACTTCTTACTACTATAAATACTTATTCAGAAGGCTTATAATGATACACAACATTTATAGAAATAAATTCTAGGTGGCAGTAATTTCAGCCGCCATTTTGAAAACCTGGAGTGATGCCATAACTCGAAAACGGCTGGACCGATGGGAACGATGCTTTCGCAATTCTTCATGGTATATCACTTTAAGCTTAGGTATATTGAGCACCAAACACAATTTTTCGTAGTAACCAATTCAGAAATGGCGTATTTTTTTAAAGGAATTAGTCATTGTTGCTCCGATATGTGTTACAAGTTTAGTAAATAAACTAAAAAAATTAGTGATATCCCCATAAATAACACTCCGTGTAAAAAACCCAGCCAAGTCTCTTCAACTATAAAAAAATATAAATAATCAAAAAATTCAGCACTGAAAAGTAGTGATATCAAAAAATGGGCCAAGTCAAAACTTAATTTTAAAAACCAAAATATACTTGGCGCATCGTTTTTAAGGGCATTATAGGTATATTATATACATTTAGGTATATTTAACTTTTGGCATGCTTCTGTACTATTTATATACACGATGCGCCAAGTATATTTTGGTTTTTAAAATTAAGTTTTGACTTGGTTCATTTTTTGATATCACTACTTTTCAGTGCTGAATTTTTAGATTATTTATATTTTTTTTATAGTTGAAGAGACTTGGCTGGGTTTTTTACACGGAGTGTTTTTTATGGGGTAAACAATTACCCGACGATATTTTACAGATGAGTGTTTATTTACCTCGTTGTCTTCTGAATCACTACTACTAGTGTAGTCCGGTAGCGTCTTGGGATCAATATTCAAATGCATCCCTTTACGGCATTTCTTCAATGGGCTCCCTGTTTCCTGGACCGGGCCAGGCACAAACTCCATTCTGTAAAACCCATCCTCTGTCTTCCAGGTTCGGGGGACGTTTCGTCTGCTGCATTGGGCGCTGTGTTTATTCATGAAGAACATCATGACGCCACACTTATTCGTCTTAGTACAATGTTCCAACGCTTCATCGATGGAGTTGATGAACTGCTCACGTTCTCGATTTTGCTGTGCTGAAATAATATGCAAGAGTCAATATAGTACATCATCTAGCAGTCGAAGAACGGTGCTTCATAAAAGGCAACAAGTAAAGTGTCTTATATGGTTGGATTCAGAAAACGCCTTATGTTATTGTTACCAATACGCAGATTTCTGACTTCACACTGATTTCGACAACGTAATTTTGAAGCGTAAGTTCAAAGCCATTTGCAAGACGTTCGTATTGTATTGCTCGTACTTAGAATCTCAAACGTATAGAATCTCAAAATGTTGAATTAAATATATTTTATATTGATATGGTGTACTACAGATTGGCGACTATTTTGTACTTATGAATTACAGCGATTTTATTTTAATGACCTCCGCTTCAAAAGCTACGATGTCGGCCATCTTTAAATCAGTGTGACGTCAGAGCGCTGCATATTGTTACACAATATCATCTAGTTATTCCTTGGAGTTGTGTGAATCCATCCATATACCTATAACACTTCTAGCCCTTCTTCTGAGCATTCTTTTTCCACTAGATGAAGGACTGACTACATACTAACTCTGGATTTAATCAAGTCCAGTCTATAATCGTTTAAAAATAAACTTACCCATTCTGAGATACAGATTCGTAAGCACAGTTTTGCTTCTTCAACTCAAGTCGTATCGTTACTTAGCAATCATTTATTACTTCGAATATTATTACAAATATAACTTTGGACAATGATTTTATAATAATGGTATTTGATATTCATAGTTTGCACGTGATGTCATCTCATTGTTGCCTGCTACCATCTTGATGACATCTTGATCTCTGCTATTTTTACGATATTTTATAGTTAAGAGTCTACGATACTTGATGAAATCCATGTTTTATGAAGCACAAAAAGGCGACCCCTACTTTTTTCTAAACGGCTTTACCGATTGTCTTCAAATTTTCACAGGTTATAGATAAAGAGTAGATCTGTGTCTCTATTGGCCCCAAAGTTTTATTTTTTGTTTAGTTATTTCAGGGCAGAGGTGCCAAAAAGACTCATATATTGCCCATGTTCGCACTTCCTCAAAACCAGAAAAACATTTTTTATTATTTTTTTCGATCACTAGAGACACAGATTTACTCTTTATCTCTATGCTTTTAAATTTTGAAAACAATCGGTCAAGCCGTTAAGAAAAAAGTAGGGGCCGCCTTTTTTGGTTTTTTGTGGTTTTCAATATTTGAATTAAAATAACTTACTTCACAGCAGTATATGCAACATGCAACACACGATTGAATGTCACAAATGTCACGTACAACCCAGAGCTAATGCATTTGCATGCATTTCTAGGATTTTTTTTACATCGGAATCGAAATTTTCTGCGAGTCCTGTCGACTCTTAATGGGTACCTACAAGGGAAATTGTATAGGCTCCGGAGATATCTTTAGTACGAAGCGGAATCACTCACATTACAAAATTACATCGATTTCAGTGGCGGCTCGTCCATAGGAGCACACGGTGCACTGCACCGCCTGTATTTCTCCCCAAAAAACTTATTTTTGAACAAATAAAAATAGTTTTGATTTCTTCCTCTTATTCAATTTAATTTGTTTGAATTATTGTGTTTTCGCGCGCTTCGTTCGTAGACTCTCATTCTCTCCCGCCCGAGCCCCGCCTTACAGCGCGCTCAACGATGTCCTATCAAATAGCATTACATTCAAAAGTGACTCGATTGCCGAGCATGCATTGTATATGGGAGACCAGCTAGATTTGGATTTCCCATTCAAAACTCTACTACCCGTCCTACGCTTTAGGCGCCTTCCCATAAGCTCGACTGAGTGCACTTTCTTGACTTGAACCCAGGCATAACATGCGCTTATCCTCGCTTGAACAAAACGGTCGATGTTTTCGGCAAACGACGGTCTGTACAACTTCACGCAGTCGCTGTCGCATTAGATTCGTCAGCAAGCAGCATGCTTATTCGCGTTTACCAGACCCTCTAGGCAGCGCTAGTGTCGATGCAAGATGGTCGCTCAAAATCGTATGATTGCCTGCTCCTAACAGGTGTCGCGTTGCGGTATAATGTTCTTTTATTTATTATCTCGAATTATGAAAGCATCGGCAGTAGAAATATACTCTGTTATGATATTGCTAACAATTTTCAGCAGCTATTATATGAAGGTGGGGCCATATTAAATGCGAAACATTTAATAATGTGATGATATAACCGCGGTGTTAGAAGACTGCAGTGAGAATAGAGTTCCTCTGGCTGCAAACTTATATTTTACATATTAGTTTGTATGTATTGTTTGTTTGTACATAAAGTCGTTATTAATATTTATATAAATAATGTCTTGCTCAGAGGTAGAAGGGCGGAAGTCCATTTTAATGATTCTTCAGGTGAGCTTATCAGCCGTATAAACCAGTATTTCTTGGCTCATCTAATCACATTTGTAGTGGTGACATGAACCATTATGTAAGAAATTGATAGAGATTGATTACATTGTTGACAATGTCCGTATGTTATGTACATTTTATGGCTGAATAAACAATACAATACAAAACAAAGTGCGCAACGCAAAATCGAGTATAAGGGGACTTCCGCCCTTCAATTTCTGATGTAGAGGTAGTACAGATGTGATCGACGGCAAGGATCGATGGCGTTTTAATTGTCTTATATCCATGTAGACAATATCACATCACATGCTACAAAATTTGTGTAAAATCATATATGCAACACAACTGCTTTCTATGTGACCTTATGAAACCTTCCTTTTCAATGTCTTTTAATAATTTTTTGCTGGAACTCACGATTAACTATTTACAGGGAGTCACCAATTATTATTTGTCATTCATTATAAAAGTATTACCATCCCTCAGATCAATCAAAAATTATTTAAATTTCGAAAGTAAAATTCAGAATTTAAAATAACAAACTATAGGTAGGTACCTATCTAAGAAACTATTGAAGAATAACAGGACTGAACATTCGAATTGAGAACTTGAAATTAGTCCAGAATTATGTAACCTATGAAACCTTATTTGCCATGATTCATTAATTTACTTGTAACATTAATAGGAAGTGCACACGAACATTTTACTTTGATGGTTTCCTTCCAATATTGCAGGCATGTGCCCATTTGGACAGCATAACGGCATTCTTCGAAACAAATGCATAAACAAATTATACCGAGCTTTATTTTGGCATTGCGGAACAAGGGAATATCTGTTATCAATCACACATGAAGAATGGGTTCAATCGGAATGCTCCTTTACAAACTATTGTAGAGTAAATACTGGTAGAAATTATACGAAAACGCATGCTGAGCTGCCATCCTTGCTGTGCCAATACGGTTTTGCCTAGTTCAGTCGTCTACCGCCAGGTGGCGAGCGTAGAGAAAGTTCAGCAAATGCTGTGTAAAATTCAACAATGGGTTTAGCTTGTAATCCGGAGTGTTTTGACGCGTGCCCGGTTGTAAATATCTCTTAACCACTGCAGGTAATCGGGACAGGGTTGTTTTGTTGTGGTGCCAAATATCTTTCAATGCAGTTTACTTTTAAAATTCAAGGAAAGTTGTTTAAAATGGCAACAGTGTAGGTGGAAGGGGTGGCAGGTCATAAAATGAGTTGTATCTTGTCAGAGCTTAATGGTCGAACAAGGGTCGAACAATACTGCTCATCTTATGAAAGGAGTTTCTCCACGCTCGCTGGGCGAACTGGTGGACCCAGCGAGCGTAGAGAAAGTTCAGCAAATGCTGTGTAAAATTCAACAATGGGTTTAGCTTGTAATCCGGAGTGTTTTGACGCGTGCCCGGTTGTAAATATCTCTTAACCACTGCAGGTAATCGGGACAGAGTTGTTTTGTTGCAATGTTTTGTTGTTTTGTTATCTTTCAATGCAGTTTGCTTTTAAAATTCAAGGAAAGTTGTTTAAAATGGCAACAGTGTAGGTGGAAGGGGTGGCAGGTCATAAAATGAGTTGTATCTTGTCAGAGCTTAATGGTCGAACAAGGGTCGAACAATACTGCTCATCTTATGAAAGGAGTTTCTCCACGCTCGCTGGGCGAACTGTACCAAGGTAGTGTGATGTCAAGTGGATTGCGTGATATTGCGTGTTAGTGAATCGAGTGATTTTTGTACTAAAAATGTTGTGTTTGTATTATTTTTGTAGTACATTTTATTTATAATAACTAAGTAGTAATCATGATCGATGATTCGTTAATTGTTTTGTCCAATAAAACAATTCAAGAACAAAACACCGTGAGACAATACGGCAGGCGTGTATGTCCACATCATCCAATACTTCAAACAGTGGTAAAAAATAACCGTACAGTTGTGAGAAAATTAAATTCGGAGTGGTGCAAGAAGAAAAAATTGGTTGTGTGGAAGTGAAAAACTTAATAAACTGTTTTGAAAAGTGGTGGTGTAAAGTGGTGGGGGTAAATTTTATAGTGTTGGTGCCGAATAGGCATGGAATATGGAAATACGCGCCCCGGACCCGCATGCGCTTGGGGCCCCTCCCCCCAAATCTCCCATTGTACTCAGCGAAATTTGAAAATTGTGCACCTCCTCACTTTTGGGTCACGAGCCGCCACTGACAAACATTGATAAGTAGATATATGGTCCAAATGTTATGAAAATATCTCTTCATTTAACATCTCCACCCGAGAAAGTATCGAATATTGTTTTGACCAATGGGAGAAGAGATATTTGAGTTATGATGACTCCCAACCAAGATTTATTGTAACGTGTTAATTGGTATTTGGTTATAATTTTGTACAAAATTATTCTTTATTTAACGTCTGTTTAAGAGAAAAAGTTGTCAAATTCAGCGATCAAATGTCAAAGATTGCAGGCACAATTGTGATAAATTTGAAATAGATAAGACATTGATAAATTTGGAATGTGGGAGTAATCGAAAGTAAGTCTATGTTAAACAAGTATGTCACGCCCGGGTTATATTTTTGCCAAGTGAACTGTAAACAATTGTTAAATTAAATATATTTGATATTGATGCATTATCTGAGATGTGTACTACATAATGGCGGAAGAATGATTAAGAAAGGTATTGTACTTTATGCATTACATTGATATTTGTTTCATTCGAGTTTCATTCGAGAGAGCATCTGACTGGATTTCGGAAGGTCGTGGGTTCGAGTCCCACTCGAGGAAAATCTTTTAATATTGCAGTTGGTATTTATTAACATCGATATTATTTCAATAACCTCCGCTTAAAAAATTACGATGTTCGCCATCTTTAAATCAGTGACACTTCTAGCCCCTTTCCTGAGCATTCTTTTGCCGCTAGATAAGGACGTACTAGATGTGGAATTATACACCTACTCCAGCCAAACTATTCGTAATTCATTGTAGAAACGTTTAAAAATGACTTACCCATTTTACTAGATACTTATAACGTTATTTTTAGTGAAGTTTTAAAACGCAACTGTACCCAAAAGCGATATAAATCGCCTTAATTAATTTTGCTAGGCAATTTCTTTAAAAAACATCCCAACAATCAGATCAGATAGACAATGAGTTGGTATTAAAAATCTTTGTTATTTTGTTAACTTTTAGATGAATCTACTTATTGGTTAGTAAAATACAAATATTTGAACAGAAACACTGGTATTGTCAAGAAATAAAAATAAAAAGAGTCCGCAATATTTCGCCGATGCGTTCGACCGGCTTTGTCAAGCGAGACTGTATATTTTTATCTCTTTTTATTTTTATTTCTTGACAATACCAGTGTTTCTGTTCAAATATTTGAATTTTACTAAGTTGTTTCCTGGTATATTATCTTCTTCTTTGTGTTTATTACTGGGGAGGGACAAACTCGGTCCCAACAAACCGGTACTATTTGGTAAAAACTCGGACCGGCAAAACTGGGTCTCAAAATAAAACACACATTCAAAACTGGACTCGAACAAACTGGTACCCCGGACGCACATAATACAAAGTGGGTCTGTAAAAAGTGGGTCCCAGCATCAAGTGCAAAGTGGGTCTTAGAAATCTCGTCCTCTGAAAACTGGGACTCTGGCATGCACACAAACTCGTCCCTAACAAACTGGGCCTGTACAAAGTAGATCCCAGCATAGAATACAAACTCGGTCTTAGAAAACTCGGTCTGAGAAAAGATACGCCCACTTGCTTCTTACGCAAACTGGGTTTCACCGATTGCACAAAGTGGGTCCGGAAAAACTGGTACTTAGAAGAGGGCAAGAACCTTTTCGCCTCCCTATGTTGCCACTTTTAACTGCCGACCCACACCCCTGAGAGGTAGACAACTGTTCTTTCACCATTGTAATGCGAGGTGTATACATATAGGGTTATAATATTGGAACACAATTTTTCGTTCATGTCGCACCCTAGGCTCCGAGAGTTCGCCACGAGTGAGAGAAATTAGCAACATTTGTGGGAAGATCGTCAACTGTTTTATTTCTCATTGGCCGTGACCTAGCAACCGATCAGATGTCAACAAATGTACTCAAAATATTTCGGAATCAAACTAAGTCGCGCAAATTAATATTGTGATCAGATTCAGTGAAATTGTGAACACTTTATTATTAATATTTTGTAGGCGAATAAACATTAGATAAACATGTGTAAATTTTAAGAATTGATAATGCGTAATATGTGCAGCAACATAACATATAACTGCAGCGACTTGGACGCCTTGCCAAAGGTAAACTTCCTTCCCACAGATTAGGTGGCTCTGTCTGTACTTTTTACAGTGCCATCTGTTGTCTAAACACGCTGCCTATAGAAATAAAATGTATCCAAGAGCTAGCCAGATGGTATCGTCTTTAGGTAGCCATGAGGTATTCATCACGTATCATCTTATGGTATCCCGCTAGTATCAGATGGGCCAAAATAATACTATGTGATAATACCAGAAGGATACATTGTAGTATCGTGTTGATATTGACATGCTAGCCAGCTCGTGCCCATTTCGCTAAGTGTAGGTATCCACTAGATGTCCGTAACGTAACTTCGATGTACCCGTCTGGTATCGAGGTGGTATCCTGTAGGAGGCCAGTTCGTGCCCATATAACTTAAGTGATGGTATCCAGAAGGTGTCTATTAGGTATCTCCTGAGTGCCCGCCTGATATCGAGCTGGTTTTGTAGCGAGCCTGGACGTGCCCTAATAGTATCGGACAGGTATCCTCTAGGTATCCCGAAATAAATGTATTTTAATGAAATTATTTAAAAGTAAAACTGTAATTAATCGTACTACATGGGTATTAATGGACCACTAGTCATTATCTTGCTATGTGACATCACGAATAAAACAGATGACAGAAGGATGTGGGCCGTGACCGTCAAGAAGGCTGTGACAGCACAGTAATCAATAGTAATCAAATAGCAAATGGATCCACTTTGAACTTCAACTGTCTTTGAAGTTTGATTTGATTGGCTCTTTCTCCCATTATATGGACAGTGCTGCTCTAGTGTGAGTAAAGAGAACTATTATTCTACATTGACTCCTCCCATCACCATTGGTCCATTGCATTTACACTTTGAGTACATATTTACATAGATTATCACATTTGTCATTAGAATCTGAAATTAAACGCACATCCATTATTTACGACTTGAGCTGGAATCGAACACACGACACATATGGGTTAGACAATCAGCAGGCTGCAGCGCTATCCAACCGGCTGGGCGGGGACGTAGAAGAACGTCTCGTCAAAGCTCGTTATAAGCGCAAGATGTTACGTTTTTGTTTCTCTGCAATAAAATTTATGACGAATGTGTAAAATTCATCACCATATTATTATTCGGTTTATCGGTTTAGGAGTTACAATAATTGTACAACAATAAGGCAGGGTCGATTTACTTGGAGCTGGTGTACTTGGTGACGGCCTTGGTGCCTTCACTCACGGCGTGCTTGGCGAGTTCACCGGGCAGAAGCAGACGGACGGCGGTCTGAATCTCGCGACTCGTGATCGTGGAGCGCTTGTTGTAGTGCGCAAGACGAGAAGCCTCGGCGGCGATGCGCTCGAAGATGTCGTTGACGAAGCTGTTCATGATGCTCATCGCCTTGGACGAGACGCCGGTGTCGGGGTGGACCTGCTTCAACACCTTGTAGATGTAGATGGCGTAGCTCTCCTTGCGCTTGCGCTTCCTCTTCTTGTCTCCCTTGCTGATGTTCTTCTGGGCCTTGCCCGCCTTCTTCGCTGCTTTCCCGCTAGTCTTCGGTGGCATGATTCTTGGAGAAGATCCTTCGAAGTTTGATAAAATTTTGCCAAAATGGTGGCTAAACGCAATTATTGGAATAATATATTAAAAATACACTTAAATTATTGTATGAATGTGTCAATGTGATAAGTGTCAATTGTTGTTGGCCATCCAAATGGTGGATGGAAATTTTATGAATTGTGGTCTAGACCAAAATTCATAAAATTGTTGTAACTTGCAACAAGCATTTCATATTATTTCCCCCCATAAATTAAAAAAAATTACAAAAAGACATTAAAAAGCAAGAAAAAGACTGAATTCATTAAAAAAAAATTGAGGAAAAGGCATTTTCAGGCAAAATGAAACACATATTTTTGAAATCAGGAACGCTTGAAACATATTTATACCGGGTGGCCCAAAAAAACGTCCAATGGGCGAGACATCTAATAAAAGAAAGAAGAAGATAATATATCAGGAACCAACATTAGTAAAGTCGATTTTACAAAATTTTACAGAATGCAACATAACGATTTTGAGGAAATAATCCTGATGTACACTTCTAGCCGCCCTTCGTCTTGATGATCTCCGATCTGTTGATCTATAGTAAAAAAGCGTTTAAATCCCTCAATTTGGTTAAATTACATCGCAAATAGACTGTACCTATCGCAAATGTATATTCATGATTAACTATTCTCCTATGGATGCCTGTCAAAATGTCATGTTTCACACGAATTTGTCCGTTTTTCTATGGCTTTCACAGGTGGGAAACTTGTCTAACTTTCATTCCTTTCCACTCCAAAAGGCACCCATCGTACTCTGCACATTTGTCTGCGTCTTTCAAGCTACTGATTTTTCTTTTTTTTAGAATTTTCGAAGCATTTCTTTTTGTAGGAAAATAAGTTCAATTCAAATTTTCCCCATTTTGTCGCAAACACATGTGAAAACAAAAAAGACAAAATAATCGGCCGTAAAATGGCCGTCCCGATGCTTTTTTCCGGGGTCGATACGATGAAAATTGGCACTTTTGCTTTTCTGGAAAACCTTATGCATTGGATCTTATGGACAATAAATTTGGCGGGAATCATTTTTACGCTACCACATACAGACGAAAAGAGCTACCGAGCTCTGCTGTACTTTTTTCGATTCCCCATAGTCCCCTCTAACTGTTTACATGTTCAAAATATTCATTTCGTCTCGTAGAAGTACCTAATGCAGGTCCGTGAACTTGGCCCCCCCCATGAACGCACTAATTCTGAAATTCTCAATATAATTAGTGTATGGCACTGGGATTTAGTGTACAAAGTTTCAGAATTAGTGCGTCACTACTTTTGGAGAAAATCGAAAAACCGAAAATTTGAAATGGGGGGGGCCAAGTTCACGCAGCCCCCCCCCATGCGAGCAAAATGTCTGAAACTCTCAATATAATTAGTGTATGGCACTGGGATTTAGTGTACAAAGTTTCAGAATTAGTGCGTCACTACTTTCGGAGTAAATCGAAAAACAACGGCTGATTTTGGGGGGGGGCCAAGTTCACGCAGCCCCCCCCCATGCGAGCAAAATTTCTGAAATTCTCAATATAATTAGTGTATGGCACTGGGATTTAGTGTACCAAGTTTCAGAATTAGTGCGTCACTACTTTCGGAGTAAAACGAAAAACAATGACCGATTTTTGGGGGGGCCAAGTTCACGCAGCCCCCCCCATGCGAGCAAAAATTCTGAATTTCTCAATATATTTAGTGTATGGCACTGGGATTTAGTGTACCAAGTTTCAGAATTAGTGCGTCACTACTTTTTGAGGAAATCGAAAAACTAAAAGTGAAAAATGGGCGGGACCAAATTCACGAAGCCCCGCCCATGCGAGCTAAAATTCTGACACTCTCCAGAAGGTTGATCCGGCACCTCCACATCTCCTGGAGCTTGATCCGGCACCTCCACATCTCCTGGAGCTTGATCCGGCACCTCCACATGTCCTGGAGCTTGATCCGGCACCTCCACATGTCCTGGAGGTTGATCCGGCACCTCCACATCACCTGGAGCTTGATCCGGCACCTCCACATCTCCTGGATAGTAAGTGAACGCTGGGATTAAGTGTATAAAGTTGCAGAAATAGTGCTTCACTCTTCTCATGAAGAAAATTGAAAAACAACAATGTTTTTTGTTTTTTGTTTTTTTGTCTGGGGCTTAACGTCGCACTGTTCTGCAGCGAGGCTAATGGCGACGGATGAATGACTATGATGATGATTGGGAGATGATGGTGAAGAGTAGGTAAGGATGGAAGGTGGGAAGGAGGCGGGTCGTGGCCTATAAGTAGGGTACCTTCCCAGCATTTGCCTGTCGACTGAGGGAAAACCACGAAAAAACCCCAGTCAGGAAGGACGGCCGCGGGAATCGAACCCGGGCCTCCGGAATACAAGCTCAGAGCGTTTACCACTCAGCCAACCTGTTCCGTAATGTTTTTTGTGATTGGGGGGGGGGGGGGGTTGATACACGCAGTTCCCATCCCCCCTCGCCCTCTGCGGTATAAAATGCAATAATAAGAAACGTTTGGTATACACACACCTACACAGGTCAAGTAGTTGGTACAAAACTACGCTGGTCAAGCAGCTTATTAAGATGCTAGTGGAACTCAACTCCACTGGTCAAGTAGTTGATTCAGAGGTCAGTGGTACACAACTACACTGGTCAAGTAGTTGATTCAGAGGTCAGTGGTACACAACTACACTGGTCAACTAGTTTACAACTACACTGGTCAAGTAGTTGATTCAGATGCGTGTGTCACACAAACACTGGTCAAGTTGTTGGAGGCGAGTGGTACTCAACTACACTGGTCAAACTATTTGACCAGTGTAGTTGTGTACCACTGACTTCTGAATCAACTACTTGACCAGTGTAGTTGTGTACCACTGACCTCTGAATCAACTACTTGACCAGTGGAGTTGTG